>JAEMOT010003228.1:46093-126505 GCA_019297695.1 Apostasia ramifera | reverse complement strand
AAATTAGTACCATTTTGGTCCTGTTTTTGTCCTGTTTTGGTCCTCGCGCCAAACAGGGCCTTAACCTCCATGCAGCTAAAGTATAAATAAACAACAACAACAACCAAGCCTTAATCCCACTAGGTGGGGTCGGCTACATGAATCCTTCGTTTCCATTGCGCTCTATCAGTTACTAAATTCTTATCTAAATTTAAGTAACTAAGATCACTCCTTATAGTTTCTTGTCATGTCTTCTTTGGTTTCCCTCTTCCTCTTTGCACATGGGCAAAATCCAATAACTCAATTTTTCTAATTGGAGCTTCAATCGGCCTACGATTTAGATGTCTAAACCATTTAAGCTGACTTTCTCTAAGTTTATCCTCAATTGGTACAACACCAACTTTCTTTCGGATATACTCATTTCTCATTCTATCCTTTCGTGTATATCCACACATCCACCTTAACATCCTCATTTCTGCAACATTTATTTTATTTGTATGTTTCCTCTTTGCAGGCCAGCATTCAACACCAGCTAAAGTATAAATAAATAAAAAAAATTGGTTGACCAGTAAAATGAATGGAGAACTGACAGATCTAGTCCCTCACCAAAAAATATTCCACAATGCCAAAGTAGATAATATTATTAGGATAATGAATGAAAGGTATTGGTATATGCAACATTAGCCATGCTTAACATATATATTGTTTCTTAGCATGAATCATTCTAACTTGCCATGGAGAAACGAAGCTGCCTAGATAACAAGCTACCTGAACTGGTATATGCAACATTAGCCATGCTTAACATATATATTGTTTCTTAATATGAATCATTCTAACATGCCATGGAGAAACGAGGCTGCCTAGATAACAAGCCACCTGAACCAACAAGTTACTACAATTTCACAGAAGCAATAGCGTATCACCATAACTAGCTATCTCCCAAAGCATAGTATTCACAATGATGCATGTTACGAAGCAAAAATATTCAATGATATTGATAGGCTTGTAGGATGCATCAAGTATCCAAAAGATTTCAAAGAAAAACAAGTATGGTTGGGCTCTAATCAAATATCTTTAAAATAAAGATCAACTGGCATATAAACACTACATAAAAATATAAGGGTAATTATCATCTAAGTCCCTAAACTTTGGGGTTAATATCAAATAGATCCATGAATTTGAAAAGGTGTAGTTCATCCAAGCCCCTGAGGGAGACTCTTAGCTCCAGGTCCCCTCTGCCCAAAATATTTTTCATGTAGGTCCTTTTTGATAGATTCTATTTAGTTTGACTGTTTAAATATAAAATAATATTATTATAGATTAAAATATAGAAAAAAATAAAAATTGAGGTTAAAATAGTAATGTAAAATACCTAAACATATTCAGAATGCTTAAATAAGTATTTTTAACTATTAAAAATGGCTACTATTAGAAAAAAACTTTTGAAAATGATAACTTAATAGTTAAACTTAACGAAATTTTGTAAAAAGGACACGTGAAAAATATTTTGTACGAGAGGGACCCAGATAATATGTTTTTGTTTTATGGACCTATGTGAAATTTAAGTTCTATCTCATGGGCCCAAATGAAATTACCCCCATTTGAAAGATTTGCAGCTCGGTCCCTGATAGTGCTCATGTTTTTCACGCAAGTCCTCAAGGTTAACATAAACTTTTTAATTAGGTCCACTTATACGATTTCTATAACTCTTTCGTCTTTTAAAAGTTAAAAACTAGATTTTAAATATTATTTATAATTGGTAAATTACTAAGTTGCCCTTACTCATTGCTTCTTATTTCCTCTTCTCCCATAATCCAATCCCATCCACCTAGGGTTTTCACAGTCTCGCTTGTCCCCACCAATGCATAGCGTCAAGCGGTCAGAAGTATATACTAATCCATCACACTCACCGACAAGGTTGTAAGAATTTAGCATAACATTGACAAAACCCTTTGTGTAAAAGCAGGTTTGTTAGAGCTAGAGTAAATTAAGATGGGTACTGTAGAAGAAAATTGTCGATGATGATTAGTTCGAAAGAATTGCCTTCAATGAAGATTGAGAGAATTGCCTGCCATGATGCTTAAGAGAATCGCTTGACTTAGGGTTTCCAAAGGAAGCGACAGAGATGATAAGGAAAGAATAAGAGTAAAGTAAGAAGGGTAAATAAGTAATTTCTATATAAATAGACCTAAAACATTTTTAGGATGAATCTCAAGGACCAAGCTGCAAGTAGGGGTGAGAATGATTAGAGCTCGAGCCAAGTCAGGCACAGCTCAAGCTCGACTCATCTCAAATCGATTCAAGTTCAAGCTGGCTCATTTCAATATCAAGCTGGCTCGAGCCTTCGTCGAGCCAACTTAAACTTTTCAACAATTGAATTTTTAAAAAAAAATTGCTCAAGCAAGATCTAAAATTGGGTGAACCATACTCATAAAATCACATAACAGACATCCCAACTACAACTAACACATACTAATATACAACAGCAGCCAAACTTTTATTCCACTAGGTGGGATTAATTACATAAATCTTTTATTTTCATTACACTCTATCAAATGATAAATTCTCATTTATCTTCAAATATGTAAGATTATTTTTAATAATTTCCTATCACGTCTTTTTTGATCTTCCTATTCCATCTTACATGGGAAAGATCTAATGACTAACTCTCCTTACTAAAGCTTTCATTGACCTACGATTTATATGTCCAAATCATCTAAACTAACTCTCTCTAAGTATGTCAATTAAAACTACTCTAACTTTATAGCAAATATACTCATTTCTCATTCAATCATTTCGTGTATACTCACTCATCCGCCTTAATATTATCTTTGTAATACTTATTTTATTTATATATTTTTGCTTTATAAATCAGCATTCAACACCACATAACATGGTCATACAATTATTCTATAAAATTTACTTTTAAGTCTTAGTGAAATTTTTCTATTACACAACACACCAAATATATTCATCCGCTTTATCCACCATGCCTGAACTCTACAGAGAACATCACTATATATTTTACCATCACTTTATATGATTGATCTAATATATCTAAATAGTTCATTTTTTCTGATAACTCGATCATTAATTGTCATATCACCAATACAAATACTCCATCTTGATTAAATTTACACTCTATATATTTAATTTTTGATCTAATATGACAAAAACTGTTAAACTCTACAGCATTTTGTAACTCAAGTTTCGTCTTACCTTTATCTCTAAATCAATAAAAATTAAATGCAAATTTTCTTGTCTCTCCCTAAACTTTTTTTATTAACCTTTTAAAAAATGAATAGCTTCTACAGTAGATCTACTCAATATAAAACCAAACTGATTGTATGATACCATAATATCATTTTGTAATCTATGCTTGATCATTGTTTCTCAAAATTTTAAAATACGGCTCATTAATTTAATTCCTCTATGATTGACACAATCCTTTATATATTTATTTTTGTAAATAAATATTAATATACTCTTTTTTAATTCATTTGACATCATTTTCATCTTCAAAATCATATTAAACAACCTAGTGAGCCAAGAAACTCTCATCTCCCAAGCATTTTCAAACATCTATTGGAATATCATTCAGTAATATTATTTTTCTATACTTTATTTTTTTAAAGCTTTCTAAACTTTAGTTTTACTAATACACCAAATATAAAAGTAATTTTTATTTTTTTAATGTCAAATTCAGTAAGATCAGTTGTATTATCACAATTGTCATTCAAAAACATGTAAGATTTGGTCTAGTTCAAAACCAGTTCTTATCAGACTGATCTGAATTGAAACTTGGGTCTGGAGCGATCCTCAAGCCACTAAACCTAGTTTTCGGATAGAACCGGACCAACTCCAAGAAATCAGTACCGATCCGGTTCTGATTTTTCTTATTTAATCTAGACACATTAGTCAAGGTCTGGCATGGGCAGCCAAAGATAAGGGAAACAGTGAAGGGTTCAACTCTAGGACCCATGATTATCTATCATGAGGCCTACTTTTTTTTGAAAAAATAATAATACGTAATTTTTGAAATTTTATGATTATTTAATACATCAAAATCCACACAAAATAATTTACATCTCAATTAATTTTTTAATTTATAAATATTGCAGCCAAAATTAGAAGAACAAAAGTGTTTTGATATCTCTATAAATGGTCCAATTGTGATATCCTTTTTCTCCCCCATCAAATTGTGAATCTCTTTTGAAAATCTCACTCTCATGAACATTATTTTTTCGATTTCATGGCTACTAGACATCAAAAGATAAAAGAAATTGTGAAACATGCTCAAATTTGTGTCTGACAACGACCTCTTTATTAATCTAGACTCTCAGCTGAAACAATCTCACGCGGCAGCAAAGGAGCCACAGAAAATTATCGAAGCTGACAAGTCACCACAATCGTCGGGAACTGCAACTCAATCTCGCAATAAGCACAATAAGGTATAAGAATTTTTGACATTATTACAAAAAAATAAAAACAATAGCAAAATCGATCAGTTTATGGTTTGTAAGATATATATAAAAAATAATATTCTTACACATATGGAGGTATAAGGGAGGGACTAGCACGTTCAAAAAAACACTTAATGAAATCTCATTAATGAACGGATGTGCCAACCTTCTGCAACTGAATCTTCCTAAAGACAATCTACAAGCTAGTACTACACTTCGAATGTTTCAAAATGATAAAGCTCAGCATAGATTGGTCTGTTTCACTGTTAAGATGGAACAATTATTTATTACATAATTTTTGAATTATTAACAATATTTAAGGAAGCAATGGAGTAATTTTCTGGGTGTTGTTACCCAACCAATATCATAATTTTACTTTACGTATTTCAAATATTTCAGAAATTTATTGAATTTCATAATGATCCATCTGTACAACTTTTTGTTTTTTAAAAGAAAGACAAATTCAAGAAGTACTGGGAAACAATACCACCTTATATTACATAGCATCTTTTTTTGGTCGATGTTATAGAAATATTATAACTAAAACTGTTTTCCCAGAGTATACTAAACTCTTGAGGTGTGGCATAGATATACAAAAAAAAAATCTATACATAATACTCTCTAAATTATTTTTTATTACAGCGAGTAGGTTAAACATAAAGAGATGGAACAACACCAAATACCAAAAATGAGGAAAAAAGGGTGGGATCAACGAGCTTAGACAGGTATTAGAGAAGCGATTGCGGAAAACCACTACATCGACAATGCGCAAAGGTGTGGAGGCAAGTATAAAGCATCAGAAAGGGAAGGTAGCAACAAATCTGAACGAGTTGCAATTTTATCAACACTTAAGGGACGAAATTAAGAATGATATCAGTATTTTGTCATGGTGGAAAAGTGCAGCTAAACAAGCTGCCATGGCCCATAGCATACTTGCAGCACAAGCTTCCACAATCGCTGCAACATCAGCTTTTTCCCTATGCAGGAGAATAACAGAAGATTATCGAAGCTTATTGTCAGCAACTTCCCTATGCAGCCTAACCTACCTTAAGGACTAGTTTAGAGCAAAAAAAGAGAAATCAACAATAAAATTTTATTAATGGATTTAATAATAATAATTCTGAGTTAAGAGATTTCAAACCGAGTATTTTGTAATGTTCCAAAATAATAAAAAGTGTAGTTTAATTTGTAATTTAATTATTTCATCATATTTTTTTTCACTCAATAAAGATTTTGCTTCACATTCATTTATTTAAAAAAATATATTTTTTCAATTCTAAATGAATGGTTCGAAACCAATTTGAATAGGTCCGAACCGGTCCAAACCGATTCAGATCCAAAACTAAACCCCTACCGATCCAAACCAAACCGGACCAATCCAATTCAGGCCGTTAAGCAGCCCAAATCTATACTGAATATCTTCTTTCTAGAAAACTACTTTTTAATCCTCATTCTTAATACATTTCACTTGAGTAAAGTATTTAGTTTTTCTATTTCTTATCTTAACAAACCTATATATGTATTTTCCTCCTTTATTAGTGCTCAACTTCTCGTATAGATCCTCAAAGACATATTTTTTGCAATACAATCTAATTTCTTGGACTCTCATCAAGCCCCCTTTATACTTCTCCTAATTCTCTTCGATCGTGCATTTATACCAATTTTTATAATAAAGCTTATTCTCTTTGATATTTTCTTGTGCATCTTTATTGTTATAAGTCTTTTTTTTTAGATTTTCTCAATATATCTTTCACCACTTTGTGCATGCAATTAACAACCGTCAGCTATATTATCTCAACTTATTATTGCTTATCCAACTCTTCATCTTGAAATCTAAAACTATTAACTGATGTAGAGTAGTCAAGCAACACTTAGAATGACCTAATAATCTTTATAATCTACATAATTCTGTTTTCTTATAAAAATATAATCAATTTACAATCTTGAAGACTATTTTTGTAAGTTATAATATACTAATATATATCTCAATCCAAGCTAAGTCTGGCACATTTATTATCAATTCAAGCTCGATCCGATCTAAAATCAATCCAACTTCAATCAGTTTTCGACCCTTCAATTAAAATCTTAAATGTCCTCGTTTATTCAATCAACTTAAATCATATAGTCCATCTTAAGCTAGTAGTTAGAAATAAAAATAAAAAATTAATCTAAGTCAACGGGATTTGAACAAAATTAATGAAGAAAAATTTTTATGTAGTAATCCATTAGATTATTATAAATTAAATTAGCATACTGAAATAATTTTTATATATAAAGTTTTTAAAAATGTCTTTAATCAATTTGATTTTAAGCAGGCACGATCCAATCCAATTTTGGTTCAAGATTATATTAATAAAAATCTCAAACCATAAAAATGGCTCATTGGTCGGCTCACTTGGATCAAATTCATCTCAACTCGATCCAAAATCTAATTTAACTTTCGATCGATCTTCAATCTATGACCTAGTTAACAACCTTATTTTTCTTAAATAAAATATCAATAATCACAAACTCATAAGTTAAGGAAAACTCTAAAATAGATTTTTTTATAGTAACTCTAAAATAGGTTTACCCTAATCATTAGTCTCCCTAATTCATAAGAATCATATTCACCGTGAATACTATTAAAATCCTTAGTAACGCTTCTAATATGTTCATTTAAATCTCCTCAAATAAATATTATTTCATCCTGAGATATCTTTTCCATCAACTTTTCTAAACTATTTCAAAATATTTGTTTGATACATACATCTAAATGTACTCAGGGGAAGTGAATATCCATTATGTTTTACTCTCCTAATTAGTCTCCCCAAAACTATATCAACTGTAAATGCTATTAAATTTCTTAATAACACTTCCAACATGTCCATTTAGATGTCTAATAAATATTCTTTCTTCTTAAGGTATCATTGTATCAACTCATCTAAATTATTTCAAAACTTTTCTTTGATACTCGCATCTAAACTTACTTGGGGGGAATACACACTTAAATTATTAATATTTATCCCATTAATTATAAATTTTAAAGCTATAATTCTATCATCATTTCTCTTAACTTTCACTATATAATCATTTAAACTATTATCCAAAATTATATCTACGATCTACCTAATTACTAGTTCTATTTTTACTGAAGTACCAAAGCTTGAAACTTAAGCTATTAATTTCTTTAGCTTTCTCTCCCACTCATTTCATGTAGACGTAAAATATTAATTTTCTTATGAACTATAGCATACATGAAGTCCATTAATTTACTTGTAAGGCAACCCATATTCTAAGTTTATACTCTTATTTTAATGACTTGTGCATTAGTGTCTTGAACTAGCTTTTTTACTCGCATAAATCCATAGTGTTGGAACCCATGCTCACTTATCACTACTCTCGAGTTCCAAGGCATGGACACTAATACACATTTCACTATATTCAGGCAATACAGAGTGCTGCTTCTAGGGAACACACAAACTTTACCGTAATGTTTTAAAGAATTCATGCCAAGATTGTTCAACAAATTTTACATTAACTGTCAATAGACAATTAATAAACTTATATACAAGTAATAAAAAATTATAATAAATGATTAAATATATTATTTATATTTTAAAAAAATAGAGATCAAGCTAGGTCGATTCAATCTGACCATGGCTTATAGATCAACTCAAACTCGAGCCAAGTCAATTCGAGAAAAGACACATTTGAAATTAGCCTCAAACCTCAAGGACTTAGATGATATTTACCCAAATATAATGTTCTGCATAACATATTCACCTTCAATAAGTATGGCACCCACATCATCTAGATCCCTACGGGCATCATACTTCAAGTCTGAACCAACTGAAATCCACCTGCAAAAAAGACAGTTGAAAAGACCAAGACAGAGTGCATTAACTAAGAAAAAAATTACAATTAGTTACAAAAGAAGTCCTTCGGCAAGAAAGAGTTTGCACTTTTTCAAGCATGTCTATATGTTGCGAGAGCAAACTTACATCAGTCAATCTAAATGCATTGTCTAACCAATTCACTGATGGAGTTCAAATTGACAAATAAAACACAGAAGCTGAATTGAGGAATCATGCCCTTTATATTGTCAAGCGCATACTAACTAAATACTGACCAAAAACAAGTAAGCTCAACAAACGTTCATAAATAAAGCAACATAAAAATGAGAATGAAACAGGACTTCACATTACAGATGAATCCATGGATGAAACTAAGTCAAAGAACCAAAGCACAAATACTAGCATTTATATCCAGTATCTGAAAACAAAATGGTGCAACAAGAATGTTTTAAAGTCGGGTAATAATCATAGGTTTTAAAGTCGGGTAATAATCATAGGTAGGCTATATTTTAATGGAGCCTTTCTCCACAAACAGGCTATGCCATACCTAATATCTACACGTTGGCACTAACATAACAAAAACACAACAGAAGGATAAACAAAGCTAACAGGAATCATGCAACAGGAAATACTTCAAAATATTGGATCAAGGACAACAAGAAACCTTTTTCAGCATTTTTTCAACATGAATGCCCAAAATTAACAGAAAAGAATGAACAAAAGGGCAAAAAAGAAAACGAACAGCACCCACTACTATAAAACTTCTTACAGTGCTTTCTGCCTTTTATGCTGCCAATTCTCCCAGATCAATCCAGCAATTGTTCGGCCTTTGCCCACACCAGCACCATCACCAATAAAAAAACCTGCCCTTGCACCATTTTCGAGGTGGTGAAGTTGCCTCTGCAACATAAGTAAATCAATGGGGTTACAAATATATTTTAAGAAATATTATGAGATTGATGCATCTACAAAATGTCAACAATAAGCAAGGAGCAACCTGGCAAGCATAGACTATTGTCTCAATTTGCAAGCATGACAAAGCCTTGGACTTGTCCAGTTCATTCACTATTTTTAGATTATATGTAGGCTCTGGAGGTTGAACAGCTGACAAGGACGAAGTTTCTACCACAGGGTCCGGGTGAGGATCACCAAGAGATAACTTAGGTGGGCGCTGCAGAGTAAATATGGATATATGGCATAAATAAGCCCAGGGAAACAAAAGATGAACTGTAAAGGAAACATGAGTAAGAAAAACAGTGATGAAACTGAATTAGATTGATAGCATTAAAAATCATATATAAATATAATGTTCATATATATTGTAATATAATGTGTGCATGCACGCGCGCACGTATGTATGTATATATACATAACAAGAAGTGTCAAAACTCTAAATGCTTACATAGTCTGTAAATGTCTCTCCAACTGCACCACCACCATCTTCTTCTCGCTCTACATCAATTGCAACCTAAAGTACCTCAAGAAAGGAAAATAGATGTTCGATCAATAGTCATGAATAGCTTAAGCTATACCTGACGTTAAAGGCCATTCTAGAATAACCAGATATGGAACATTAGCAATTACTCAATCAAAACAAAGCATCCAGTAGTTTTGGATCTGAATATTAGTTTCTATAAACACTTGCACATACATAACAATTCGTAAAAGAAGCAGCATACCCAAATACTGTAGATAGACCTTTAGGTAGGGTAATCAATGGTCTAACATTACGGTACACGTGAAAAGAAAATATAATTTAACACTTGTTGAACATGAATGATTAAACAATTTAAGTTATTTAAAGAAACATGAAAATCATGATAAGTTGTATAAAAACATGAAAAACACAAAACAAAAGTTTTAATGAAGCAACTTTCAGATGAAGAACTAAATAAGGTGTATCAGATGGATGCCATAGGAATGTGACCAGAGCCTGCAACCTCTTAAGATCCAAGAACCAAGTTCACTTTAGCAATTCCACCAATAATATCAAAGCATTATGAGCAGCACACTTCATTGCACATAACTGAAGCTTTTAACTGCAAGTAATGTAATGAGAAGTGGCTGCAACATACTTCTTTTGATCTGGAATCGATTAAGAGAAATTTCCAAAAATTTGCTGGACAGTGCTAGTGAGTAGGCTGATCAAAGTAATAAGAAGCATGCAACATTTCTCATGTTTCTTTTTTTTTCGTTCTCTTTCAATACCCATCAAACAGAATCCAAAGAATCCTAAGTGCCATGTTGATTCAACAAGTGGGTAGGAACAAAACATGGCATGGTTTTAGAAACCATCCTGCACCATGTTTATTATGCGCTTATTCTCTATGACGTGTCAAATACCTTGACAAAAAATGTATTCCGCATTTAAGGAAACTGAAATTTGACATTCAGAATCAGGTTCAATATTCTTTTACATAACTAATTGGAGAAGGGAATCCATATAGCCAACCCAAACTAGTCTGCAACTCAAATTAGTCCAGGATTAAGTTGTTGTTGTTGTTGTTCATGAATATTAAGAGAGAACTAACGGGAAAAGAATCAAACTTAATATACCCAGTCAAAAAGGACAAGGGTCGGAAATGTCGGACGAAATCAGAACGAAGTGCAAACTTATCAAATGAAGGTAGACAGAAAAAGAGTGTGTATTATTCAATTGCCTCGTTGATCTCTTCAGGCAAGTCCTGGGGAAGCCCGGGGAGCGAGGAGGAGCCAGCCGCGGCAAAATAGTGGTGGAGCTTGGCGAGATCGACAGCGAGGTCAACACCACACTGGGGGCAGTTGAAGCGGGTGAGGCCATGGGGGACGTTGAGGATGGCCTTGCAGCGTGCGCAGGGGAGCTGGATCTTGGTAGGATCAATACCCTGCGCTGGCGGCGGCGGCGGCGGCGTCGGCGTTCGTCTGACGGCGTTGACGGTCATCATGAGCTCCGGCGGAAGCATCTGCGGCAACTGGCATTTGGGGCAGCTGAACTCCGTTATCCCGGGAGCCACAGTCAGGATCTCGTGGCACCGGGCACAACGGACCTGGCAGCTCCCGGGCGGCGGCGCCGCCGCCACCGCTGATGGCGGTGCAGGGCCAGACGGTTGGCCCATCTTTCTTTCCTTATCGCCTACGTTTTTTACTTACAGTCTCTGTTCACCCTGGTGCTTCTGTCGGGAAGAATCTGCAAGGTAGAGGAGCGAGAGCTTCGGGAGTCGGACGATTCGCAAAGGAGGGAGGCGATTTGAAGCGAGAAGAAAAAGGAAATCCAGGGTTTCGTATTGCTCTCTCTCCCTCCCGCTCTCTCGCCTCCCTCTCTCTCTCTCTCTCCCCCTTCACTTTTTCGTAGGAGTAATGATGACGAGGAGCGTTTGGTCGCCGGGTACCGGCCTGGTGCGGGCTTATGAGCTCACGTGCGCCCCGCGTGGAGACATTTTTTCTGTTGAATGCTTGAACCACGCTGAATTATGATGCTCATTTTATTTTTGAGATATAATTAAGGATATCCTTAGGATATGATTAGTTTAGTAGATTGGTCATATATTTATTAAAATGGTCATCACAATTAAAATAATAATAACAATAAATTAGTTTTTTATTTTTATTTTACTTTAACTAAAAATTTATTACTAATATAATCTATTTAAAACAGAAAAATAAACTAAAAAACATCATAGTCTTACCTGCAAGCAATAATGTCTTTTTAAATAGTTAAGTCGATATAATAGAAAATAAAAAGGAGAAGCTGCGAGGTAAAAATCATAACTAGTAAATAACTCATGTTTTAATTTGCTTTAACCAAGAATTTTTTATCTTATTTTTTTCATAAATTTTATGATATAATTGTTTCAATATTATCTTGATGTTATATCATATTATTTAGATGTCCTAATATATCATTAAATCAAATATTATCTTCTCTGTATAATATAATATAATATTATAATAATATTGAATCAAATATTTTAATATAAAAATATGATAGTATGAAATATTATGTATATAAATACCTAAAATATTATTATATTTTATATCTTATATTTTTTTCAATACAATCATTAATTTTATTTTTTATTCTACATAACTTTTAGTATAATTACTCATTTATTTCTTATCATATATACATTTCAAGGTAAGCCTCATTTTTTTTTCGAAAACTGTTTTAGGCATACAAGTAAACATATTATAAAGATCAACACAAGAACTTGTCGATTAATAGTCAAGGATAATAAGTAATTATAGACCTCCTTAAAAATAACTAGAAAAATCTAATAGTCGTATAACTAACATTATGCAAATACAGTCAAAAATATTTCACTACATAGCTTAAATTTATTTTTGTAACTCAACCACAAGACAAAGCTAAAGGTGATATAGAGACACACATCTCGTGTCCCAACATCAAAAAGTCAAAATATCATTAGTGCTGACTCCCAAACATATAAATTTATAAAACTGCTATTATAAGTGATGAGAGTGGAGAAAGAGATGGTAAAAGACAAGGTGATCTCCACAGAAGAGATTAGGTTTTTGGTGTGCCAAAATTTGCTGTCAAAAGCAGTATACTATATGATCTGAATAGCAAGAAAAGATGATACTAACAATAGAGATGGAATTGGTGTAATCAAATGACTCTTGGCCGAATGATTAGGCATTGGGAGGAGTAATGTGGAGTAAGTTATCCGATTCTACATAATTCATTAAGCTACCGTTACAATAGGAACAATGTTTTCTTTTATTAATATTGTAAAATCCCTTCGTTCTTTCTGGTCCTTTAGTTTTTATATACAACTAACCTATGGTTACAGTTAGAAGCCACTATCACTAAAATGGCCGAACTAATCAATTCTTAGAGTTCACTTGATCAAATCTAAGAATCACAAATAATTTCAAGCTAAGACTCAAATTTAACATTTTATGAATCTCAAAAGATATAGATAGATCGGAACCAATGGAGCTTCATGCTAGTAGAGTTCACCCAAATTTGATGAAGTCAAACCCTTCTCACCTAGAGAAAATTAATGGGGCATCTAGATGATCGATATTTAACGTGGGTATCTATGAATCCCGTTTAAATCATAATACTATCTATTTATATCTCTTGATGTGCATAAATGCAACAATATCCTCTTATCATCTTGTGCCATTAGATGAAAATTGAAATATTTTTTGAGAATTTTGTAATCTTAGTTTTCATCATTGATGTCCAAAAACATGACAAGCTTTTCAAGTTAATATTTTCTAGAGCTATAAAAATTTTCCTTTGAATAGTTGTCATTTTATATTTCTGGCTACTAATTATTTTTTGTCTAATGATCGTCTCTTATTTGTCATATTTGAATTGTCAGAAATCTTCTTTGCTATAATATAACTCTGAAGTTCTAATTCTTAAACTTTTCTTCTCTAAAAGTTTATATTTCTAAGTTGTAAATCAAAAATAATCAATTTAACGCACGCTCTTCTTTCAAACTTTATATTAAAGATAATTGAAAGATGTTAGAACTCGAACTCAAGACCACTTGAGTATCTATTTTGATCCGAATTCAATATTGTTAGGCTTTTGAAGCTTACAAAGTGCTTAACATGGTCATAATACAAATCTAATGTCATGAAAGTACGGGCTAAATACTTGCACTACATCGAGTTTCATGGAAAAAAAAAGAAAACCCGAGTTTCGGGAACACTTGCCCTCTTCATGAATTGTGATTCATTGCTGCTCTAGACTTTGATTACTTAGGAAATTGCAGTAAAACTTCATGCCAACTGAGTTGTATTGTTATGTAGGGTTGGTTCAAGGCAAACTGAAAACAATTCATTTTAATTTGATTATTTTTTTTAAAAAAATTCTAACTGAGTTACAAGTGCCATATTACAAAACTCAAAATTTCACCCACAGGTCGAAATGAGCCAAATTCGCTTGGAAAAAAACATCGAGTTACCCAATTATAGCTCTCGAAGAATTTAGGTTATTTCACTTTTCTCCCTCATTTCTTAAATAAATTTGGTTCGTGTTACTTTGTTACATATCACTGTATGATAAATCTACGATTTTTATAATAATAGGGTTTGAGTGGCGAGTCGACTTAAAATTGCACTCAGTGGCTTCAACACGATAAGTTTATTGGATCGAGTTGAATTTAATTCAAGTGAAGCAATTTTGATTTATTGTACTTGGCCTTTTCATTTTGTGCAACCATCACATTCTTTTTAATAGTTTCAGGCTATTAACAGGAGGGCAAATTTTCATTATTAAATTGAAACATTCTTCTTTTGATTTAAAGTTAGCTAGTTTGCTATTTGACTTGATTGTTTGAAGGTGAATTTGTTGAACTTAATATAATTTAGGGTGTAGCTCAGACCGATTTAGATCTATTTTATTCAAAAATTTTGCTCGAATCGAGTAAGATTAGTTCTGTAATTTTTGAAATTGAACTGAATTCCTTTGGATTTGAATCAGAGCCAAATCGAAAAAATTCAGTTCGAGTTTAGTTCCGATTTGATTCTATCCATTGTTAGGTAATAGATTAAGGTGCCATGATTCTAGACTTCAAATTATGTATAAAGAAATTTAAATTTTTTGAATTATGATTACTATCGCGATATGAATCCAATAAAATTTAAATAAAATATTTATCATATAAATATATATTTAATTTTTTTATTATATAATAATAAGAGTATAATAAAAATAATAAATCATTAAAAAAATATTTATGTTCAACAAAATTTATGTAATTTAATTAAAATATGAAAGTATAATATAGATTAACAAAAGAAATAAAACTTAAGCACATAGAAAAGTAAAATAAAATATTCAATTTGTTCTGATTTTTAAATGTTAAAAATTAGCTTAAATATTAAAACAAGAACCAAACAGAATCATTCAATTTCATAAATTTTAGAATCAAAATTGAACCAATTTTAATTCAATTTTTTTTTGATAAAAACTCGAATTAAAACCTAATTGAATTGATTGATTTAATTCTCTTCCGTTCTTGATTTTTCAAGTATTTTTGCATATTATTATGATATATGTAAAATTTAATAATCTTCGAGATACTAGATAATTCATTATTGTTATTATTATATGTGCGTGTTTGAGATTTTTAAGTTTTTGTGTTGGTCCACAAATTTTGCAAAAACTATAACATTTAGGAGCCTGTATACAATATACTTTATTAAGAAATACGTATAACGTATATTCCAATCACTAAATATTGCTCTAATAATAATATTTGATTCGACATGAGACATCACAAATTTTAATTAGAATGAATCAAATTTGCTCCGGATCAAGAATTTATATGGTAAGTTGACTCGATCTAACTCGAATTGTCACCCACATTTCAATTTTGACCAAAAAAAACCAATTAATATAATCATCTAGAAGGTTGTCTTATAATCATAATTGCAGGCATTTACTTCATTGATATATTGTTATTATGTTATTTTTAAAAAATAATAATTATTTAATTAAATGATATATATATATATATATATATATATTGATAATTTTATAAATATTTACTAAATTATTATTAGAAATAATATATAAATATTAAAAATTTAAATAAGATAATATAATATTAAAATAATATGGAAGTAAATACTTTTAATTTATTTTTATGCACTATAATTGCATGTTATAAGAATCATAATTTTTGTATTATTAAAAAAATCATGGATGTGCTTACTTTGTGACAATTGATTATATAATAAAAAAATATGAAAATATTAAGTTAATTATATTTGAATATAAAAAAATTAAATTAATTTTCATATAATTTATTTTAAGGAATTGGTATGGAATCCCTTTTTATCAAATTAGTCCTAATTAACTTAAGGAGTTATTTGATTCGTTGTTATCTTGATGTTATGTTATGTAATTTAAATATTATGACATATAGATGTTATTTTTTAATTAATAATTTTATAATCTAATTAAAAATTATTTATAAATATCATTAAATTAAATAATTATTTTCTCTAGATAACATAATATAACATTAGGATAACACTGAATCAAATGTTCTCTAAAATTTTTTAATCTGATCTCAATTTAATTAAGAGAATGGACCCAAAAAAGTTACATTCGATCTCGATTCGAGCTGAATCTTGCCTATTTGTTATCAATTCAAGCTCAATTTGTGTCAAATCAATTCGACTTTCGATGAATTTTCAATCTTTTAATCAAATATTATGTATAAATAGTTCATTCAACCAACTTAAACTATAGGCATTCATTTTAATTTATTATTCAAAAATAATTTACTATAAATATAGTTCGAATGATTATAAAAAAAATTAATGAAATTTTTTATTAAAATATTAAAAAAAATTACATACTAAATATAATTATATATAAATATATATATATATATATATATATATAATATTTTTTATTTTTTAATAAATTCAATTTCAAGCAGTTTTGAATCGATCCTATATTGACTTAAAATTGATTTGATAAAAATTTCAACCTAAAAAAATAGCTCGTTAGTGGACTTATTTGAATCTAATCGAGCTCGATTTGATCAAAAATTTTATTCAATTTTTTAGTGATTTTTTATCTTTGAATAAAATTAAGATTGGCCGACTGCAATTTACTGTTTTCAATAACCCTTTGGTTCGAAGTAAATTATTTTTTTAACATAAATTTTAATTATAAAATTTAATTTTATTTCACATTTAATATAAATATGAATATTAAAATTATAAATATTTTATATTTTATATTTTTTAATATTAAAATAAATTTTATTTTCTATTAAATTTAAAAAATAAATTTTTTTTTTTAAAAAAAAAATTGAACTAGCACTAAAGTTTGTCAGGATGAAGCCGGGCATCAGACAGTTATGCGGGGCAGGTGCAAGGGTTTAATTTTTGAGATTTTTACAAAATATAAAATTTATATAAAATTACGCATTTTATCATCAATTCATAAATATTATCACTATCATACTATATTCATTTAAATTTTATGTATTTCACATATTTCATATATTTCATATACTTTATAATATTATATATAAATAAAAATATATAAATTCATTAATATTTAAATTTTAATATATATTTTTATTTTTTACTGCAAAANATCAAAGAATATAGTGTGAAATATGTGAAATGTGTAAAATTTAAATAAATATGGTGTGATAGTAGTAATATTTATGAATTAATAGTGAAATAAGTAATTTCGTATAAATTTCATGTTTTGTACTTAAAAACCCCTTAATTTTTTTACCGAAAAATTAATTTGAATTGGCGAAGGCCAAAAAGCGAAAGGTTTGACTGCTGAATTAGTGAGTACCGTGAAGCAGTTCGGGTCTGGTCGGGCCGGAATTAATTATTTTAGCCCAATTTGATATTTTGATTCTGATTTGGCACGGTCAGAGTGGGCCGGGTTAAAACATGTCTATGGCCTCGTTTGATTTGAAATTATTTTTTTAAAAAAATATATATATTTTTTATTTTTTAAGTTTAATAAAAAAATTTATTTTAATATTAAAAAGTGTGTAAAATATGAAATACTTTAAATTTTAATATTCATATTTATATTAAAAGTGAATTAAAGTTAATTTTTATATTTAAAATTTATATTAGGTAAAAATTTTGTCTCGAACCAAATGAGACTGAATGAAAAATTGTTCCCCCAGCTCTGCTTTTTGGGGGTCGGGTCGGGTGGGTCCCGAGCTGTGCTCCTATCTATGTTTTTATTTTAAAAAAGAGCAATTATATTCAGGTCCTTGAATTTAATACTTAATAACTTATATGTTCATATTTTTTAAATTATAATATCGAGATCCCGAAGTTTTAATAAAATATCAAATAGGTCTTTTCTTATTTTTTATTATTCAAATTTTCTAAAATTATCATTTTACAAATGCCCCTCTCTCTCCTCTAGTTCCCACGCACGCACGCGGACCGCGCGATCGCCAGTGGACATGCAGCGTGGCCTCCGGGTCTCGCACGTGCGAGGGGATCGAGAGAGGCAGCCTCTCTCTCCTCCCAATCCCGCGCAAGCGCTCAGGCTGCGTGACAATCGATGGGCACACTGTGCGGCCGCGCAGTCTCGCTTGTGCGCGGGATCGGGAGGGGAGAGTGAGAAATCGGGGGTAAAATAATAATTTTAAAAAATTTTAATAATAAAAAGTAAAAAAATTATTTGATAATTTATTAAAACTCAGGATCGATATTATAATTTTAAAAATATGAACCGTGAGTTATTAAATGAAGGGACCTAGGTGTAATTTGCCCTTTAAAGAATTATGAGATTGGACCTGATCTCCCGTGAAAAATGAACCGCGTGGCATTCTAGCAGGTGTTGACCAATCAAAGATTGACCCTGCCGCCCGGCGTCGCCGCTTCCTTCTCCTTTCTCTTTCCACGGTCGTCTCTCTCGATCGACCGCCGGCTACAACGACTAATCCATCTTTCCCTTCTTTATAGAGAGAGAATGCTTGCATGTAGAGAGAGAAGCGTGAAGCACATTCCTTTTCTGCTATTTTGAAGATCCGGAGCAGCTCAACTCATCTTTCTATTTGCGGAAACCACGATGAACGGCTACACCGGTTTTTCTGTGGCCTCTCCGAGCTCTGGATTCGGGGCTGAGGCGACCGCCACGAGGAACTCCAAGAGACCTAAGTGTAAGCTTTTGCTCGATGGATCTATCGATTTAGTTTCACACTTTCACTCGCCTAGCTTGGTTTCATCGGGCGTCGTGCTATTTTGCATGCTTCTTCTAGCTAGATTTGCTAATTTTACGGTGTTGATCTTTTATTAGCTTCTTCACCCGGGGATTAAATTTTCCCCTTTTTAGGTTTTTCTGTTTCCGATAGGCTCTAATGCTCGATCGGATCTCTTTCTCGTTGCTAGAAAAATTATCGAAATCCTTCATCCCTGATTAGGTGAGAAAGTTCATATTGTCTTTTTACTTTTGGTTTCAGATTCGAGGTTCACACAGCAGGAGCTTCCAGCCTGCAAGCCTATTCTCACGCCGGGGTGGGTATGTGACCATGATCATGTTACCTATTGAAAGAGTTCCTTCCAGAGTTCCACCTAATGCAGTATCTGCCATCTTGTGTAGGTGATATCGGTGTTCACTTTGGTTGGCACGATCTTCATTCCCATTGGCACTGTTTCCTTGCTTGCTTCTAACAAAGTAATAGTCCGTTGTTTGATATGTGTCTTTGGCCATTACTTAGTTAATCGACTATGAATTAAATCCTCAGTTTTTTGTTAGGTTGTTGAACTCGTTGATCGCTATGATACTGCTTGCGTTCCTCCCAACATGACTGATGATAAGGTTGGATACATTCAGAATGATGCCATCAGGAAAACTTGTACACGCATGCTAAAGGTACTGTTTGTGAGTATTTGAAGAAGAGTTTTCCAATAGAATGTAGATGTGTCTATTACAATCAAGTTAAAAAAGGTATCTGTCTGCAATTGGGAAATCACAATTAAGAGTTGATTCTAAATTTTTGATGGAAGAAACGTGATGATCATTTGTGATTCACTGACCGCAATTTTGGGAAAGACAGTACTTGCAAACCAGCAATTATGTTTCTTGCACATGCCTTAGATTTAGAATAGTTTCTGGTTGTCAACTCTGTGGTTTGGCTTTGAACTATGTATTCCAAGGATGTAGAGCTTGAATAAATTTTTAAGGAGGGTATTTAGAATATAATCAAATATATAGCATTTTGGTTAAAAGAATTTATCCAATTGGAAGAAAATTGGCAAGTTATAAATAACTTAATTAAGTATGCAAAAAGGATTTGAGTAAGCCTTGTTTAGCACCACAGATTGCATATGACAGTACTAAATGATGAAACATAATTCAGAAAACTGGTTTAAGATAG
Organism: Apostasia ramifera; assembly: GCA_019297695.1. NCBI lineage: Eukaryota > Viridiplantae > Streptophyta > Magnoliopsida > Asparagales > Orchidaceae > Apostasia > Apostasia ramifera. The sequence continues at coordinate 106,381 of JAEMOT010003228.1, read as the reverse complement.
TTGGGATAAAGTTATTGATTGTAAAGATATATTATAAAACTAACATGTATCATATACGTCTTACATCTCACAGGTGACAAAGGATATGGACCAGCCTATTTATGTTTACTATCAACTTGACAACTTCTATCAGAATCACAGGAGGTATGCATGGATCTGCCTTTTTGTTTTACTTTCTGATGACAATATGGCATTTATATGGTCGTTTACATTGAAATAATCATATATCTGTCACATATTATTCTTATGGTTTCTATATGCTAAACACAAATGGATATAAATCTTTGGAGTGAGTACCAATTTGTGTTGTTTAATAGGTTCTATTGTGCCCCATGTTGTAAGTGCTAGGATAATAATACTAGATTCTTGCAAATATTTTTTTGACAACTTCTTAAATTTGTTTGGCGGAGAAACTTTGACTGTTACGAGGGATGGCCTTGATCTCACGCAGTGGAGATAGTAATTTTCGACATACCAGGGGTAACTTGGCACGTAGCTTCAAGAAGAAGAGATGATGAGGAGTTAAGTAGCACAGTGCTTGGAGGCAGAGAAGAAAACTCTACTAATTAAGAGCCCATAGAGGGGTTACAGGAGATTGGATTATAAGAGGAAGAATAATGGGGAACAACTAATTGACAACTAGTGTTCCTTGCTCTAATCTAGCTACATCGATTTGCCATTACGTCAATGTGTCTATATATCAATTTTCCCTCGATTGTGTTGGTCATTCTATTTATAACTATAAGGTCACTATAGGGACTAGGCATTGAATTGTGATTCCCCTAACATCTTTCGACAACTAATCAAGAAGCCATTAGAGGGTTGCTAATGTGTCACTATGTAGGTTTTGGAGGTGTTGGTTATTGGATGCCCATCTATTCTAGTACTTGGCTGTAGACGCGTTGGAGTGCTGTGATTTGTTGGACCGTTGTAATGTGCTGGGTGGCCTTCACTCAGGATAGTAATATGATGACCACCTATCCAGGTGCCTAGTTGTTGTAGATGCATTGAAGCGCTAAGATTTATCGTGCTACTAAGATGCCTCAGGGCACCTTTTGTCAGAACAATTGAATTGTGGTTTCTTCTATTGGAGCTGATGTGCGTAACACCTTGTGTCAAGGCGCCTTTGGTTGGAGTGTACGAGTCTGAATGCAATGAGTCAATTCTAAGATTCCTCAGAGAAACTTCTTGGATAGCTTGCCAATAAAGAAGGCTCCAATCATGGCACAAGGGATTCAGTTGTGGTCTGAGGAATTGTATCCTGGTATGGGATATGATGCCTCATGACATACGTTTTGATGTTTGTGTATCACTTCAAGCTCAAATCAGAACAGAAAAAGAGTGCTAGATTCAGTGAATTTTGGTCGTCATGCATTTGATTTGTTACATGGACAACTAAGATTAGTATGAATAGGAGAGGTGTTTTCTTAGCCTAATGGGGAAGAAGCTTGTCTGAGTACAAGGTTGTGAGTCCATCGCAATTTTCAAGTGAAGTGGGGGAAATTACTGTGTTTAGGATTATTAAAAAAATGAAAGTTAAATAAAGGTGTTTGTTTTCTATTGTACCTAGAATTGTAAAACTTGTTTTTATATGTGTAAATAAAAGTAAAATTTTGGTGCATAATATCATCTCTTTCAGAATTACACAATTATCCCAAAGCAAAATAAATACATTTTGTGATAATTCTGACACTAATGGTGACATATTCAGGTATGTCAAGAGTCGAAACGATGAACAGTTGAGAGATGCAAGCAAAGCTAATGAGACAAGTGGCTGCGATCCTGAGAAGACCACTTCAGATGGAACTCCAATTGTTCCTTGTGGTCTCATAGCTTGGAGTTTGTTCAATGACACATACAAATTTAATCGTGCAACAAATGAAACGTTGAACGTGACCAAGAAGGGCATTTCCTGGAAGAGTGACAGGAAACACAAGTTTGGATCTGATGTATATCCCAGAAACTTTCAGACAGGAAACTTAATTGGTGGTGGAAAACTTAACGCTACTAAACCGGTAAGTATTTTATTGATTTACGTGTATCTATTAGTTTGTTTTCCTGAATGAGGAGTGAGCCAAGGCATGTTAAACACAAATCTTAATGTGTCTTAAGATTTGTGTTTAACATGTCTTGGCTAAACAAGGAGTTACTTTATTATATGTAGTGTTTTTCACGTTATACATGTAACATTATGATTCGTGTTTAATGCGTCTTGGCTCACTCCATATTCCTTTTATAATGTGGACTGGGCCAAGACATATTAAATAGAAAATGTAATGCTACATGTATAACATGAAAATCACTACATATAATAAAGTAATTTCTGAATGAGCTCTAGTCAATGATGCTAACAATATTTCATTTTTAACTTTTTATAATATGGAGTGAGCCAAGACATATTAAATAGAAATTGTAATGCTACATGTATAACGTGAAAATCACTACATATAATAAAGTAATTTCTGGATGAGCTCTAGTCAATGATGCTAACAATATTTCATTTTTAACTAAACTTATTCTGTCCCATATGATTTGATTTTTCATTTTTTTCATGCTGGTGTATTGTTCATAAAAATTAATAGCAAAAGTGGGCCTCAAGTTGTGAATGTATTTGATATTTAACTTAATAAATTAAACTCAAAAAACAATATTTTAGGACCTCAATGTGTGCTTAAATTCTGTTTTAGTTGTGTGTAAATAAATATTTGGACATGTGATATTCTATTATCTTTGTGTTATCTCTGTAGTTCCCTCAATTCAATTTGATCCTCACCCCATCTTTCTCCTGATTGGCATTGCTTTCATCCTGCAAAAGATTTGCAGATGATGGTGTTTAAACGTGCCTTATGAATGGGCATGACAAGTAGTTATATGCTCTTCAAATAAGCAGATCTACTTCAACATTCGTCACTAAGATGTTTTAGTTGTTATTTCTGTATTTCAATAAAATAATATTGACATCTATTTATAGTGAAATTAAACTGCTAAATCTTGTATGACAAAATATGTAAACTGTATTAGGATCTGACAAGTGGTGATAATTTCTATTCCTTATCTTGAATCTGCTCCGTGGTAGCTTTTTTTTTTTTCATAGGGATGAAGGGTTGGCTAGTTCATAGCATAATTATGTAAAAACTCCAAAGAGAACTTACCAAAGTTTTTTTTTTGTTAATTATAATCAACTTAGTCTTAACACAGCCTTTTCATGTTATTTTTTTTGTGAACTGACAGTTAAGCGAGCAGGAAGATCTCATTGTTTGGATGCGAACTGCTGCCCTTCCAACATTTAGAAAGTTGTATGGAAAGATTGAAGTGGACCTCAAAGAGAATGACACTGTTACAGTGACATTAGAGAACAATTACAACACCTACAGTTTTGGTGGTAAGAAAAAGTTGGTGCTTTCAACAGCCACCTGGCTCGGCGGAAAGAATAATTTTCTTGGTATTGCATATCTTACTGTTGGTGGATTATGCTTCCTTCTTGCAACAGCATTCACTTTGGTATATCTGGTGAATGTGAGGTAAGTCTTACTGCCTATTTGTTTCCTTTAACGACTTTCCTGTTATATTTAATGTGCAGTTCAGCAGATTATTTAGGCTCGGTCTGCAAACCATACTTGTAACTTTGAAGTGTTCACGTTGTTTTAAATATGCTCTGTTGTTCTCCTCTAGAAACTTGTATGATCTAAATTGTGAGGATTTTTTAGCGTAAAGAAATCGGAATACTTCGCTTAAAATCTTGTTTGTGATGGTGAAAAATTACAATGGAAAGGTAGTGCTAGATCGTTATGATCTTTATGATGTAACTCTCGAGATCGTAAAAGACGGGGAGTAGCCTATAGCAATCCCATTTGATGAGGGCAAGGGGCAGGGACTCTTCGCAGGCTTTTAGGGTGACAGAGGCAATGACTCCTTGGAAGTTTTTAGTTGGAGAGGTACAAACATGAAAGTCCGACATTGAAAAAGGACAGGAGTGCCTAAGCTATATAAATAATAATGTGATCTTTAAGATATTGAGGTACTTTTGAGGGCTTGTGAGCTTAGAATAGGAACTATCCAGTTTAGTATGCTTGAGTGAGGAAAATACTAAGGAGTAACCTCCTGGACGTCCTCCGATTGCATTGGTTCTCGAGCCAAAGACAATACCAAAATATCTGTGCTGATTGACTGCCTCACATGTAAGTTCTTAGAAGAGCGGCAAAATACAAGCCTAATCATTTCTTCTATGCTTCACTGTTGATTGACTTTTGAGTCATGCTAGCTTGTACAATGCAAAGTTGAATGTCCATATCTAATACAGGAGATGTAATTATTTTGGAAGGAATAGTGACAAGAAGCTGGGTAAAACGCTATAAAAATGATTTGTATTTGTTAAGTAATACCAAATGCATCAAAAATTGAAAGGATTTGCGACGAAGTATTCCTTTTTGCACTAGAATAGTAGGGACAGATAGTCTCATCTTATATGTGTTTCAGAAAAAAGAACCTAGACTTTTAAATACAATTCTGGTGTGTTCCATGGTCTTCACTAGCCTTATTGAATGAGCTGTACCAAGTTATTGAAGTTTCCATAAACTTTTCATTTGCTATTCTTACGGTACAGCAGCGTTGAAAATATCAAATTGTTGATACAAAATGACCTTTTTCTGTTCGCTTGCCTTCACAGCATTCCATTTTCAAACTGTGTGCATCTCGAGCTTAAATGACATCAGTCATGCCCAAATTATGGCTTACATCGAGTTGAGTTTGAAGTCGTTGATTTATCCATGTATATTTTTATGTATATGCATACAAATGTGTATATCGATTACAAGAAACATAATCATCACTCCTGCTCCAAACTGCCAAGGATCTTTCGAAATTTACAATTCGGCTTTTGTATTCCTATGACTTAATTTTTCATATGTTCGAGTTCGCATCTCACTGACTCTGAATTATAGTACGGCCTTAGGATTTAGGATTTTATTACAGATCAGTCATATAAATATGCCTGGAGGCCTTATATCCCATGATAGTTTCCCTCATATAAATTTTATTCTCCCACTTATTTTGCAGGAAGCCTGCTGACCCTGCATATTTATCGTGGAATAAAAGCCCTCCAATGCACTAAGATGATCTGGTGCCCAGCAGTGCAGTTCGGTGATGGCCTTTTGTTTCATAAATATATCATTCATACGTATCACCGTGTATTTTGTAGTCTATAACTTACAATATATATATATATATATATGTGTGTGTATATGTATAATTTGCCAATAAATCAAGCAATTTGATTATTCTTTGAGTTGAAGCCTGTGCCTCTTGCTTCTTCCTTACGTTGATCTCAGGAGCGTCAAGATTGGGATCTGAGTCAATAAAATCATGTGAACAATACATACCTAAAATTTGTAAATTTAGATTAACCTTTTTGAGGTTTGAAAACATGACCTAAAAAAATTTAAGGTCAAGTCTGGGTTGGTTTCATGATTTAATCAAAACACTAGACCGAATTAAGAATCGAATTGCTATTTGATTCTGGTCGGATTAATCATTGATCTCGACAAACTAGTAAATTGCTTTATTTTAAAAATTTTAAAAATAGTATTCATAAAAATACTCACAAATATTCAAAATAACAAATCTGTTTATCATATTATTTTATCTTTACAATTAAAGAATAAATATCATATAGTTAAATTAAATTTTTTCTATGATTAAATTATATCTGATATCCAATTCAATTTTAACATTGAATTGAGCAAGGTGAAATGCTAATTCATGGTCTGGACTGATTTGGGTGAGCGGTTCGGTATGATTTTTACAACATTAGATTTAATACTAATTTCAAAAATATTTTATGGTTAAGTCAGTATTTGGTAATTTTCTTTCATTCAGGACAACATATAGCATGCGCAATTGTACACAATCAAGGCCTCTGGTCCATTGCGTTTGCCGTCGCTCTCCGCTCCATTGCCGACGCCATCTGCCCCCGTTAGGTTTAGGCGGAACGCAGGACCCACCTGGCCACGCGTTCGTCTGCAAGTGGGTAGCGAAAGGAGGCACATTTTCGCCTGCCGAACCGAATAATTTTTGCTGGTCTATAATGCTGAGTCAGCCCCAAAGCCTGTGCATGCTCCTCCTTCCTTTCGTCAGATGTTGATCAGCTGCTCCTTCAATTTACGGTGGTGCTCCAAATGGATTTCCTGCTGCCACTTCGTCTTGTAACATCTGGATATTGGCTGCTGCCCTCACCTGCTGCTCTCCTCACCAACCGCTTTCCTCACTAGCTACTGTCCTTATTGGCTCTGCAATATTTTTATAATCTATGGCTCTCCCAATAGGGACAGTTATTTCTGCGACCTCAACAACTTTTATTTGAGTCTCTCTTAGATTGCTTCTTTGTCTCTCTGGGACCACGGCACACTATTTTTCCTCGAGCAGCCAGCTTAGCATGATCCTCTCTCATGACCACGCTCGTTCGAGATCTCAAAGCTGGTCCTCTCTTCCCGCAATCCTTGCGGCACTGATATTTCTCCTAGTGATCGATCATAGACTCTATTTTTCTACACAAATCTGTAGTGACGATGATTGTAGTACTGATCATTAATCGCACTCTCTTCGGGCTTCTCCTCTCCTTATTATCACTCTATGCACATTAGACATCTCATAGCAGCTACTTGACATCTCATTACTGCTGCTCTCACACACGCATCATCACTTGCACCTTACAATATAGTCTTTGTTAGGTCTCTCTTCTCGATTTCCTCATTCTCAGCTACTCTCGCATTCTTAAGATCTTGCCAGTTCTCATTTCATATCATCCATACACTGCTCTACTATCTCTTTTGCTCACTATAGTTCTCTTAATAATGATAAAAGAAAATATACTCATCTAACTCTCAACTCTTTGCAACAAACTAGATCTACAAAGACATATATACTCCAGTTTAGAGGAGAGTATTAAAAAGTATTCTAGAATTATTTAATTGTTATCTATATTTAAATTATTTACTCTTTATCTTCTATTTACTTGATCTTCTCTTTTATAATCTCGTATACATATAAATCAAAATATTTTCCTATCTATTCTCTTTTATTTTATTGTGCTCATAATAAATAGATTTCAATTTTGTTTCGATAAAATAAAAAATTATCACATTTCTCTCAACAATGACTCAAGTGTGAACCAAACTTATCCTTACAATAAAATTGAAGGTTATTTGCGAACCTAACCTCAACTCAAGATCCAGTTAACCTGCTCCACTGATTTTATATTACAATCAGTGAAGTTAATTTTGTTTCAACTTAACAATAAAAGCAATAAGTTCAATAAATGAGTAACAAATCTGATCGTACCTGAATCAAACTGAACTAACCGTGATTCTGCAGTGACGTTCCTTGTTGGATCTGCGCTGAGAACAAAGGATTCTAATATTAGACAGCGAACCAACGTCAATCACTACAGATTCACATAGTTCATAAACACTGCACTGAGACTATCCACAAAATCACATATCCTTGGAACTGTGCCTTTAGCAGTATAACAAAAATCTAGAACTACATCAGGGATAGTGTTGCATGCATCATCAGATATGACAAATTAGGGACCCCAAAGTTGGGCATTTACCAGTACCGTCAGAAGCTAACGTAGAACCAAACGGCAACAAAACTTTCTCTGCCCTTGCGCCTTATGTAACTTAATTTTTCAATCTATATCCTTATCCCCGAACTTCACGTGATTATATGCAAGTGAGTAGCTAGTTTGAATTTTTGAGTTAATAGATCGCCCCACACACTTATATTTGACTTCCCTTTATCTCACAAGTAATATCTTTTGAATATATACATGAATCTTATAATTGAAATTGACTTCGATAAACTTGAAGAAAACCAAAAGGCAACAAGGTAATTTCCCGGATTTCACTTAAGAATCAAACCTAAGCAAGATGTAGCAAGTGTTAAAATCCATTACAAGTCATCTTGGAACTTCTTAAAGTAGATATAGCATACAAGTGTTAAAATCTGATCACGAAAATCCATGACCTTATTGTATAAGAATCAAACCTCTTAATATTATTGTAGAGGAGATTGCTTCGACCTGTACAATAACTTCTTCGATTAATGCACATGGCCGTCCATGCCTTTTATCATGAAACCTTTGGCCTGTTACATGTAGATTTCATCCTCCAGTTTACCATGCAAAAAGGTAATTCTACCTGTTGAAGCTCCATATCGAACTGAGCACAAACCTAAGCAAGATGCAAAATGATGTCTGCTTCGCCAACAGTGAGAACATGTCATTGAAATCGATCCCTAATATCGAGTTATAGCCTTTGGCCACCAACAGGTATCTATTTTCTTTGAATTCTGGTGTACTTTGTTTCTCTTGCATACCCACTTCAACTGCACCAAATTCTTGCCCCTAGGGAGCTTTGTGAGCTCCAAAAAATTTCACATTCTGTTGCTTTCCCAAATAAACCACATTAACGTTGTATAAAACTGAAAGTTCCTATCTGCGTTAACTCCTTTATTGAACAACTGGCTCAAATGAAACACCTTCCCAAAGGTATGGTCAATGAATTCAAGTCACACTCAACATATTGTAACTTGTATACAAGCGTCCTTAGACTTGAGGGACCCTAAAGTAAGTTACCCTGAAATAAATTTTGTACTTACAAAGGAACAGTAAAATTAGATTATCATGAAAACAATATTACTGAATCTTACACCAAAATAATTTTTTTTTAAAAATCAAAGAAATCAATCTTGCTACCATATCACAGAGATGTTATATTGTTGATTCAAGATTGTAAACCTTAAATCCTATCTGCCAAGAAAATGTTTGATGCCTGAAAAAAATGTGATCTTAACATAAAAGATGGCATCAACATGCATTATTTCACCAATGATTGAAAGGAGAAGATAAGGTTAATGAATTCATATACCATTGCAAGATTATAAAGGGTATAAAAGAGAATGATCCCATCAGCTCATGGAAGAAAAATAATCATCTAGCATGTTTAATACTGACAAAATATGTTAATCAAAATGCCAAATACTTGATTATAAGGGTGAAGACAAACACGCATTTGCGGTAGCCGAAAGGTGAGATGCTCAAGCAACTGCCTGAACTGCTCTGTCGAAGTTGTCTTCTGCAGAAGATACACGCCTGACAAGAACATGATCTGGATGTGACAGCTTCAACTGGCTGCACAAGCAAGCCCAAAAAGAAAACAAATTATCAAATTAACAGGTTAGAAGCAGAAATAACATACCTCAAAGGAAGGATTGGTGCAAGTTAAAGAAGTTGATTTCAGTTTTGATCTAATCAATTAGCTTGCCTGTTAATGTCATTTGGATTACTTTACATACTGTATACTCTCTAAGCACCAGCCTCCTTTTTTTTTGAACATATTGTAACTAATATTGAATCATTATCTGCTGAATTAATGTATTAGAATACAGAATTTAAATAGCCAAATTCAATTCAACTCCTATTTTACCTCAAGAAAGCCGACACTAGAACTTTTAAAATGCTTTATTTGTTGAAGAGCTCGATCCAAAATGCTGTGGTTGACTTCTAAGCCCCAGTTTGATATGACTAGGTTAGTTGGGTCAAGCGAGTTAACCCAACTAACTTAGCCAAATGCTCTTACCCCTTTCGCACCCCTAACCAAATGCAAAAACCCGCCAATCCTTGCTAACCCCGCTAAGCCAATGAATCCTTAACCCCACTCATGAGTTAACCAAGCTAACCAAACCAACCACTCCAACCCCTTTCCCACCCCTAACCAAGAGTAATAATTCGCCACCCCCTTGCTAACCTCACTAACCCAATGAATTCCTTACACCACTCGCTAGCTAGGTTATCTACCGCTCACTCGCAAATTTTTTTTTGCCTCTCTCAATTCTCTGATTATCACAAAGCAGCAATCCATGCACTGCGATGACTCTTGAGTGCTTTGAAAGCTGATTATCCGAAGCTAGCAATATCCTTCACATTACATACACATTTTTTCTTAACCAATTTCCACCTATGCGAAATTTTTACACTCCTCCATGCGATCTCTGATCAGCATTATTTAGCCTAATTTTCATCATTGCAAAAGATTTCCAACACAATAGCTATTCATAATTGAATTATTGCTATTTTTTGTTCATTGCAATGCTCGCCATGCCTTTATTAAAGCTAGTAAGTTGATGTTGGATGACAATCTCTCGCCAAACAATGTCCCTACCTTGCTAACTGGATTTGTCTGCTATGTGTTGAACCAATGTTAATTTTAATGATCTCAATCATAAATCTTGATTAAGACAGGTTATAAAGGATTTTGATCAAGGAAAAAAATCAGAGAAACAAGCCAAATTCAATGCAAATCAAATTTAAAGCAAGTTGAAATTGTATATAAGCCAAGTTGAAGCTCAAGAAATCCCAATAAAAAATGTAGATTTCAATCTATTACTTTATATGCACATGTTACTAGATTTCAATCTAGTCGACTAACTGACCCCTTTTGTTTAAAAAACTTCATTACAATTATGAAAGATGAGAATGATTTGCTTCCTAAGAGGAATCAATATTGAAATGTGGGAAATAGTACCACATGAATTTACTTTCCACTAAAATGTTAGGAGGCATATCCATTCCTAAATCATTTTTTGAATGTGATGCACCAGAGAAGAAACTACTTCAACTTGATGCTCAAGCCATCAGTCACATAAACTACAATCCTTCACCTGTCAAATTCAATCGTGTGTACACTTTTACAATCGCACATAAAGTATGGAAGAAACTTGAGGTAACCTATAAAGATACCTCCTAGGCAAAAGAGTCAACGATTAATATGCTAATCTATGATTATGAACTCTTTGAGATTCAATCTAATAAAGTCCAAACATAAAACTTACCTAAAGTACTTAAAAAAATTACTGGAATGTTTATTTTAGCATGACTTTCACACTAAAAAATAGAAGAAATTAGCATTAATTAATTTAAAAACAAACCACCGTTGAACAACATAGAGTCCCATGAACTTAAGGAGCTATTTCAGATTGATTTTCAAAAGGCAAGCGTAATAAAGAGAAACTAAATAAAAAAACTCCATAAAATTTCCAACCAAATTAACATTCAACCATTAGATGGAGCTCTCAAATTAAGTAGCTAATTTCACACACAATAAAGAGTTAAATATATGAAAATAAGAACTCAAATAGAGAAAATAGAATCCACACAACATAACACGATGGTGATAAGAATCAAATCAAGCATCCATATGAGGGTGAGAGAATTGATGAAAACCGAAAAAGACGAAACAAGAGATAGCTAGACTCAAACCCCTCGATCCATGGCGAGATCGACATCAAACCAATAGGAAGCTCCGATTGATCCCCTCGCACGAAGTAGTTCCAACCAAAGGTCCCTTCAATGATTAGAAAAATATAGCGGTGGCTACCACTCAAGGAAGAGATGTGCTCTCTCACTTTCTTGTTTCTTGGGAACAAAAATATTTATAGGCTAGATCCTATTATCAAAACAAAAATATTTATAGGCTACATCCATCAATCTAATCCATTAATATGTAATAAATCAATTCAAGGGAAGATATTAATGAGATGGATGGCCATGCTAATAAAGTTAATGAGCTTGTATGTTCAATTGGGACCATTAATTCCATTTAGTCCCCCAAAACACAAAATGTCCACTAAAAAATCCCAAAATGCTTACTGTCAAAAATCCAAAATTACCTAAAATATATTATATAAGTCTACTCTCTCATAAGAAAATAAGTAAAAATAAAATATCTATCAAAAACTAAAATGACAAGAAATAAGGGCAACACAAAATAAAATATGCATAAAAAAAAGAAACTGACATAGGATGTCGAAATCTTCTACAAGCATATCTGATAATGATGATGGTGATGGAGTCGATATTGGAGATGCTTTGCATTATAATTTAAAACTAATAAAGAAATGTCTTACAAGATTTATAGAAATCATTAATGGACTTACTTTCCTGGGTAAACATTTTACTAATGAAGGTTAGGAAGATGCTTCAGTGTCTTCCAAAAGAGTATAATACAAAGACCATAACTTCGGTAGAGGCAAGAGATTCATACCTTTATGAGTTGGACACTCTTCTTAACTCTCTCATCATATATGAAATGGAGCTAAAGAAGAAGAGATAGAACAAGCCAAGTCTCTACAATAAAAGGGGATTGCTCTACAAGCTTCTACTTCTCTTCTTTTTAAGACAAAGAATCCAACTCTCCAGGAGAATGACAGTTGGATCTAGATCAAGAGATTGCTATGATCTCTCACTGATTTAACATTCCTCCTAATGAAGAGAGGAAAAAAATTCGTCCTTCCTCAAAAAGGCAAGGAAAATTCAATAAGGAGAAAAAGGAAGACAAGGTAAGGTACCATGGGTGTAGAAAATCAAGCACATGAGACAATATTGCCAGCTACTCAAGAAGAAGTTAATTCCAAAAAAAGAATTTGTCATGTTACCTTTGGAGACAGCACTAAAAAAAGAATTCATAGAACTAGTGCAGTAGATAACTCAAATAAATAAGCATGTTAACATAAGCATGCATAATTTAGAGCATGCTAATATGTTGGGATCAAAACTTGTTTAGTTACCTAAGAAAATATAAATAATTTTGTGACGCACTTTGGCATTGAAGACTTGGGCATGCAAGAATGCAACCCCTAACAAAATTTCTAAGCTTAGTATTGTTAATAGTTTGCCTAACCTAACAATTGATAAAGGCCACTTATATAATACTTGTCAAATGGATATGCAAACTAAAGTATTGCTCAAATGGATACTTATATTGTAATAACCTAGTTGGATTGAAATAGAAAATATTAGTAAAGGTTTGGAATTAAGTGAAATAAGAAAGGATCTAAAATGAATGATTTTGGACCTAACATAAATAATTTTGGACTTATTTATAAGAGAATGAAAACAAGGGGACTAATTTGTAATTTTCCCATTAAATGGGATAAGCTTGCAGCGGAAACCGCCTTTGCCTCTGCCTTTTCCGCGTGTCGCCCGAGTTTAGAGAGAGAAAAGAATTCCTCTCTCTCTCTCCCTCTCGGTTTCTCGCGCCCGAGCCTCCGTCCGCCCATGCCCTTCTTCGCCTCCTCCGCGTTTTTCCGCCAAAGCAAACAGCAGCTGGCGCAGCTGCTGGAATCAGTGAAGAAGAAGAAGAAGAAGGAGAAGAAGGAAGGGAAAGAAAAGAGAAATTCAACGGTTTTAATTGGAACTCTTTTGTAAGTGAATTTTCATGGCTTATGTCTATGAATTTATCGACTTTGCTTAGTTTTCATGTGTTAAATAACATGAACATTCTGATATTGATTTAAAAGGATTTCTATTAACTTAAAAATATTTTGATATGTTTTGATGTCTACCCTAAAAGAGGTTAGTAAAATATTGAATTCGAATTACAAATTCATTCACATAAGAACATTATATATGGATAAAGAAATGTTTGATTAACACATAGAGCATGTTTATTGCATATTTGCAAAATGCTTATCTGTTTGGATTTCAGGAGTGCTGTGAAGACTAGTCAAGTAAATTATGGGATTTAATCCTAAGTTTGAAATATGAGCACCGTAACTCGTCATGTGGATAGACTTCTTTGGTGCTGAAAGTCATTTCATGTAGCCCATGACGGGATCTGAATATGGGAGCAAAATCTTGATTAGGATATGTATCTGTTCCTCTTTCGAGGATATCTGAAACCTCTGGCCAATAGGTTATATATATATATATGTATTGCATTTCATATGCATTTCATCCGCTTGTGGCATATGAATTATCTTACTATGTGTTTTTAAAAAGTTATTATGAAAGACCGGTTTGATAAACTAAGTAACTTTGTGTATTCATTTCATTTGCTATGAATAGTCCTCTTACTGAGTAGTAAGCTCACTTCTTTACACCAAAATTTTCAGATTGAGAGCCATACTTGGGACTGGAGTCTTACTGCTCTTTTTGGAAGCTTTAGGAGAGCTTCTCCTCTTAATAGGAGGTGATGTTTTTTTGTCAGTCGTGTGACATCTTGTAGATATGTGAATAAGACTTGTATACAAATAATTTTGGGACTCATGACAAACAAACATCATTTTGTATGTCAAAGATGTGAGTTTGTCTGAGGTATCTTGTAAATATTTGGAATATGATATTATATACTTTTGGTGGTTATATATTTAATTTGTTTTTATGCAGAGGTGTTTTAGCTGCTCTGATTAGTCGTTAAGATGATGATAAGCTTCCATTGCTAAATGATTGACCATTGATAGTTCACGGAACGGAGTTCATTTACTTGGATCTCGGGTTGTGACATATATAACACTTTGGCACTTAATGTTGATTTTGATAAAAGTTACACCAACCATTCTAATTCGAATCAGTTCTATGTAAAACTTGGGCTCGAGCCAACTAAGGTCAGCTTCACAACTTTTAGAATCAAAACCAAAACATATTTCTTTGAACCCGAACCAGAACCAACAACAATCAAGCTTTTATCCCACAAGGTGGGGTTGGGTCATCTACATGAATCCTTTATTTTCATTGCACTCTATTACATAACAATTTCTTATTTAACTCCAAGTTTGTAAGATCATTTCTTATAATTTCTTATCATGTCTTTCTTGACCTTCTGTTTCCTCATTTTATATGGGTAAAATCTAACAATCAAACTTTTCTTACTGGATCTTCTATCTGCCTACGATTTACATATCTAAACCATATAGGCTGACTCTCTTTAAGCTTATTTTTAATTGAGGCTACTACAATATTTTCACCGATATACACATTTCTCATCTTATCCTTTTCACATATACCCACTTTTTTATCTTAATATCCCCATTTCTATAACACTTATCTTATTTAAATATTTCTATTTTGTAAGCCAACAGTCAACACCATATAACAGCTAATCTTACAACTGTTCTATAAAATTTACCGTCAAGTCTAAGTAATATTTTTTTATCACATACACTAAATGCACTTTTTCACTTTATCCAATATATATGAATCCTACTAATAACACCATCATTTATTTTACTATTATTCTATATGATTGATCCAAAATATCTAAACTATTCATTCTTTTTAATAACTTAATTACCAATTATCACATCTCCAATATAGGCGCTTCTATCTTGACTAAATATGTACTTTATATATTCAATTTTTAATTTATTTATTTCTATAATACTTATCTTATTTCAATATAATCTTCAAAATTATATTAAACAATTTAGTGAGCCAAGAAACTAGAACTGTAAATGATCAGATCTCAAGCTAATCCAACCTCAGCTTAAGATTGAATTGAAATAGCTCGTTTGGATCGAGTCGAGTTCAATGCAATCCAAAATCTAGAAAGAACTTTTGAGCGATCTTCAAGCAAAATTAACAGCCTTATAAGAAACTCTTTCAAATTCCATACATTTTCAAACAAACATTATTAAAAAAATTTTCAAAGCAATTTATCTATCTATGT
Source organism: Apostasia ramifera (assembly GCA_019297695.1). NCBI lineage: Eukaryota > Viridiplantae > Streptophyta > Magnoliopsida > Asparagales > Orchidaceae > Apostasia > Apostasia ramifera. The sequence continues at coordinate 90,881 of JAEMOT010003228.1, read as the reverse complement.
TGAATATTTTTTCCTCAAAAAATACCTTTTGATTCGTATTTTTAATGCATTCTACTTTAGTCGGGTCTTTAGTTTTTTTATTTCTTATCTCTCATCTTGACAAATTTGTATATATGTGTTTCTCCTTCTTTAATGTCCAACTTCCTATATTGATTCTTAAAAGCCACATTCTTTATATTACAAATTATTTTCTTGGATTCTCATCAAACAATCTTATACTTCTTTAAATTCTCATTACTTTTGTATTTATATCGATTTTTGTAATAATTTTTTTCTTTAATCTTGTCTTATACATTTTCTTTAATATTTATTATTTGGAGCTTTTTCTCGTTACTCTGTAAGCTCCTTTGGCTATAAATACATCTACACAGGTATGACCACTCTTGGCTCTTTCTCTCCACTTTCACTTTTTTCTTTTACAATCCTAAGCTCAAATGTGGGCTATTCCTTTGGTTTCTCTAAGTTCAGGACCACTTATTTGGGAGGACTTCTAATTTAAGAGAAGTGCAAGTGAACTTTCTTCTTTAGTTTTCGTCATCACTTGCTCTTCTTCTCTTCGTTGGTTTTTGGTTCACTCTGTATCCATTTAAAATAGCAAAAACTAAATATTCTTCTTTCATGCATTTTAACATTTTTTTAAAAGAAAGAAAACTCGACCAAATATCGAGTTTCTATCAAGCTTGTGGAAATTTGCATATACTTAGTGAAAAACTTGTAACTTTATTTTTCTCTGGTTGTAGACCTCTTGGTCATAATTGATTCGACAAGTTTTACGCTGGTTGTCGACTACCTAACGCAACCATCAGCGTTTCTCATCCGGGACTTGGGACCCGGCAACGGAGCGGAGAAATACTTCTGGTGTGTTGTGCGATAGAAAAATCTCATCCAAAATCAAGGGTAAATTTTATAAAATTGTAGTAAGACTAGCAATGATATATGGTGCTGAATGCTGGCCTGCAAAGAGGAAACATATAAATAAAATAAATGCTGCAGAAATGAGGATGCTAAGGTGGATGTGTGTATATACATGAAAAGATAGAATGAGAAATGAGTATATCTAAAAGACAGTTGGTGTTACACCAATTGAGGATAAACTTAGAGAAAGTCGGCTTAGATGATTTGGACATCTAAATCGTAGACCGATTGAAGCTCCAGTTAGAAAAATTGAGTTATTGGATTTTGCCGATGTACAAAGAGGAAGAGGAAGACCAAAAAAGACATGATAATAAACTATAAGGAGTGATCTTAGTTATTTAGACTTAGATAAGAATTCGATAACTGATAGAGCGCAATGGAAACAAAGCATTCATGTGATTAAGGCTTGATTGTTGTTGTTGTTGTTGTTGTTGTTGTAGACCTCTTGGTCACTTGTATTTGTTTCTCTATTTTCTCTCTTGTATGAAGACTTATTTGTACTCCTTGTATTTTTGCTCAACATTTTTTGAATTGTTTTAGTGAGATTCCTCAGAAAGAAGTGAGGACTATACATAAGTGACAACCACTCCAGTGTATTCACTCTTTACTTATTCTCCTTACTCCTTAGCTAGTGTATACTCTTTGCCAATTTGGACTTATACAATTTTTACATAATCTCTCTTACAACAACTACATTCCTCAAGATCATATTTTAAACATTTTGTAAGCTTGATCTTGGGAACCAAAAACTTAGTGCCCAAACGAATACTATTCGAAATAAATAAGCACCAGAGAAAAGACATTTGACTCTAACTCATAACCAAGTAACCATAAAAGATATTTGACTCTCACTCTTCCAAATCATACTAACCTCCTTAACATTTATTTACAACTCTCTTAACATTTATTTATTATTTTCTTCTTTCTACTAATCAGTTTAACTCATACTAATACTGCCTCCTCTTACATACTTATACTCTTTTATTTTCTTTGCCAATCTTGCTAACTCTTGAATACGGCAATCTCCCCATCATTGCCCACTAACTTAAGCTAATCTTTCAACATTTTATTTATTGCATTTTGATATTACCTATAAACCAAAACTAAAACAACACATTCCTGTAAATCCAAAAAAATTTACTAAATTAGGGATAATTGCATATAGATTTTGAAGACTATAATACACATTTTACCCCCAAATATAAATACTTTTTATCTCACTCTTAAAAATGAATAATTTTTATATATCTCACCCCAAAAGATGAATATATTTACATGTCACCTCACTAAAATATACATTTATCACTCCTAGAAGATATATTAATTACATTTTTCATTCCTTAGTTGGGGTAATATATATATATATATATATATATATATATATATATATAAATATTTATCTTTAGGGTGATAGATATAAATAGTCATCTTTCGGGTTTAAAAAAAATTATAAAATCATCTTTGCGACTGACATATGTAAATCCACAGTATGAAAGGAGAGAACTTGTAGTTCACTTATGCCCTTTAAATAAAAGTGTTGTTAAAATGCTATAAGGTTACTATTCTAGTAAAAAAAATCTTGCAACAGAGGGTACATCAGTTCTATAACTCTTCTTTCTCTTTTGATGTCTCACATATATACAAACTCCACTTGCGTCTTTCCTAAACTACGATTTTTTGCTCTTTTAAAAAATACATTTTTTGTCTATAAAATTAAAAGAAGAGCATTCTACTACACAATTTTCTCTATATATGAAACAGGCCCTGGGAGCCTAAATTTAAGGTGCAAAAATTATATCTATAAAACTCCTCTTTTAACTCAAGGAACCAACCACAATATACTCAAAATATTTATTGAAAAAAGAATGAAAAATATAAATTTTATATAATCTTATACAATAAAAAATGTTTTAATCATAAAAAGAGGGAAAAAATCTAAATTAAACTACAATTAATCTAAGGGAGTGTTTAATTCAATGCTATCTAAATGTCAATGTTATCTAGATATATATACTATCTTTACATTATTGTTTATTTGGTTCATTGATAAAAATATTAAAAGATGAAAATATAAAATTAATTTAACCTCACCTCACCTTAATACAATTAGAGTGACATCAAGATGTCACCCAATTTTTTTGATAAAAAATGCAACCTAATTTTGAGTGATATCTAAATATCATTTTAAAATGGCAATCCTATAATTTTTTATAATATTATCTAAACATGCATCAAACTAAACAATCAATTTCTCCAAATAACATAGCATCATATCACAATAACATCTAACCGAACACCCCCCATAACATATTACTAAAAAAAAATATGATTATAAAAGCAACTAATATCAGTAGAAATAATATTTATAGATACAAAAAACCGCCCCCACATATTAGATTTTTTTTCCAATACAGTTTAAGAAAACAACCATTCTAGTTGGCGTATCTAAAGGAAAATAAAATATTAGAAGCTATATATACGCTACAAGAAAAAAAATTGTTTCTTGAGGAAGCTTTGCAGTCACTTACCTAAGATATCGTGTCGCAGATTTCCCCAAATGAAGATTGCATACAACTAGATTAGCAAGAGTTTCTGCATCCTTCGCATCCTTTATGAATCAAACATAATTTATAACCTTATCTAAATAATCTAACTACCATATAGTGAAACAGAAATTTTTTTATAATAAGGCGAAAATGTTGCATGGTTTATAAAGGCTTACTTTGTTTAGCGCTTCAAGTAACAACGTTTCAGCTTCATCAAAGCGTCCCATGTGCATACAGCAGACAGCCTTTCCATTAAGAATCATTCCAGTCAGCTGATACTTCTCTGAAAAATCTTGGAAAATAAGATATGCTTCCTGAATCTTAGAACCTCCCTGGTATATTCCCAGTAATAGTAGCAATGGTTAAAGACATGTAGAATCTCTTGCGATAGAAATAAAAGAATAAAAAAATAATTGCATTTTTGGGTAACTATTTTTTTAAAGAAAAAAAGCTGGATCAGAGACAAATAATTTCAGCTAAACTTGTAAATAAGAAAAGATAGAACTTACAACTGCGAGGTTAAGCCATGCACTTGCAAGCTGTGTTAATGTATGGTCTTCATCAATTTGTTGCATGAGCTTGAGTTGTTTCTCCGCATAGTCTGACCTGTGCATCTTGACGTATATTTGAACGTTCAAAGAAAGCCTAAGTTCACCAAATATATTACATAAGCTCTCCATAGTGCTCAATAATATGCTAAGTATTGAAAAACATAATAAACATACTCAACTTCAAATATTTCAGCATAAACATCAAAGGAGACTAATATATGAGAGCATATTAATATCACTGATAATTAAAGAATGACCTACCTACAAACTGCTATGTATTTTCTTCTTTAATATATATCAAAACGTTTAGTAAGTGGATTATGGATATATTATAGGTTTGTACTGCATGGATTCATATGGGATATAATATGACTAACATTACCTCACATAAAAATCAAATCTACTAAGGTGGAGTAGTTTACAGTTTACGGAATAATCACGCATGAAGAATAGCCTAAAATTGAGCCAAATTAAAATAACAGTTCAGTACGAAACATCTTTCATACAGAGTTAATGGAAAGGACGCCACAACCTTCCTCATGAAGAGAAGTCCAATCAATAAAAATCTCTAAAAGAGACGTTGAACACCTTCTCACTAGCTTTTGACACAGTAAGCTGCTTCATGAAGACAATTCCAACTAAAACATAAATCTTTAAAAGAAGCAAAAATAAATTCTTTGAGATTCCGAAGGGGGTGTTAAATAGTCAAATTCCAACCCTTTAAGATGAGGATTTATAACCCTCAGATCAGAATCCCATCACAAACAAACCAATTTCCTATCTGTTATCCATGACAGATGCTGGTCTCAGGCCTGACAAACAATTATTTTTCAATCACCCATAAGTAAGCCCATGAATAGCTACATCATGTTGTAGAATAAATAGTGAATTACATGTTAAAAACAGTTCAAGATATGCAGGATAAACAATCCAGCCTCCACCACCACACGCAAAAAAATTGAGAATAGATCAAGAGCAAGGTATGCCAAATGAAAAAAAAAAAAGGTTTAATGAAGAACAATTGAACAAACAAAGAGTGCAAGATTCATGAAATAGCAACATTTTCTAGCCATTGCACATCAAAGCAAAGATAGAAATAAGAAAATTAATTTGAAAAAGTTAAACATTTTTCACAACTAAAAGTTTGAATAGTGTGCCAATCCAAATTCATCAGTCTTATCAACATAAATTATCATGATATAAAATTAAAGAGACATTAGAACCAGTTAGATGGGAATAAGTTAAAAAAAAAACAGAATATTTACATACATGCCAGATAAATTTTGATATATTATACTACAAAAATCCTTTTCACAAAGTTTACGTTATGTGATGGCTATTTTTTGTAAAGGGAGTGTGTAGTATAATGTAGCAGAATTTGAGTAGCATGTGTCTAAAAATCCCAAAATAATGGTGTGAGCAAATAGTGATTGTACTTACAAGTCCATAGTTCCACCGGTGTTGGTATGTTTGAGAGCCTCACTGTAGTCCTGTTCATGCATGTATATGATTCCAGCAACTAGCCGAAGAACAGGATTGTTCCCTATTGCGGCATCACTCAACCACTCTCGGAGACTTGAAATGGTCAATTCCTTAAGAAAGAGAAGCAATGAAAATAAATATAACAAAAAACAAGACTACAAAAAAATTTAGCCAATAAAAACATACAACAATAACAAAGCCCTAATCAAAATTGCTTGGGGTGGCTACAAGGATTTTTCTTCTACATTTAGTTTTATTTAAGGCAATGTATTCTGTGAGCATAAGTATCCTGGGATCCCAGGACAAATTGGGATACTCTAGTCCACCATCCATCAAAAGTATCCTGGGTCTCCCGTTCGCCATCCATGCCACGAGTTCCCTCTGAAACCTCCACCAAATTCGCCCCAAAACCTTCCCCCCAATTTTCTACTTGAAGAAAAGAAGCACCAGATTAAAGAGTGGAACATGTTTAGGTCAGGATGGTATGTCAGGCTTGACTATGGGAACTCTAATATTAAGGTCTAGCCCCTAATAAGGCAGTATCGAGGCTTGAACTTAGGCATACCAACGTTCATGTGTTGATGTTAGGAGTTGACCTCAGGGGGTCGATGTTCAAGCCCAAAGAAAGGGATAATAGAATCTAAAGCATTTGGCTTCTGGAAAAATCTTGGGTGACTTAACACCTGAACCCCTGCCCATTTAAGAACCCCAATTTCACAAGAAAGTCGGCTATAGTCCATTTTTTGCGATAGACTAGATGCTCAACCATATTTAAGGAGAATTGTACAAAATCTCCACTTTTTTTTGCACTGCCCCATCAGTCCCCAAAGATTAAACCAAATTGAGACAAAGTTTGATCATATATTATATTCCTCCAAGGCATGATAGTTCACATTTGATTGTTGTAATTTCTATAGTAAGGATAATTGTTGTTATTCCAAAAGTGTGGTTGACTGCCATAATTTCAAATGTTTTTGGCTGATTCTCCAAACCCTTGGACCATATGAAATGGGGAGATAGGGGTCCTAGGATCAATGTTTTGGAAGATCTTTGAACATCAAATCCACCAATAGAACAAAAACCTCCAAGGAATCCACAAAGCAATAGTAAGAGGAATAAAGAAGGTTTTTGGATTTTGACTCTCTCTGTGCTGATGTTAATTCTTTGCTTAATGTGCTACAATTTAATTCCTTAACTCAAGAAAATTGATCGAGCCGATTTCCTTCTCACCAATTGTGCACAAGGTCACTCTACATCATATTGTTGCTCAGCAGTTGTCCACAGTATACAAGATTGCTTGAGGATTGATTAATTCAAGTGGTGAGAGCTATCTCATGAGAAGGCTCATAGGCTTTTTTTAGCAAAATAAATCGTTAATTGGTTGTATAACCATGGGTCAACAAATGGGGCGAAAAGAAACAATGTCTTTCCACTAAAAAGACGGGTTTTTGATTGTTTCAATATCCTTTTACAGAATCCCAAACTATTTAAAGATCATGTGCAATGACCATATTTCTCTTATATGTTGGAAATGCACATGAGCAATTATTCTGCATTGGTAATTTAATGATAAGTTGTGTTGACACATAAGTGGTCACCCTCACTCATTGATCTAAAATTTGGAGTTAATGTATGCCCATTCACTTGTATATTTCTCCCTAAAGTGGCATTAGAGTTGATGACTAGGTTAGTCCATGTGGGTTATGCTCACATGACCTTACCTTGGCTCTAACATATTTGGGCAAAAAGCCAAGAGCAGGTGACTTACTGTGGCTCTAAGTGGTTGAGTGGCCTCTTGATGCGCAGGCAATTGATAAATTAAAATTACCTCTTAAATAGAGAAAGAACCAATATGAATGTATTCTCGTGCAAACTCATGAGCAATTGTCTCACACTGGTATTTCAAGTTGTGTATAGATATACAAGTGGCGATCATTATCCACTGGCCCAGATTTTCAAGTCAATAAGTATTCACTTGTATATTGGGCCCAACTTAAGCCCCCTGATATTTCTCCCCTAACATTGTTGAAATAGTGGCTTGGATCACTTTACATTTACGAAAAAAGTCGTGCATATGTTGATGATTGACAAACTAGCTTAAATCATCCCTTCTTCATGTTATCCATTATAGGTGTCACACTCATCTTCTCCCAAATAAAAGCTTTTCTAACATGGTACACCCTAGAATGACCACTTATTCGTCAAAGTGTTCGCATCTCAACTACACCAATCTTATGAATATATTGTCAATTGATAACCAATATCAAATTTCAAAAAAAAAAAAATCACAGAACCTTATTTTTGATGTTGAGAAATAATCTGTAACTTGTAGCATCAATCTTAAGTTTGTCATTGAACCTTTTATGCATGATAGTATTGCATAAGAACAAATATAAATGGAGCAGTACTCTTGCGAAATCTTGCATCTATGAATGGAAATAAAGTTTCAAGTAATTTTTCATTCCCAAACCATTACCCTACCATACAGGACACCTATGAAATACATCGGTTCAGGACTCACAAGAGGAAATAGAATTTGGGCAGATAATAGAGCATAACATTCCTAATTCCACCCAATTAGGTAAGTCGCGGACAACCGTGAGTTTCTTTCTTCTTTTTTTTATTTTGATTTGAAAGGCAAGCATAAGTTTCATTCTCACAGTATGTCATTATAAATTACAATATGAGGACCCTTTCTAGAAAGATCTATAAAATGAGCAAGCAATTCACTATCAGATTCACGTAGCCTAGGGCTACAGAGCTCCAAATCCATCTAAAATAGATCTCCCAGATCCAATGAAGGACGCAAGAAAGAAAGTGGTTCCAAAATAAAGGTAGGCCACCAACCTTGTCACCAGAAAGATAGAGAGCGAGTAGCTTCACGGCCTGAAGTGCGGTCGGCGCAGAAGAATCAATTTCATTTATCACTAGCTGCGCAGGGAAACCAAAAATCAGTTAATTAAATGAGCGAAAGGAGCTCGCATTATCAGATCAGAAGACATGGCAGGACCTGGTAGGAGCCAAGGGCGATATAGGAGCGGTAGACGAGGGAGTCGCGCTCGACGGCATCGTCCACCGAGAGGTTGGGGACGTCGCTGTTGTTGATCGCCGCTTGGTAAGCACCGAGATAAAAGTTATTTCGTAGGCCGAAGAGCAGATCCGGCGAAGCAGACGCCATGATGCAGTCAATCGAGATCGATCGAGAGAGAGAGAGAGAGAGAGAGAGAAGAGACGAAACCCCAGTAGAGAGAAAGAGAGCTGCTTCGCGCAAGAAATCTTGATATTGGGCCTTTTTATTGTTAATGGAGGCCCAAAACGTTAAGCCCAATAACTACGACTTCTAACTTAAACCGGCCCATTTAACACAAAGCCCAGAACTTCATGACTCGAATACAAATTATTGAATAAATGAGTTGACCTAAACTCAAAATATAATATTGTGTGTGACATAAAGAATCAAGCTTCATATAGCATGTAGTATGCACATCGTACAAAAAATATTTAAAATTTTCTATATAAAATACATAATTATATCATTATGTCATACAAATAAAAGCTGAATTAGACTTTATGTTTATATTAACCTTAATATTACTTAATATTTCTTATAAATTAACTATTAAAGTTGGCATGAATGGGATGTAGAGCATGCTATGCTTGATATAAGTTTTATTTTGTAAATAAAAAAATATCACATAAAATAGCATTCACTAAATATTAGTAGGGAAAAAAATCTTGGAACATGAATAGTAGAACTTGCTCGGAGAAAGACCCATATAACTGCATGTACTGCAATGAAAAAAGAGTCTGCTATATGATAGTCAAAGATATATACAAAACAATACATGGAGTACGAAAGAAAAGAAGAAGAGTGCTTTAGTGTGCTTATGGTTTGCACTTATTACAGTGAGGATGAATAAAAAATATTTATATGTCCTTTGGAGGAGGAGAACTCATACACTAATTATAGAAGAGGATAGCACTGTAGCGAGGAGTGGCCATTTAGAGAGCCGTATGTTATTCAGTTTGAATCAAAACCCCTATTTACCAATCAATAATTAATTTGGATCTCTACTTGAGGATGTTTGGATAAGCTTCATAAATCATTCAATTGATTTGAGTCCGCTGGAACTTGATAGTGATATATAGAATATTTTATTGTGCGCAGTAACAATGAAGGGTAGAATATTCTCCTTATACGAGTGTTATAACTCTAAAGTGATAAAATCAAACCAGAAAGAGATATTTAGAGATGAACAGATGTTCCATAAGTAGAAAAAAAAAAGAATCATACATTTGTAATTTATATCACTTTGTGTCATTCTCTAATAAACTATGAAAAATATGATTGAAGCTCTTTACAGATATAAGGGATTTATATTCATTCCGCACATTTAGTTTAGAATTGAAGTTTAGTATTGGTTTAACACAAACTTTCAAGAAATTCCCAAATATAGAATTTTAAATTAGGCTGACAAGATTACCACATTTATGATTTAATCTTCACCCTTCTTTTTTGTCAATATAATTTTTTGATTTGAAACAACTCAAATAAATAGTTGATTTGAAATACAATCCTTAAAAAAAGCACGAAACTTAAAAGTTTGACAAAGCCTCAAACCATCTAAACTAGTTGATTTAAAGTACAATTCTTAAAACGAGTACGAAACTTAAAAGACCTGAAATCATCTAAACTACATGAAGGTCTTTCTCTAGATTCTTAAATTGTGTTTGGGCTCAAGAAAGCATGAAACAAGTGATCAACAACAGCAAAAACAATCAAGTCTTAATCCCACTAGGTGGAGTCGGCTACATGAATATTTTATTTTCATTACTCTCTATCAATTAACATGAAACAAGAGAGCAACATCAGCAATATTTCTCTTGTTCCAATTTTTTTTTTAAGTGAGGTTCTTCACCAAAGTTTATGCATCTATAAAGAGGAAACATCATGTCATAGCTTAGCTTGTCATATTGTTGAAATTGCCTTAAATGGTTAAAAGTTGCACGTTTCTGATTATTCCTCAGTCCACAGAAAAAAAAAGACAGAATTGAAAAGCTGCATTAATGACTTTGCTGTTCTTCTGAATTCAATCTTTTTAGTACAAAAAAAAAATTTAATTTTTAAGATATTTGATATTGTGCATTAATGCCTCTCTATAATGATCATTTAATTCTTGTTCTTTAATTTATTCAGGGATTTCATGAGTTTTTCTTCTTGATAAGTACTGCTTGAATGTCACATATTTTACAGCCTAATTTGAATTCTTTGGGGCTTGAATTGAAGTCAATTGAAATATTATTGATGAAGTTATAAGTTAGATCAAATATTAGGTATTCAGTTATGGATTGGAGAATCTGCTCGATTTATACTCGACTTACATTAACATTAAAAATGAGTTAAGGCTGACTCACATGAATGACATATATTACTTTATTAGTGTTGCATTTGGATCCACACTTCTTCATCTGGACCTTCCACGTAGAAGCCTGCGCAGAATTCACGTAAGCAAGGCTTCCACGCCGAACAAGAGATGTATCATCCCGAACAGCAGACGCCGAAGAGCTCAAGGCGAAAAGCAAAGACCTGATCTGACAGACGCCTGACCGTTGGGAACCGTACTGCTCTGGAAGATGAAGCGGTTTTCCCGCTGACGGGTCATACCCTCTATATATCGTATAGCAGAGGTCAGATAGTAGCTCTCTGTAGGCATTGAATGAGCCGCCACTAGGACTGTAGATAATATGGCTGAAGTGACTAGACAGAGCGGACCAGGATATATATATCTCATGTAAACAGCCTTCAAAAGCGGCTGACATCCAAAAAAATCCTTTGAGCATACTGTAACCAAAAAAGAAAAGCGATTCTAGTGATCTTTTAAGCCTCCTCGAAAAGGAGCCGTGGTTTTTCCATCAGCCGATTTTCCACGTAAAAAATCTTGATTGTTTCCCGTCATAACAATTAGTAAAATTATTGTAATTTTATCACTCAAATTATCAAAGATCATTAATCGTTAATTTATATATGGATGTCAAATTTTATATAGGAGACACATATACAAATAATCTGAGCCAATAAGTAAACTGTTTACTGTGGCTCAAGTTCTTCGATATTATCCTAAAGAAATTGCTTTTACTATAAAATAATTCTTTTAACATTTGATAGACGATAGATGTTAGTCAATTATGAACAATTCACTCGCTCAAGTTCTAATTGAAAGATCGAAGTGGATATCATGGAAGACAAAAGAGATATATTTACAAATTTTTCATAGATTTCATCATTGTCTTTTATGATCGTGTTCTTAGATTCAATTTTTGATCTTAATCTTGAGCTCGAAAAGCAATAACTTGTGATGTACAAAATATATCACAATTATATGATACTATTGAGGTTAGGTAAATTTGGAATTTTGAGGATGCTTCATTACTAGTATCACATTTAAAACCTATAAGAAATTTATATATTAACAAAAAAATAATAATAACGACAAAAATTTCTTATTAAAATATATACTAAATCTCATCTTAATATTATAATTACTTACATGCCACATTATTTCATTTTATTTATGTGTTACTCATCCATTCTTAATTAATTACGTTATGCATACTCAAAACATTATAAAATCTTACGTACACACACTTTCACTTGTTTTCATTATAACGAGCAATTATAATTTTTCAATAACTTAACTATAGTTAGGTTATAAAAAATCTGAATCATTCATCATATTATTTTAAGGATATTTAAATATATTTTGAGTGAAAATCTTAAAACTTTGATGTTTAGGTTGTGATAAGGGAAGGAAACATCCGCAACGTGAATTGATTTTAGGACAGATTAGCGCTTTAGTGTGAGATCGAAGAAGAAAAAATATATATACTATTAAGGATAAAAATATAATTTTAATGATTTACTAACGAAATATTTTTTTTAAATAGATTTTGACTAAATTTTAATTTAAGTGTGTGTATGTAAGATTTTATAATATTTTGAGTGTGCATAGAGTAATTAACTAAGAATGGATGGGTAATAGATAAATAAAGTGAAATGGTGTGGCATGCAGGTAATTATCCCAAAATTTCAATAAGGTGAAAAGTCATTGTTAATTATTATATTTTAATAGCAAGAAATTTTAACAAAGGGATTCAATTATCCTTATTAGTATACTGTATTTAAATGTCTCCTTGTTAAGTTATTTAAATTAATTGTGAGAAAATACAATAAATACTTTGTAAAATTATATTTTAAGTATCAAGAAATTTAGCAGTGAGATACAACATTGTTATACCTTGACTCGATTTTCTAATAATTTAAAATTAGCGTACTCAAAAAAAATTAATTTAACATATAATAACTTGATATTTATATAATTATATACATATATAACTAAAATTTTAAATATATTTTAACATATTATATATACATGAATACGTTATATATTTTAAAATATATGCTAAAGAAATTTAAAATATATACTAAAAAAATTATGTATAAATAAATATATAATAAATATGAATTTAACTAAAAAATAATAGATAATATATATTATATGTAAAATATTTTTTTTTTAAAAAAAAGAATTAAAATAAAGCAAGATTCAACTCAAAAATCAACTTAAAATTAGTGGTGAAGAACACTACCACACTTATCATCACCTTTTTAACTTAATGTAATTAACAAACTTTAGCAAAAATATATAAGATGCCACATGAAAAATTATAGTAGCAACAAAACAGAAACTATAAAGAAATTATAATATAAAATTTTTTATATATATTAATGAATAAGAAAAACTTCACTATTATTATAAAATAGTATATGAAATTTTTTTTTATAATTAATCTATTTAATAAAAAGATTATTTTGGTCATGTCATAAAATTTATGGAGCTTTTTTATGTAAGATGTGAAATATAGTTGATTGATATATTCAAAATGATGTAAAATATGAAATAAAGTATATTTTTTAATGTTCAAAGTTGAGTGAGATGTTATAAAAATTAATTTAATATTATTTTTTAATTTTTATAATGAATAAATTATTTTAATTTTTAGCATGATCAAAATAGTTAAAGGCCAATAAGCCCAATAAATATGGAAAAAAGAAAAAAGAAAAATATCCCCAAAGAAGCAGAAGTGGAGGAATAACCCAAGCTCTTTGAAAAAAATTTAGTTTGATATTAAAGGTGTATAAAATATGAAAGAAAATTAATTGTAATATTCGTATTTGTATTGGATAAAAAATAAAGTTAATTTTTATAATTAAAATTTATGTTGGGCCAAAAAAAGTTCAAACTAAGCAAGCCTTAAGAGCTAGGGAGGGAGGCCTCAAAATTAGAGAGAGCCTATTTCTATCTATTTTGTAAGATACTAACATGAATTAATAGTATACCAAATTTTAAACACCTTTACGTTATTATCAATCACACATCCAACTGCAAGTAGCACCAAAGTTCAGTTTTGCACCTTAGTCAATACCGACTCCCCAAGAAAATGCCCATTGATTGTTATTGCCACCTCGGATGACCCAACGGTCTAATGGCTTTCAACCAGCATGAAACTAAGCAGCAGACAATAATGAGTACAAATTTAGTCTTAGGAAGTGTCATTAACTACTTACGATAGACACTCAAGTAGAGAAAATTATTCTTGCCGAAGAGAATTCGCTTGGCCAAAGCAAAGCAAAGGCGTACACTGAAGACATTAATCATTTGTTTATTTAAAAGTTTGTCACTACATTTATCTGTATCAATCTGTACTGAAATGCGTACGTACGTAAGATCTGATATTCATAGATGAAGATGACTTATTTATTAAAACATGTTGACGGCATGAATCAAATATAAGTCGGGGATTTGAGCTAGCTCGTATATATAATTAATAGAAGTGGTTTTTTTGTTTTTTTTTTTTTTTTTTTTTTTTTGTTGTTCATGTGAAGGTGAGTCGTTTTTCATTGGTTTGCACTCTTTGGCAACTGCTGACACCGATGAAACTCGTCGTATGATGAGCCACCTTCCCATTTTTGTATTAAAAAAGAAGCTAAAAAGAACAGCTGCTCAATGAATAAATATATGCGCAGTGAGGGCCGAAGGAATTTAAGGAAAAGCGGCAAAAGGGATGGAGCAGGAAGCATTTTTAGAAACTATGAGGAGTCGCCAAGCAAATGTGACTCAAGATGGAAATGGCAAAAAGCCTCTTCCCCCAAGTCTCTCTCTCTCTCTGCATTCTCTCTGGCCTCCTGTGGCGATATCAGACCTGCTATTCTCTCTCACGCCAAAGTGGAAGTGCCACATCAAACCTCAGAACAGGATTGGACGTATGAACGCTTCTCCCTCTTAATTTCTCTAACCTCAATGGCTCAATCACTCTCTCTCTCTCTCTCTCTAGAGAGCATATTTTTCTCAATATTACGATAAAAATGAAAATTAATCAAACTTAGGATTTTGGTGGAAGACACAAGAAGGGGAGATTTTTGGCACTTTTTGGGTTTACTTTGGTTTAGATTTGGGCATGGGCTTGGGACCTGGCTGACCCGATTCTACCGTCGTTGAAGTCTTGGTTTTGGCCTCATTTAGTTCAAGCTTTTTTTTAGACAACAGAAAAAATAATTTATTTTTCAAATTTAATGAAAGAAAAATTTATTTTAATATTAGAAAGTATGTAAAATGTGAAATACTTTCAATTATAATATTCGTATTTGTGCTGCATGTGAAATAAAGTTGATTTTTATACTTGAAATTTGTGTTGGCCAAAAAAACACCTCGAACCAAACGAGGCCTTAGCATTAGTTTTCTTTCCTTATTTTGAGCTGAGAAGACCTAACCAGCTATGTACCAGGTCGGGTTTGAGTATGTGATTGATTTTAACTCGATCTGAATTGGCCTTGTTGCATCTGGATCCACGCTCAATCATCTGGACCGCACACATGGAAGCTTACGTGGCATCAATGACACGAGCGCTCGACGTCGAACATGAGAAAATATCACCCCTAACAGCAGACGCCGAAAAGACCGAGATGAACAGCAGAAGGCAGAACTGACCGACGCCTGGCGAAGTATAGGTGACTATACTGCTTTCAAGAGATATGGGCTCTCCTGCCGTCATACCGTCCGTATATCATACAGCAAAGGCCAGGGAGTGGCCCCTCCTGCGGACATTGATGGTCTGTCACTAGAGCTGAAGCCCATTCTGTTGAAATGACTCTACAGAGTAGACCAGGATATAAATATCTCACTGTAACGGGAAAAGCTCTCTCTCTGGCTGGATCAAAAAAAAAAACTTTCACCTCAAATCCCCTCAGCTTTCTTACTGTAATCCCTAAAAGATTGATTCTAGTGATTTTTGAAGCCTCCCCGAAAGAAGCCGTGGTTTTTCCGCTCAGCCGATTTTCCACGTAAAAAATCTGATTGTTTCTCGTCATAACAGGCCTCATCAGATTTGAAATACTATTGATCTAATTCACTGAGATTATCTCTAAAACATACAATAATTTTAAATATTTTTAAGCAGAGTTAATATATAGCAATTAGAAATTCATGAAGTTTTCAAATTAGCTAAATTAGTATTGAGATAATGTGCTAATTGGTATTTTAGTATTAATAAAATAATCCAATGGAGGACATTATATATCTCTAATTAATTACTATACTAGTTTGAGCATTATCTCTATTTAAATTTTGACTTAATTTTTAAATTAATCAAATTAATTCATTAGTTAGAAAAAGTCTTTCATTGGATTACTTTATTAATGTTAAAGGATAATTTATTTGCTCATTAACTCAAATTAGAGGATCAATATAATTAATTTGATGACTAGAAGGACCCAATTGCACCTTGGCTTAAATTAGGAGGACCTAATTGATATATATATATAATATATATATATATATATATACTATCTTTTTATGGAATAATTGATATATACTAACCTTAGTAAGGAAATATTTTTTTAACAAATTCAACAACTGTTTTGCATTTTTAAAAATTTCACTTTATGTGTTTATATGAGAAATTAAGAAGTTACATATTAAAACAAAAAATAATGTACTACAATGTTCTTATTAGAACAACCCAATCTAGTAAGATCCGACTGTTTATTGAGATATCCCTCCTTATGATTAGGAAGGACAACAAAAAATTCAAGACAACTCATCAAAAAAACTTCTTAAAAATATGATCCATGAAGGCAATATTTCAATAAAATAATACGATCATACATGTCATGAAGAAAACTATTATCAAGAAAAGGTTCACTCAATAAGGATAGATGATAAAATCATGCAAGGTGAAGTAGTTTTTTGAAAATAAGTTCTTGAATTTAAAATAATTATATATTAATTTTTAAAAGAATAAGAGAATAAGAACATAATTATAAAATAGTTAAATTAACCTCCTACCAAGTAAGATGTTTGGTGCTAATTCTGAAATTTGTTACACGGCATCCCCACACATGACAAAATCATCACATTAGGGAAACATTTGATAAAAGTTATGCTTCAGGGTATTCTGATCAATGATACTGATAAACTACAATTCATAAGTTATTAGTCGTAGATATTGTTGGTCGAGTTCAGGATTGAGGAAGACTAATTTCTCTCTCAATGATTACATTCTTGATTAAGATTCCATCATCGATCGATTATGTAAAACATCTCCTACGTACGTACACTATCACCACTACTACTTCATCTCTAGCTATATGGCTTGCAAATAACTTATATGTCTCAATAAAAATTATCTTAACATAGAGAATGATCATTACACCAAAAAATTAAAAAATTATATACACTGAAAATCTATAAATAGGGACTTGTATCTCCCAAAAATAAAGGAGATAAGCAAGACAATAATTATGTTCAATTATTTCTACTTTCTTCTTTCCTTCTTATTCTCTCCAATTTCTTCTTATTGATTTTCCTTGTTTTTATTGCCTCAATGAGAATTTCAAGCCTTCACAGTTTTTTCTACTTCACTGGGTATAAATTTTCACGTAAAAGTTGTCTCCTTCTCTTTGTATTGATCTCGTTTGTTGTTTTGATTTCTCAATATTAGAAAGACTAAAGAGAAAGTTCTCCAGACTATTCAACCTTCAATGTAATGAAATCATGACACATTAACATGCAAGAATGGCAAAGTATGGACACCCATGTTGCGAGGTTTTCTATTATATATAGTGCATCTCGCGGATCTCTCGCGCTGCTCATATTCGCCATTTCAATCTCTCTGCATTAAAAAGACTCTGGCAATTGAACTAAAATCCCTTGAAATCACACTTCTAACATACCAGAAGGGCCATGGACAGTAATATTGCAGGGTCTTTAGATCTAGAGGAGAGCAAATAGCTGTCTTATTCTGAGGGAATTATGAGGCAAATAGAAGTGTGATGCTTTGCTGCAGTTGTGAAGTTTATCATAATAGTTCTCAAATTAAATTAGATTTTTGGCATCCAAATTATAATTTAAAAACTTATATTTTTATTTTTTATTTTTATCTGATCTCTCTAATTTTGCATTTTCAGGTTGTGTTCAAAGTTTATTCGCTCGTACTCAAGGCCTCCTGCAACTATTTCTACTTCCATCGTCTCTCTCTCTCTCTCTCTCTCTCTCTCTCTCTACACCTTCGACTGTCTCTTTCTCCTCTTGAATTTTCCTCTATAAATAACTTGACGTTGAACGCTTCTCTTACCACGCGCCCAGCGCTCCGCCGTCCTCCGAACATTATGTCGGAACCCTTCAAAGCAATGAAGTCGAGCACGTCCACCGCGGCTCCAATCGCGGGAACAGCCGCCGCCTCCAGCAGCGTCCACATGGACAGCAGGGTGTGGCGCCTCCTCCCCGCCGGCCTCATCGACCGCGTCCTCGCGTTCCTTCCGCCGCAGGCGTTCTTTCGCCTCCGCATCACCTGCAAGCGCTGGTACTCCCTCCTCTTCTCTGACAGCTTCCTCGAAACCCACCTCCGCCTATCCCCACGCAGGCGATGGCTGGTCTTCTTCCTCATCCCCTCCCCAGTCTCTTCCTTCTCAGCCGCCGCGGCCACGGGCGACATTCCGCCTCCTCCCGCCCTCTTCCTCGACCCCAAAACCAACTCCTGGCTTCGCCTTCCGCTTGACTCCTTCATTCCCCCGGGCTTCTCAGCCGCTGCAGCCTCCGGCGGCATCATCTGCTTCATCTCCGATGCCGCCGGCCCAAAAAGCCTCATCCTTTGTAACCCATTTTCGAAGCTCGTCGCCCACCTCCCCCCAACTCCCCGCCCTCGCCTCTACCCCTCCGTCGGTTTCACGGCTGCCGACACCTCCCTCTCCCTCATCGTCGCTGGCGACGACCTCATCTCCCGCTTCGCCGTCAAGAACCTCACAGCCGAGTGCTTTCACGCAGATGGAGCCACCGGCTTCCTCTCCCCGTGGGACACCGTCAGCCCCCTCCCCCGGCTCTGCTCTCCCGATCCCCCCCGCTTCGTCTTCGCTGCCCGCAGCTTCTACTGCATGAGCTCCGCGCCATTCTCCGTCCTCGCCTACGACCTTGTCACCAGCCAATGGTCCAAAGTCCAAGCCCCCATGCGCCGGTTCCTCCGCTCTCCCAGCCTCGCGGCCGGCGGCCCGAGCGCCGCCCCCGGGGTTCTGATGGTAGCGGCTGTGGAGAAGAGCAAGCTCAGCGTGCCGAAGAGCGTGAGAGTCTGGGCGCTGCAGCCTGGCTCCAGGGCATGGGCGGAGATCGAGCGAATGCCGCCCGAGATTCACCGGCAGTTCACCGAAGCCGAGGGGGGCAGAGGCTTCGAAGCCGCCGGCGACGGTGAGATCATCGCCATCACAATCCGCGGCTCCCTCGACATCATCCTCTTCGACTTCGCCCGCAAAGAGTGGAGATGGGCTCCGCCCAGCCCCTACCCCTCCGGCACCACCGCCGCCAGCGGCGTCGGCGGGCTGAGGGGATTCGCGTGCGAGCCACGGCTGGCGACGCCGGCTATGGGGCTGGTGGACTCGTCTTCTCTCTCCTTCCAGTCCCTGAGCGCATGAAGATGACGGCATCGCGGTAGTAGTTATGCATGGGGGACAGATCAAATAGTAGGAATAGTGGTAAAAATGGGATTTTTAAGGTATGGTTTTGTCCAGCTTTTTGAGAGCAGGGGAAGGGAAATGATATGTTGTGTTCTTGAGCTTCGAAGTACAGTAATGGCGGTTTTCTACAGTTATCTAGGGTTTTGTGCAAGGAAGAAAAAGGCGGATTTTGATTTAGATGAATCGGATGATGCATTTCTTGTTTGTTTATGTATGTGGATGCAGGTGGAACAGAGGAAGAATCTGCCGGCCAGTCACATGCGAGGATATGGGTCTGGCCGTCTGGGTCAGGTCTGGGTCTGGGTCTGAGTCTGGGTGCGGAGATGGCGAGAACTTGGGCTAGTCAATCTGGCAGAGATGCCAGGGTGAACTTTCTAGCTAAGATGTAAACTTGGGTAAATTGCATCCAGGGGCCTCAGAGGCCATCAAACATTCTAAATTAATCTCAATTTTAAAAAATTCTGAATTGTAATTTATTTAATTATTTTCAGTTAATTTAAATTAAGCGCATTAACGGGTTGGCTCATGACCCAATTTGATCTGAGCTTTGATCCGATTTAATTTCTATCAAACCGAATATTTTTTTAGCTTGAAGTATTAATTTGAAATTTAACTCGGTCTGTTTATATATTTAGCGGGTCGAATCTCTGTCGATATATATTCAATTTTGTAAAAACATGATCTAATTTTTCTTAAATAATATATTTTTATTAATTCTTGTAATAATATTTTTTGATAAATTAAATAAATATTAAAATAAAATATAAAACTTATGATTAAATTTTTATTTATATTGAGTCATATAAAATTTTAATTTAAATTATATTTAAATTATTTTTAACATATTTTATAGATTTTTTTGTTTATAATGTTATTTTTAAGTTTACGTATTTTTTTTATATTATTTGTATGTATATTATTACTTTTATTTTTAATTATATAATTTTTGTAATGATTTAAAATACTAAATCAATATATTAAGTTAAATATATTAAAATAATTTTTAAATAAAATTAAATGATATAAAATGCATAACATTTTCTTATTTTACTTTTCATATTTTTAATTTATATTTAAAGTTGATTATTTTATAATATATTAAATAATAAATTAATTAATATTATAATTACAACTATCTAAAATCTAATTCGAAACACAATCCATCACGGATCATGTATCAGATTCAAGTTGACCCTGATCCGATTGTCTTTCAGGTTGGATCCAGATCAGGGCTAATCTAACCCTAATCAAGATCTGACTAGCTGATAAGCCTAATTTGAACTGTTTATATATTTGTAAATAATCTTTATAATTTTCTATCATCACTTTTTTAAAAACTTTAATAAAAAATTAAAATTTAGCTTCTTTTATATTTTGTTTTTCTGCTTTAAAATTTTAAAAATAAAAAATATTAATATTTAAAATTATATTTTAATTAAAAAAATTAATAATTGAGAGTAATCTTATAATTTTATTATAATTAATATCAAATAATAATATTTTTATAATATTATGGATTAAATCAAGATTTTTAAAAAATTAGAGATTTCATATTGCAACACTCTTCTAACCAGAGGCCTGGATGCAATTTATCCTATAAAATAATAGTAGTAAAAATATGCATAAGTTGATTATAGTGTTGTCAATCTGAATCTTGCAGTTTCAAGTATCTTTATAAACTAATAGTTATTTATTAATCTTACTTGTTTGGTACCTAAGACCGGTGTTCTTATCCCACCTTTTCAAGATTGCCTACAACATTCACTCCATCAAACGGCATGTCGAGCCTTAAAAGAGTATAGTTTATCATATTCTTCAAGATGATATTTCTCGTATTTTCGAAAAAAATTACTGAGAAAATTGCTTCTCATTCTGAAGTTTATTTCTAATATTATGGAGAGAGTATAATTTATTAATTTTGATAATTAAAACATAAAATCAAATTACTTAAAATAAAATATATATTATTAAAATATTATTAAAAACTGTTTTTAAGAATCCGTTTGTTTTAAAGTTAGAAATTAACTTAATTTAATTTTAACGAAACATATCACATTACAAATAAAATTTAATATTAAAAATTAACTTTATTTCACATCCTATATATATTACTAAAATAATATTTATATTCAGGTGTATAATTATATAGATGAAATAAGTCTTCTTGTTCTCTATATATTTCCTGAATTGCTATCAGTTTTTCTGAAGTTGGATAAGTCATATATTCTTGAATTTTTTTTTCTAAGATTTGTTTATTAGTTAAAAATAAGTCGTAATAATCTTCTAAGTTTTTACAGTCTTCTAAAATATTAATATCTTCTAAAATATTAATATATTCTATTTTGTTATGAACAGATGTTAAACTTTTATTTAACGGTACGTTCATCCAATGGAATACCATCTGAATGCCAATCAAAGGCCGCCACTTGTGCAATACAGGTGGATCCGAGTACACATAGCAGCAGCTTCTAATTGGCATCTGGTGCTCCTCATTCTTCAATAAAACATATATTACCTATATGCATCCTTGATAATATTATTTCTATTCGTTCTATATCTTCAGTATTATCTAATGATCCTCCTGCAAAAAATTCTAATAAGAATTTTTCTAGTAGGACTATGGCATCTTTCTTATTTTTTTCTTCTTTAATTTTCTAAAATTGTGAAAAATTTTCAAGAGATTTTAATATCATGAAAGCTGATCCAGTAAATTTAGATGTTATCATTTCTAATGAGTTTCAAAATACAAAACAAGTTTACAGATAATTTGAATTATTTTTTATTTTTTATTTTGTATATTAAATTATAAGATAGGCAAATTAAAATATATGAGTGGTATTTAAATGCAGATTTATATATGCTTTGAATATATTATATATTACATGAATATCATTAAATTTTACTAATTTTATTTATTTAATATTTAAATTTTTAATATTACATATTATCTATAAATATTGTATAACAATTATGATTTTAATTATATAAATATTACAATTCTATGATATGAGTTGTAATTTTTATATAATTTTGATAATTAATATAAAATATTAAAAATTTAAATATTAAATATATAAAATATTTAAATTTTAGTGTCATACATAAAATTCTTCTCTTAAAAAATATATAATTTTCTCAAAAATTAAAAATTTATTTTATTTATTTATTAGAAACTCTAAACATAAATATTACTACAAAGATTTGCTTTTTATATATCAATATTTTAATAAATTTATATGTTGATCAATATTTTCAGCCAAAAGAAGATCTTTTTGACGATATATATATAAATGAAAAAGAATTTTTTCAAAATAAATCTCATCAGAAACAAGATCTATATCTTTTTAATATAAATAAAATCCCAATATTAGAATGAAAATAATATATTTCTCAATTGATACAATTAGTAATAGGATTAAAAATTAGTTATGTATATATGTCTACACATTTAAATCTTCTTTTATTTTAATTAAATTGATTTGATTCTGAATAGAAATATTTTCATATATTTTATTAATTATTTTTATTATTATTTTGAAATTATTTGTTAAATTTATTCTATTAAATTTTTTTAAATATTTATTTTTTATTTCTATAATACTAGATGGATTACTTTCTATTTTTTCGATTATTTCAGACATAAATTTTTGTTTTGTTTTTAAATTCTGTTGCAGTTTATTGATTATAGTGTTGTCAACCTGAATATATAAAATAGTTTATTGTTTTGTTTTTAAATTCTGTTGCAGTTTATTGATTATAGTGTTGTCAACCTGAATATATAAAATAGTTTATTGTTTTGTTTTTAAATTCTGTTGCAGTTTATTGATTATAGTGTTGTCAACCTGAATATATAAAATAGTTTATTTATTTATTTGTATATTTTTCCCTATAAAATAATAGTAGGAAAAATATACATAAGTTTATATATATATATATATATATGTATGCGTGTATGTGTGTTTTGACAGAAATTTGGTTAGTTAAGTGTAAGGCAGTTAATTTTGCTCGTAGGTCAAAAATTATTTTGGAAATTAAATTGAATTTTGAATTGAATTAAACTCGATCGATTCGATCCAATGGAGCTAATCTAATCCTGGCCTGATATAGAATTGGATCGAGACCTACTACTCGAAATAAAATTGATTAAAAAATAAAAAAATATTTTGTATATGTTTATATTTATAATTGAATTTATTATATTAATTTTTTGTAATAATCGAATAGAAGGCTTTATTAAATTTTTTCTATAAATTTTACTCAGACCGTATTTATTATCGATTAATTTCTTTATTTTTATTTTTAAATATTATATCATGGCAAATGACCATTGAATAAATACATTTATATATATAATTTGGCTAAATGATCAAAACTCAATCGAAAGTCAGATCGATAGCAACTCGGATTGCGCTTGAGTCGTATCAAATGACTCAGACCTAGCTTATATCAGGATCAGGTTGAATCCTTTTTACTTATTCTTCAGATCAAATCAATTTAATCTTGAGTCGAGATTAGATCTGCTCGAGATCTGATCACTAACAGCCCTAATTAATACTTACTCTAGCCGTTAACTTGATCATATTTTTTCATGTGAACGACTATGATCTCTTATTGACGTAACAATGAGTTAAATTTATTTTATGCTGTGCCTTAACTAAGATTTAAAATTTCTCCCAGTTGCACATATTTTTCCACAAATTTAACATTTATTTTTTTGTTTAAAAATTACTGTTAATTTAAATCTAAATATTTATATAAGACTAAGGGAGTGTTTGGTTCAGTGTTATCTCAATGTTAATATTATTTAAATATCAATGCTATTCATCAATAGACATTTGTTTGGTTTAATGTTATGATATTAGAAAATATCAATGCTATCCAAATTATTTTTGTTTAGTTGGAAGTTATTAACATTATAATGATAAATTGACGGTGTTATCTAGAGATATCGCCCGATTTGGGGTGACATCTAAATGTCAGCGTGTAATAGTATTTTTGTAATTAATTATAATATTATTTAAAGATGTCATTAAACCAAACAATTACTTTCTAAAAATAATATAACATAATAACACTGAACCAAATGACTTCTAAACCTTTTTATTTTATAGAACACGTTTATAACATCAAGGAATTTACTTATTTTGAATATGCTAACTACATATTAAATTAATAATTTAATTTTTTGTATGTAAATTTTAAATTTTGAAGCATGAAATATTTTGATTATCATGTGCATGAAATTAGAATTAGAATTTGAATTCAAAGAGGCCTAATTTATAAATGGCTAACTTGTATTAAATCTAGTTTAACTTAAATAGGTGAAATGGTGAATTAGTCATTATTTAGGTCCGTTTATTTTGAAATTAAAAATTAATCTAATTTAATTTTAACTTGGCAAAATTTAATATTAAAAATTAAATTTATTTCACATTCTATATACATTACTTAAATAATAATTAACTTATATCACATCCCTTATACATCCTAACATAATAACTGACTTTATATCACATCTCTCACATATTTCAATATAATAACTAACTTTATTTCACATCATTCACAATTTTTATTAAAAAAATATTTCTATCCAAATTTAATTTCTACCCTTAGGGTCTATTTGTAAGGTTAAGATAAAGAAGGTTAAAATTAAACTTAGATAAAATTTTTTTTTATTAAAAATTATAAATGATGTAAAATAAAATTAATTATTATATTAGGATATGTGAGGGATGCGATATAAAGTTAGTTATTATGTTGGAATATATAAGGAATGCGATATAAGTTAGTTATTATTTTTTTAGTAATATGTGTAGGATGTGAAATAAATTTAATTTTTAATATTAAATTTTATGTGTGATGTGATATACCTGATTAAAATTAAATCAGATTAATTTTAAA
Organism: Apostasia ramifera; assembly: GCA_019297695.1. NCBI lineage: Eukaryota > Viridiplantae > Streptophyta > Magnoliopsida > Asparagales > Orchidaceae > Apostasia > Apostasia ramifera. The sequence continues at coordinate 65,427 of JAEMOT010003228.1, read as the reverse complement.
TTTATAGAGAAACGGGTCTTAATATTTAAGTTAGCCAAATGGGGCCCAAATGACATTCAATTGAGTGCCGCTTTAAAATGAATCATAACCGTTGGAATGCATGCACATTACACTTGTGTTAGGCTAAAAATTAGAAGGAATTTTGTAAAAATTTAATTTTTAAGTGGGAAAATTTCTTCTTTCCTTTATTTACATTATTTCTCTATTCTCCTTTTTGCTCACCAAGATTGAGAATTGGAGTTATTTTTCTGAAAAAAAAAAGATTGAGAATTGGAGTTGAGTGAAGGAAGATCAAGGAGGAAAAGATATAAAACCAAATAGTAAGTTACTTCTAGCTAAGATCCTCTTTTCTCGTTCTTCTTCGTTTCTCTTTTTGGAGAAAAGTCGGAGCTGTAAAAAAAAAAAAGAATTTTTTTGTGTTAAATTTCATTTTGAATGACTAACGCAAGATAGGCAAAATGGTCAGATAATAAATTAAAATTTAAGAGTAGTAATCAACTAATTTCAGTAGATTAAATTGCATGCAAGATGAATTACTAGATTGGATGCTTGATTTGTGTTAATTACATGTTATATACTGTTGACGTAGGATGTAGAGGATCCCAAGGAACACCGAAAAAGAAAGAGAGTTCCAGGAAACGGCGGCGCGCAGGGGGATAAGCCTGTTAATGAAAGCTTAAAGAGGAGAGAGAGAGAGAGTTCGGGGCATCCAGAAGAACACACAGAAATTTAAGGTGGTTCAGGGAGGAAATCCCCTACGTCCACCGAGCGATCAGCGAAGAAGGTTTACTGATGAAAGAAAGTAGCCGCGAAGGCTAATACAGTGCTTCTGAGAGAGAAAGAAAAAAAGAGAGGGCTCCTCAGTTGGGACTCTGATACAATGAGGGTGGAAGAATCTGGGAAGTTGCTTGCACCCTGGATGTTCCTCTGATTTCTGATCTATTTTGTCCTCTCTCCGATTGATCGATCTGCCTGGAGACTCTTCCAGGATATTTGTAGGTGATGGAGTGCATAGCTTTATCCTGATTTTCTGGAGGAAAGGAGGTGGACAAGCTCTGGGTTCTCGCCGCTTGTCGGTCACCGGAGAGGCTGGAAGCCGCGAAAGGAGGATGATATCTTTTAATATTAGTACTTCTTCTGGGGATCCGTGATGGTTTGAAGCATGCAGATCCTTTATTTGTGGGTCTGAAAGAAAGTGTTTTGTACGGAGAACGGCGCGGTTGGGTCAAGCTGATTGTGATAGGCACCGCTTTGTAACCTCGTGCCCGACATTACCGAGGATGATCTTGGCTCGTCGTGGACGAGGCTAAGTGAACCCTCGTGGCCGGGGTTAGACCCGGTCAGAAACCTACAAGAACAGAGGAGTTAACAAATGAATAAAAGTAACTGGAAGCCAGCCAGGCGCACGTGTACGGCCGGATGCAGCGCAGGATCCACGTGTTAACATATACAAATTATGTAACCTTTGAAAACATTCTACCTATTGTAATTTAATTTGAAATTCATATTCATAAAACTAGATGCCTGTGTTCAATGTGAAAATATTGTGATAAATTCGTATCTCTTTGTTTAGCTCAAAAGATAGTCAAATCTTATTCACATGACTTGAAATGCAGATATGTTATAGCTTACGTTGTTTACTATTTTATGCTATTTTTGCTAAATCGTTAAATTTTGAATAATTTTTAACAGTGTTTAATATGTAGGAAAAATATATATCGAATGAAATCATATTTGTATGAAATCTATTTTATTATTCAGAAAACTTCCATATCTACAAATTGGTATCTTAAATTTCATCAAACTCATAGAATTAGATAATTTTCCAGTTGTTTGAATTTAACCTACGAAGTTGATCTAGAATTCTATTTTGACATATACTGATTAAAGAAATTTTTGAAGGGCTAAACGATATTAATATTTTTCTAAAAAAATTAGACAGAAAGTTTACTTAATTTGCTACAAATTCTATGTTCACCACTTGCTCTAAAATAATTATTTAGTTTAATGATATCTTAAAATAATCTTCAATTAGATTATAAAATTATTAGTCAAAAGATGTTATCTAGATGTCATAACATTTAGATTAAATAATATAACACCAAGATAATAATGAACCAATTGACTCCTTAGTTTTATATGTATGCTAACTATCTTATTATATATTGAAGTGTGATTAACTATGCTGGATGAATTCATGAATAAGGGGACGTTTGGTTCAATGTTATCTTAATGTTACGTTATCTAGAGAAAGCAATTATTTGGTTTAATAATATTTATAAATAATCTTCTATTAGACTATAAAATTATTAGTCAAAAGATGATATCTGTATATCATGACATCTAGATTACATAACATAACACTAAGATAACAACGAACCAAACGCCCAAAAATTGACTAAGATTAAGATTTCTCATAGTATATGCATTTATCCAAACACTGTGATTGTGATAGTCACTGAGGACTGCTCACAAGCTATTACTGATCTTTAATCTACTATTAATGGTATGATTAGCAATGATCTTTAATATTATGTCATTCTAGATAATCACTAAGTACTAATTCTATTTTATCTAGGCAGAGTAGTGACACATCAATAAATTAGAGTTTAAAAATAAAAGTGATTAATTAAGAAATGAAATAATATGTTAACTTAATTTTCTAGTGATATTTGTTTTGTTGTAGGGTATATGGCGCTTACAGATTACTTAAAAATAGCATTATGTTAATAATGCAAGATGACTCAAATGACAGCAGTCTTGGGATTGGTAGATTGATGTCTTTTTCGCAGGAGCTCCTTCATCAAGTCAAGCACGAGAAAAGGACAAAGAGATCGATGAGGCCTGGCCGTGTTTTCTATTTTATCGTTTTGCTAGTTTGTACTATATATACTTAACACATTCGAATGACCTGCTATATTTAATAATATCAAAACCGCGAAGATATATTAAAATGGGACTATGAACTTTTATTAGTTCATATTTTATGAATTAATCTTTTGAGATGGAACTTTTGATTTAAGTTTTAATTGTAATAAAATTTGTGTTTCTTCTTTCTATTGCATTAATTTGCACTATTCAATTTAATTATTTATGTAATTATAATTTTTGATTTTACTCAATCGAACTTTCAAGAGTTACGGGCTCTCCATCTCCTCACCCTTGAGGATAATATTCTTTTTATTTTAAAAATAGAATAAATTTGTGTTTGTGTTGTGCATAAACCGCAATTAATTTCCCTTCAAGAAGAGCTTCTCTTAATTCACGGTGGCTTTCCTTATTTAAATAAAAGGGATAATTACACTCTGATCTTTGAATTTAAAGTTAATTAAAGTATAGATTCATATTTTTTAAATTATAATACCGGGTCCCTAATTTTGTAAGAAATTATCAAATGAGTCATTTTTTTATTATTAAAAATATTTTAAAATTACCATTATACCCCTCCCCTCTCTCTCCTTTCGATCCAGCGGTTGCGCGGCGACAGCTTAACCGCCCCGTGCGGCGACTGCGCACGCGCCGCGCGAGCTACCGGAGGCCGCGCGCGTGCGCAGTCGTCGAGAGGAGAGACAGGGGAGGGGTATAATGATAATTTTAAAATATTTTAATAATAAAAAATAAAAAAAGATCCATTTGATAATTTCTTAAAAATTAGGGACCCCAATGTTAAATTTCAAAAATGTAGATCAGTGTGTTACTTAGCTTTAAACGCGCCGTTGCCGGGTCCCAAGTCCCGGATGAGAAACGCGGAGGGTTGCGTTAGGCAGTCGACAGCCAGCGTAAAACTTGTCGAATCAATCATGACATGAATCCTTTAGTGTGTTACTTAGCTTTAAACTCAAAAACTTGGGTATAATTATCCCTAAATAAAATCATTCTACAATAAAAAATTCAAAATAAACCAATTAAATTTTATTTATCTACGACAATCAAAATCTCCTTTTATAGGTATTTTATGCCATGACAAAAATTAAAAGCATGAATTGGAATTGGAATTACTTCCATATTAGGTGATTTTTATGCTATGCCTTCCATAAGGATAGTTCAAAATATTCAAAATTAATTTCTATAATTTAAAATTTTTAATATTTTGATGATCAAACTAATGAATTAGTATCATGCCAACATAAAGAATTATATTATGGAGATTTGTAGGCCTAATTATTATGGTAATGGGGTTTTTACTTATTGCCAATTTTGAAAGGTAAATCTCTTTTAAAACTTTATTCACTCTTATATAACACTTAAAATATTGGCATTAGCTTTCACGCCTGCCGAAGCAAAAATCACGTCACCTTTCACAGTAACTATATTTGTTACTAGCTCTTTTTGTGCTGATAGGTGCAGCAATATGATGAACACACGACATACGATGAGTGTGCCTATGATACAACAAACTGTCGCTAGTGGTGAAAGGAGCATAGAGTAAATTCTACAACAATAAAAGAGCGAAGCCATTACAAGCTGTAGTAACCCTTCTGTTTTACAGTGGGCGACAATCATGTACTATATTTGGAGCTTAAGGAATGCCAGAATCCACCACGAACCACACGCCACACTGAGGACTATTGTGACCATAATTTGCTCAAACGTAGCTCAAGGTAGAATTGACCATACTCCGAGGAACTAGAATCTCATTAGCTCATGTGGTTATGATAATCCCTCTATCTCACTAAGATCCCCTCCCTGTTTGGCGTGAGGACCGAAATAGTACTAGTTTAAAAAATAACAATAATAATAATAAATAAATTATTTTAATTATTCTACACAAATTTTAATATAAAAAATAATATTTTACTTCACATACTTAATAATTTTTAATAAAAATACAAACTTTGTTTCACATCTTAGATCGAAATACTCGACTTGAATATTTTGGTCTAGAATATAAAATAAAGTTGATATTTTTATTTTAAATTGTTGAGTATATAAAGTAAAATAATATTTTTTATATTTAAATTTGTGTAAAATGATTTAAAATATTAATTTATTATTATTATTGTTGTTTTTAAAATGAGTAACATTTTGGTCCTGTTTTGGTCCTCGTGCCAAACAGGGCTTTAAAGTGGGTTAAAGTGAACTTTGATAGCTCTATGCAAGTAGATGGTGAGACAGTGTAGTAGCAATTCTTTGCAACCACCAGGGGTCTTTTTAAGAACTGTGAGTATTAGATTATTCACAAGAGCAGTCAAGACAATAGAGACTAGATGAGCTCTAAAGGTAGTGATACTAGCTAGTACCTGGGAAGCTAGAGCATAAGACATCTGGCTGGAGCAGAATTCCACTATCATTATAAGGGACATCGTACTTTCACTACGTGGAGCTATGGAAGGTGACTTACCTTCAGAATTTTTTGGATTTTTGAGAATAATTATTTTATAAAAAATAAAGATAAAATGGAATAACCATTCCATCCAAATAAACACACTCTTTAGTCCAAACGATGATGATTTGATGGCAGAGATGTCAATGTTATCTTTATATTATATTATATAATTTAGATATTATAATATATAGATATTATTTTTCAAGTGATAATTTTCGTAATTTTTTAAAAATTCATACTTACATGTCATTAAATAAAACAATTATTTTTTCTAACTAATATAACATAACGTTAAGATAACAATAAACTAAATGTCCCCTCAATAATCTGTAGCTATATTCCTTCGCTTCCATCAAAAATAATAACAGATATTCAAGATAATAAACTTATCTATTGTATTGATTCGTTGTTATAATTAAATAATAAATATCACAAAAATAACTTAATTTGTATACAATGTTATTGTATCTGTTACATGCAATTCAATTTTAACATCGAATCAGACTAGAAGACGTGAAAGTTCACAATCAGACTGGTCAGATCGAACAACACACACTGACCTCTAACAGTATAATTTCAAAATTGCTTATTATTTTCCTTAAATTCACTTAAAATAAACTTTCCATGATTAATTAATTAATTAAATAAAAATCAGCCGTTGAATGCGTCCACAGTTCTAAGCCCATTTGGCGAGAAGGGACATGAAGCCTGAGCCGAGGAGGAGCGCCAGGTGAGCTTCGAGCTGAAGCCTGGGATTAGTCTGCATCCTCGGGTTCGTGAAGTCGGCGGCCAGAAGGTCGACTAACGACATGTAGACGAGGATTCCGGCCGAGCTCGCGCCGAAGACCCCCTCGATGATAACGGCGGCGGAGCTGCCGGCCGCATAGCTCGTAGAAACGGCGATTCCAATCGCGACTCCGGAGGGAGCTGTCAGGGAGAAGAACGCAGCCATGAACACCGTCGCTCGTGATCTGAAATCCGCCTGATCATGAAGTAACCTTCGTTCAACAATTATATATGATCAAACAACTAAACTGTAATATGATATGAGATATGTCAACTCTTTTTAATAAGTTTATACGAAGGAAGACACCAAGGAGAGTGTGATGAAAAAACGAAGCGAAATTGTTTCCTCGTCGTTTTTCTATATAGCAGATCATTTATATATACCGAGTAGAGCTATGTAAAGTTTATGTAAAAATATTATTTTTTACTACGTAATAATATTTTATTGCTACATATATAATATAAGACCATAAAAAATATTTATTATATAACCACAAAATACTCTTGTGGAGAATTTTTGTTAAGATACATATGAGAATTATATCATATCAGATGATCAATAACAATTTAAGATATTGATATAAAAGTGTTCATTCTTACTTATAATTGCTTAAGTTTTTAGGTTAATAAATATTTATTAGATCCAGATTAGGCTTTCCTAAGGACCTAAGATAACTCTTTTAACAATTGATATCAAAATTGATAGTTCCATTGAGCTTATGTAATATCCTGTGATTTAAATATATTGTTTACTTTGATTTTCAAGAATTACGTGATTTAAGCACTATCAGAAAATTATCTATCCTAATATTATTTCAATTCAAACACGCTTAACTATTAAATTTTTTATTTTTAGCCTCATGATTTGACCTTAACTACAGATCTCATATCCCCCAAAAGATCAAGCTGCATACCTAAAGGATGGCAAAAAGGAATAATTGGAGGACTCAATATTAGATCCAAGGGGTGGTCTCGTAATAATGCCTCGATAGAAGAGAATGTTGTTCTCTCATTTGGCATCATTGTTTTACCCCAAAATACACATTTACTATCTGAAATTATAATATTATTTATACAGCTTAGGAACTCCTATTCCTTTTTTATGTGGTATGATTAATTCATGTGCACTTCTCTCACCAATCATCATCCGACTTAGAAGGCTCTAGTGATTTTCTTTACTTGAAACATTATTCAAAAATCACTCATCACCCTCTTCGGCCATGAGTCGTTACAGGCCCACCACCATTTGACTATTCATTCTTGAATCACATCATATTGTAGGAGATGAACTTTGATACCCATATTGTAACATCTCATAATCAAATATAAAAGTAGTCTACTTTGACTTTAAGAAATTGTATGACTTCAGTATTTCTCGAGAGGTCACATATTCCAGTACTACTCCAGCTCAAGTAAACTTAACTACTAAATTTCTCACTATTAACCTCATAGTTCTTTCCTAAAAGATTTTTTTATGATTTGAAATTACATTATTTATTTATACAACTTAGGAACTTCATTTCCTGTCACATATAATACGATTTATTGTTATATCCCTTTTACAGCTCATCATTTAGCATAAAAGCTCGCTAGGAGTTACTCTTTACTCTAGTGATTCCTTTCACTTGAGATATCATACGGTGATCACTCTCCACTCTCTTCGACTACGGGTTATCATAAATTAAGTGGTCATGCAGGTTGTGCACACATGGATCTTTTTTCTCTACCATAATTGAGAAAAATTAATACAAGAATAGACTCCCATTGTGGCACTAGGTGACGGGACGTTTGATCAGTTGCACTAATTTATGGGTGGGTTAAATAGTTAGTTGGAGAGAGAAAAATTTTAATATGAATAGATCCTCAAGTGAGAAAGAGATTGTTAGAATATACATAATAACTATCTCATATTGGATGATTAATAAATAATTGAGAAATAAATATACAGAAGCGTTGGTTCTTATCCATTAGCTTAGATTTTTAAATTTTAAGTTAATAATTAGTATCCATTAATTATATATTAAGCCCAACTTTAGATCGCATAAAGTAACTCCCTTAATAAATTTATGATTGTGTAATAATTTGATTTGATTCAAATATAAGCATTTTCAAATCATACTTCATTTCTTCCGACAAAAAGAAATATTCTTAAAAAAAAAAAATTTAAAAAAAATACTTTCAACAGTAGTTATATTAGGATCTATTAAAATCCGCATACTATTTTTGCTCATACTAAAGTCCAAATGATTCATTTATTAAAAAAATATAAAATAATATTAAGGGGACATTTGGTTCAGTGTTATCTCAATGTCAATGTTATTTAGATGTCATGTTATCTAAATATCATTATTATTTATCAATGAATATTTGTTTGGTTCAATGTTATGATATTAGAAAATATTAATGCTATCCAAATTATTTTTGTTTAGTTAAAAGTTATTGACATTATAATGATAAATTGACAATGTTATCTTGAGATGTCGCCCGATTTGAGGTGACATCTAGATGTCAGCATGTAATGACATTTTTTGTAATTAATTATAATGTTATTTAAAGAAAGATATCATTAAATTAAATAATTACTTTCTAAAAATAACATAATAACATAATATTGAGATAACACTGAACTAAACGTCTCCTAAATTAACTTTTTAAAATCTTATACAACTTTAAAAATAACATTAAATTCATTCATATATTACATCATTTTTAATATATCAAAAATTAAACACATAAATTTATGAAAATAATTTATAAAGCTGACTATCAAGTAAATTTAAGTAAAATAAATTCTTTATCACAAATAAATAAAAAAATAAAGAATCAATATATAAATTACAATTTGTGTTATGTGAATGCAATATTTCTTATAACAAATATGAATTTATAGTATTTTATAAAATTTAACAAATAACATCTTAGATAAAATAATAATCTAAAATAATATAAAAAATAAGGAATATTTACATATTAGATACAGAAATTGGACTAATTTACGGATTTCACCATAAATCTCAAAATATTACAGTTATCACATCTAAAATAACTTTTTTTTTATTTATTTTTCACATCCTGCAGTAAATTCTGTCAGAAGATTTAACCATAGTTAAATTTCAACAAAATCTCAATCATTGATCACATCATTTAACGATCGACCTTCATGTTAGGGCATCGCGGAGCTGCATTAGTTCCGGGAACAGCTTATTCACGAGAGACGACAGCGTATTCATGCGAGGCGGCAACGTATTCTTGTGAGGAGACAGCATATTCACGCGAGCATTACTCTGCTTTTTGCATCTTCTTCTTACGCGGGCATCGCAAGCGGGCATCGGACCTTTCTGAGGCCGGCGACGACAGAACTCTGAAGCTGCAAAAAGGTCCGATGCTCGCTCGTGATGCCCGCGTAAGAAAAAGATGCAAATAGTAGAGTGATGCTCGCGTGAATACGCTATTACCTCGCGAGAATATGCTGCCGCATCGCGTGACTACGCTACCGTCGGAACCAATGCAGCTCCGCGATGCCCTAACATGAAAGTCAATGGTTAAATGATATGATCAATGAGTGAGATTTTGTTGAGATTTAACTATGGTTAAATCTTCTAATAGAATTTACTACAGGATATGAAGAACGAAAAAATAGCTGTTTTAGATATGACATCTGTAATATTTTGAGATTTATGATGAAATCCATAAACTAGCCTAATTTTTATGTCCACCGTGTAAATGTTCTATAAATTAACGACTTTGCAATCAAAGAATTAATAAATAATAATAAATTAAAAATTTTATCTCATATATATAAATATAAATACCTGAATTATGCAACCACCAAGCCCAATGCCTTCAAAGAACTGGTGGAAACTCAGGGCTCCCACCAATGACTTAATTGTCTTAGGATTCATAGAAGTCCCCAATGAAACTCCAATAATTACAGAGTGAACCACAATTCCCAACTCCAACACCTACAACACAAAAGACAATTTTGCACCCAATAGCATATCTCAACTGAACTTTAATTATATCTAAATTTCTATCCAAAAAATATATATCTAAATTCATATTAATACAAAAATTCACCGACAATCTAAATAATATACAAGTTAATGCTAATTCTCAACAACAATATAATCTTGGAGGCCGTAAGAGATAACATAATAAACAGCATCATGAGCTCCCTCAAAAGTGTCGATCTAGAAAGTACCACGCCAGTTTCCCATGAGAATTCTTGGTCCTACTAGCCGTGAAACAGGTTAAAACCTCAGGGAACATCAATAAAATGTAACTCGCATCCCAACCACGAAGTGGTTGGAGAGTTACATCGTGGCTACACAAAAGCGTCCTCATATGATAGTAGGGCCTACGATTGACAACATTGCAATAGTTTCTTCATCTGTGTAAATAATATAAAGCAAAGTGTCTCTCTTATATTCCAATATATACTTGTTGGCTCCTACTATACTTAATAAAGTGGGTATCTTCGTACCAACAAAATTATAAATATGCGGAAGATATCAACGTACAACCCAATGATCACAATAGAAATTATAGTATTTCATTAATCTCCTATTAACAATCATGTTAATAAATTTTTACTCAACGATCACAAGTCCTAAGATCTCCATTTCTACAAATCTCATGTACCCCTAAAGATCACTCATATATCTGAAAGATGACAACAATACACAGTTGGAAGTCTCAGCATTAGATCCAAAAGAGTGACCTCGCAATGATGACCGACATAGTTGTTCTCTTTACTAAGGAGAGTCACCCATTTCCTTATGCGATGACCATAAATGCCATCATCCTAAAGCACTGGAGGACCTACTACTCTTCTGCAACTACAACATCGCTAGGAGCAAGATCAAGAGATTTGTGAATTAAAGAGAGACTATCGTGCAGCTAATCCTCACTATCATTGACTCAGTGTAAATGCAAGCGGAGCCTAAGCATATATTTCCCTACCAAAACGGTTCACTCACAAAGAGCAACCACCCTAAGGAGATGAATAAGGACAACAGGACGGCTCACCTCTTAGAGGAAATTATAAGTCGTCACACCATAGAAACCAATGTCTTTTATTATTCAACAAACTTGAAAGAGCAAAAGATTAATAGTTATAATGGAATGATAGATGTGGGCTCCCTTATCCCCTAGTTTGAGATGTCTCTGCTGTCCGTGAGCAATTTAGATGCCTATGAATATTTTTTTTTGCAAATATTTTAGAGTAGCTTTAAAGTCATTCATTGGACTAGCCACCCAAATCGTTGACAACTTCAAATGCTTCAAGCTCAACACAACAACAAGTTTGTAACATCATGTGAAGATCCTCATACCCTCTCTAAGTTTGAAAAGATCCATTAGAGGCCTGATGAAAATCTGCAAGACATTATTCTCAAATTCTCCAAATCTCAGTGCCAAGAATGAAGGGGCCAATGATGAAACCTCCTTTATTACATTCTTAAGTGCAATAGGAGAGCCCTTTGTGACTCCAGCAAGAAGTACACCTCAAAGTATGACAAAACTCCTCAACAACGTGAAAACTCTGGTCCCTCCAGTGGCCGACAAAGCAGTATAGGTTTAGGACTTGTTTATGTTCTTTCCTTCCGGAAAATTAGGATAAAGCTGCACCATCTGCTGCCTACAAATACCAAGGAACATGCTTCAAAAAAGGAGGGAGGACTGGCCCCAGGAAGAGCAGAATCCCTTCTCTATCACCTCTTGTAAAATAGGAGCTTGAGAACAAGAAAAGCTCTCTCTTTCTCTTTCTTTCTCTCTCTTCCTCTTGTAAGCTCTTTGTATTAGCTTTCACGGTTACCTTTTTTCATTAGTGAAACTTTTTCGCTGATCGCTTAGTGGACGTAGGGGATTTCCTCCCTGAACCACTTTAAATTGTTGTGTGCTCTTTTGGATGCCCCGAACTCTCTCTCTTAAACCTCAACCATCGGGCTTATTCCTCTGCGCGCCGCCGTCTCTCAGGACTCTATTTCTTTTTTGGTGTTTCTTGGAATCCCCCACATCCTACGTCAACAATATCTTTCATAGAAGTAATCTTCCCTTCTTCCTTCTTAGTCTCCTCACAATGATCGTTTATGCAGCTGCTTTGAATGGTGATTTCTTTTTTTATCTTTTTTTCATCATCATCTATTTCCTCTTAAGATTTGCGTGACTGGAAAAAGTATGCTACTTTGAAAACGGTGCGGCAAGAGCACGCTGACAGTGATAGATATAGCTGAGAAACATCGTGCCCGATGTGATTGGGAGAGCTGTTTGAACAAAGGTTATGCACGAGATTTGGGAGGCTCCAAACCTCACTCACGAGGTGTGGGAGGCTCCAAACCTCACTCACGAAGTGTGAGAGGCTCCAAACCTCACTCACAAGGTTTGGAAGACTTCAAACAGCTTCAAATGTTAATGCATGATGTTTCAAGATGAAGGAGCGCCACGTGTATGGCTGTGATGCAGCGCTGGAACCACATGTCAACAGATATGAAATAAAATAAAATTTTAATGTTAAATTTATATATAATGTGATAAAAATAATATACATATATTTTCTATTAAAAAAATTACCACAATTGAAAAAGGCATTATTTCTTTTTTAAGTTTATGTCAAAAGTAAAATAAAGCTAATATTAATATTAAAGTTTTCACAGTATTTAAATTTTTTTAATTTAATATTAAAATTTATATATAATATAACCTATAAAGTTAATGTTTAATTTTTGACTCAAGTTAACATGTGCAAACCAACAACCAAGTCATTTTCTATGCACATTGATATCGTTCGACCATCCCATAAAAATAAATAAAATTGAAGGATAATTAAAATGTATAAGATTAAAGGAAAGTTTTGGTAACTAATTTTAAGTACCTTAAACATAAACTTAAACTTAAGTTTAAACTGTTTATGTGACGCTCACAGCTGAAGAGGGCGAGAAGTGGTCGCCGGGTGATGTCCTAAGTCTCGTTAGTTCAAGTTTTGTTTTTAACAGGAGAAAAAAATATTTTATTTTTTATGTCTAATAGGAAAGAAACTTACTTTAATATTAAAAAATATGTAAAATATGAAATAAAGCTAATTATAATATTTATATTTGTGTTGGATGTGAAATAAAGTTGATTTTTATAGTTGAAATTTGTATTGAACTAAAAAAATGCCTCGAACCAAATGAGGCCTAAGAGAAAAGAATTATTGAAGTAAATGTTACTCCTCGCAAGCTTCTACGTCAACAAAAAAGTGGTGAGAGGAACACAGAAACGAATCATCTCATATCAAAAAGAAGAGAGATTCTGAACTATATAAATAGATAATGTAATCTCAAATGATAGAGGCATCTTTTAGAGAAAAATTGTGAGGCTAATGATAAAAAACTTCATAGTTAAGCGTGCTTGAGCTAGAGTGGCACTAACATAGGTGATCTCTCGGATAGTACTCAAATTACGCAGTTATTTAAAGCCAAAAAAAATAATACTTTTACATTTAGATCACGAAATATTACAATATGGTAACAAAGCCAACCTTCCGCAGTACGATATAGTTCAAGGATAAACCAGACAAAATCTAGTGGGCTCGTGATACACTTGTCCAATAAGGGCGGGGAGTGATCGGCTAGTGATGTCCTAAGAAAAAAGAATCACAGAGAAAGTGTGACTCCTGGCAGACTTTTAGGTCAATAAAAAGTAGTAAGAGAGACACAAAAATGATTCATCCCACATCGAAAAAGGGGAAAAATCCTAAGCTATGTAAGTAAATAATGATCTTAAATAGTAGAGACGTCTTTTGAGGTAAAATCGTGAGGCTAATGATGAGAATCTCTGTAATTAAATGTACTTAGGCTCATAGTACTGGGATGAGTGACCTTCCAAGAAATACTCAAATTATGTAATTTTTTAAAACTAAAGCGAACAATAACTCTACATTTAGATCACGAAAAGTTACAATTTAAATATGAAAATATCAAAAAAAAAATTTAAAAGATTAAATAGCTTAAAATTTGCAAGTTCCTTAAAGTCCTTTAAATTAATTCAATACAAATTATAGAAAAGATGACTTAAACTTTAAGCAGTTCCAAAACTTTAAGTAATTTATACTTAAAATTTTAGAATTTATTAGTTAAAAAAAGAAAATTTACATAAATGATCCTTTAATTATGAAAAATTACATATTTTTTCATCAAAAAATAAAATATTACTTATATCATACTAAACTCTTATAAAATCGCATATTTTACATTATTTTATAAAATCCCACTATACTCAAAATCTTAAATCCAAAAACCATAATATAATTTAAAATATTAAATCATACATCATAAATCATTTTAATACTAAAAATTAAGTTCTAATTTTTATAAATTAATTATATATAAAATCTATTTTGAACTCAATTCAATATGATGAAAGTTTTTGTTACATACTTATGAACAGTATACAATATTATAAAATTAATAAAAATATATTGATGATTTAACTCATTAATATTTTTGAAAATATCTTGTGAAATATATAATTTTATAAAATTTTGATGTAATATGCATAATATTTTATTTTTTTATGATAAAATAAGTAATATTTCATGATTAATATGGACTCACATCAATTTCATAAAAAATTAAACTATTAACAAATAGATAATAAAACTCTGCATAAAATTCTATAACAATAATAAAATGAAAAGTTTGTAATAAGACTCATCTTCCTAATTAATTTATCATTTAAATCAGAGACAAAATCTAGCAAGTGGAGCTAAAAGATGGAGAGAAAAGGTAGCTTAAAAACAGAGCAAAAACAGGGGAATGTATGCTGCCATGTTCAGAGGCCGAGAAGCAGAGGTTCCCATGATACTAAATTGAGAATTGATAGGCTTCAGGCAGAGCACCGTTCTACGTTTAATCATCGAGCATCAAGTATGCAATTTAGAAGATCAAAATATGCATGACACCTGATGTAGATGCCGAACAGTGCTCCAGGTGAACAACAACAACAACCAAACCTTAATCACACTAGGTTGGATCGACTACATGAATTTTTTATTTTAATTGCGCTTTATTAATTACTAAATTTAAATCTAAATATTTAAAATCACTTCTTATAATTTTTTATTATATTTTTTTTGATTTTTTTTTGATTTTTTTTTGATTTTTTATATATAAATAATATTTAATAACTCAATTTTTTTAATCAGTGAACCCAATAATTAATGATAATCAGTATATCTCGTACTTTAGGGAAAAAATTAAATTTTTATGCAACCCCAAAATCCCAAAAAAAAAAAAAAATTCACTCTCTGACCTGTGATATGACCCGGTGACGGATTCTCTCGGCCTCTGAAGCTTCCTCGGTCGGCGACCCTCCTCCGGCCGCCGGGCCATGGGCGTGGCCGTGGCTGGCATGGGTATGAGCATGCACATGGGCAGCATGCGCCGACGCCACGGCCGCCTCCTCGCCATCGTCGACCGGCCGAGCTTTCCTGAAGTGCGACCTATTGTAGTAGCCGGTGGCGAACGAGTCCACCATCATCGTCCCCATCGCCGACGACATGGCGATGAAGCCGGCGAAGGGGAAGCTCAGCCATGGGTGGGCGGGGAGGCAGGGAGAGGTGAGGCGAGCGAAGGCGTCGGGGAGGATGTGGACGAGGGCCGTGGCGAGGATGACGCCGGCGGCGAAGGATTTGATGACGAAGAAGGAGTTGTTTTCCGGGCTGAGAAGGGAGAACGAGCGTCCGAGGATGGGGAGGAGGACGCCGACGGCGCCGGCCGCGAGGATGGAGGCTATGGCGACGGATTTGAGGGCAAGGGACCTTTTGGCTTCTGGGTCCTGGGATTCGGCCGTGCATTCGCAGGATGAGTGAGATTGGAGGGGGAGGAGGAGGAGGAGGAGGAAGAAGGGACATGAGAGTGTGATGGTTTTCATGGCTTTTATGTGAGCAAATGTGTGTTGAGAGAGAGAGATGTGCCGGCTACCGGTTTCCGGTGAGATTGAAAGACGAAGCTCATCCCAATTTGTAAGAGATAGAAGAGAGAGACAAGTCACCGTGTTTCTTTGGAACATATCACGAAAATTAATTACTTATCAAAAAAAAATTATTTATAGAAAATTTACATTTCCCACCAAAAAAAAAAAATTTAAAATAATAATTAAATATTTATAAACAACACTTCTAATTTAAATCTTTTTGAGGGAATTCTATTTTAAAAATAAATTTATAATTAACTCCCTCACACTTACTTTTATTTGCCGCTTTTTTAACTCAATTAGGATTAACATATACAACCAAAATTACATTTATTTTATTTCAAAAAAATTCATAATAACAAAATTATAGAAAAAAATAGAAATCTTAAAAATAGAAAAAAATAAAATAAAAATAAAAAATATAAATAATAAATTTTATTTAAAAAATATATATAACCCTAATTATATATGTTGACTCTGATTGGGTTAAAGTAACAAATAACAAACGAAAATTAGTACTGAATATTATCTATAAATTTACATTCAAAATAAAAATTGCTGCTTCTAAATATTTAACTTAAGAGTGTGGCCCATAAGAAAGCCTTCTTCAACGGATGTAAATTTTTTATTATTTAATATGAAGATATATTTGAATAAAATTATAAAAAATATATAAAAATTAGTTAATATACACTATATATATATATATATATCACAATATAAAACAAGGTGATGCATCACTTTTTTGTTATTATTTTTTAATAAAGTGATATTAAATTAAATAAATAGTAATTTATAAATTTAAAAAAAAAATTAAAATAATATGAATACCTAAATAAAGTATCATATTATATGAAAAACACATTTTAACATATAATTTTTAACAATTAATATATCACTAGTATAAAATATTAATTAGTAAAGGACGCATCGTTAGAAGCACAAGATTTGCAATAAGAGAAATGATAAATTACAAATATTTAAGTAAAAAATAAAGAGGAGTATTAAATATTTAATAAATTTTGTGTAGATTATAAATTTGAATCAAACTTAATTTCAATATTCATTATATCTAATATATTTATATTATATTTTAATTATTTATTTTAATTGTATATATCTATTTATATTTATGTTTAAAATATCTTAAATACATCTAGAAAAATTATATATATATATATATATATATATAAGGTGTTATGCATATATAGAATTTATTATTTATGAAATGAATTTGCGTTATATAATAAAATATAGTAATTTTTTTTTTAAGAAAATAAAATATAGAAAATTTAAGATATACTAAAAATTAAACGTAATTTGTCTGCCAAGAGAATGGAGGAAGAATGTTGACATGATGTTGTCATTGTGTACTTCAAAGCTTTATTTTATTGTTTGGGTCATGACCCGCCCGGCCCGCTAAATTTTCGGGTTGGGCCGAATGGTAGAAACCCGAATTCAATAAATAATTTCCCCTAAAAATTCTTCAATAAATAAATATTTAAGTTTTTTTTTCCTTAACTTATAATTAGGCTTTTGACGGAAATATCCCAATCAACTAATAGAAAATGAGAAAATAAAGAAATAATGGATAACTAAGGCCACGGCGTATGGACCAAAATCAGTATTAAAATTATATTAATTTTAAAATAATAATAATAATAATAATAAATATTTTTTTTATTATTTTACACAAATTTTAATATAATAAATATTAATTTAATTTACATACTCAATAATCTTCAATAAAAATATTAATTTTATTTCATATTCTAGATCAAAATATTCAAATCAGAGTATTTTAGTCTAGAATGTGAAATAAAATTGATATTTTTATTAAAAATTATCGAATATGTGAAGTAAAATAAATTTTTTTATATTAAAATTTGTGTAAAATAATTAAAAAAAATTATTTATTATTATTATTATTATTTTTTAAATTAGTATCATTTTGGTCCTGATTTTAATCTTCACACTAAGCAGGGCTAGACTAAATAATATATTCAGTCGTTTATTATAATTAGTTAAGTACTTATATATAAGCATGTGTTAGTTATTGTTAAAATATTTTTTAAAAGATGAATATGATTATTCCAATTTTATATCCTAGTTAAGGTAATTTTTAAAAAAAATCAATTTTTGGAGAGCTTGTATTGACTCGATTAAAACTCGAGCCATCTCAAAGATAAAATGAGCTAGCTCGAACTCAAATCGAATTGTGATGAGCCGAGTTTGAGTCGTGCCTGGCTCGACTCAAACTCAGATCTTTCTTACCCTTTCTCACAATTTTACTCTAAAATGTGCGCCTATTATTTAAGATTATGCTATTTATTTATGTAACGTAGAAACTCTTCTTCATTTTTTATGTAATATGATTCATTTATGTGCTTCTCCACCTAAAATTTACAGGGAGCTACTTCTTATCTAGATGATTATAATTCACTTATATGAACATCAACTAAATGATCAGTACTCCCTACTCTCTTCTATCTCAAATTGTCACAGGCCCACCAACTTTTACTTGATTTGTCCTCAAACTACATCATACTATTAGAGGTCGACTTTGACACCATATTATACTATATTATAATTTCTCATGATTCAAATATTGTTGACGTAGGATGTGTGGATCCCGAGAAACACCAAAGAAAGAGAGTTCCGGGAGACGGCGGCGCGCAAGAGGGGGGCGAACCCGTTAATGAAGGCTCAGGGAGAAGATTAGTCCGAAGCAACCAGAAAAGCACACAGGGATTTAAGGTGGTTCAGGGAGGAAATCCCCTACGTCCACCGGGCGGTCAGCGAAGAAGTTTCACTAATGGGAAAAAGGGATAGCCCTGAAGGCTGTACAATGCTTTTTCTTTTAAGAGTAGAAGAGGAAGAGGAAGGAGAAGAGGAAGAAGAAGAAGAAGAAGAAAGGAGCTCCTCAGTTGGGGTCCTGATACAATGAGAAACTGTTCTTTTTTGTTTGTCTCTGCGTCCCTCTGTGTATCTCCGTCTCTGTATATCCCTTTTTTTCTCCTCCCCCTCTTCTGGAGGACTGTTCAGTGGTTTTTATAGCCGTTGACGTGCATAGCTCCACCCTGGTTTCCCGGAGGAAAGGTGATGGATGAGCTCTGAGCGTCGCTTGTCTGTCACCGGAGAGGTCCGCAGCTGTACGAGGAGGATGATGGCTTAAAATGCTGGTACCTCCATTTGGAAAGAGCGCCCGTACGGAGAGCGGCGGGGTTATGTGAAGTTGATTGTGACAGGCGTTACCTCGTACCCTCGG
>JAEMOT010003228.1:353-42710 GCA_019297695.1 Apostasia ramifera | reverse complement strand
CGGTATTATAACCAGAGGGTTAACCCCAAAGTCTTCGATAAAGGCGACTTAGTTCTCAAGCGGCGACTGCTCGCCGGCAGCAATTTAGGGGTTCCCAAGCTTGAGCCAAATTGGGAAGGCCCTTACATCGTGCGCGAGGTTGCTGGGCCCAATGCTTACTACCATATGACTGCTGAAGGTACTCAGATCCCCAAGAGTTGGAGTGGGGATGACCTGAAAAAGTTTTTCGCATAATCTCTTGCTTCAGTCCATCTTAGTATTCTTCATTTGTACAGATTCAATTAAAGGATTCATTTAATAGAGGATTCAAACGCCAAACCTGGCTTTATTCTCGATCTGGATTTCTTTATATTTCGGAAAGCTTCATATTTCCAACATACTCATGGCGAGTGGTCCTTATATACGGACACATATATGTATGCTTCGACCATAGTGTCGCTCAGATATGATCTCAACTCAAACTCAAAACCTCGTGCCCGAGGTTTCAAACCTCGCGCACGATGGTATTCACTAACCTTCATTAATACGGTGATCATCAAGCCTAGCAGTGCCTGGCAGGCGGGATTTCCTACAAACATCTGGGACCCTTCCATAAGCCCATCTGGCCAGCGGAAGGTCTGAAGGCCTGCTCGTAACCTTAGGGCTGTCCCTGATATCGAATCAAGATACAGGTCCCCCCTAAGCAGGGTGCCTTCGCTTCCCACTAGGATAACTGTCATTCCAAAAGGGTCAGCCCCTGCCTCAAGTATAAACATCGCACAAGGTGTTTCAGACGAACAAGTCCTTTTGGCATTGGGTCAGATAAATTCCCTTCAGGCAGGATCTCCACTACTATTATTACTTCTCTCCTGTGCAGGTTTACAAAGGAATATCTATAAATTCTATTAAGGGGATCCCCGAGGTTAGCCCTTGCCACAAGTACAAACATCGTGCACGATGTGTTAGACTCTCAAAGTCCCTGTGGCATTGGGTTGAAGACACCTCTTAGGCGGGATTCACCCTGACTATTACAGTGTTCCTCTTCCTCTATGGGTTTCGGAAAGTTCCAAACCTAAAGCCAACTACTATGCGGCTCAAAAGGAAATCTATTACAAATTTTTCTCAGAATCAGTCTGGATATCTTAAATTTTATAAAAAAGTGCATATACATACACAGCAGAACGAACAGGTATGTGATAAACTTCCTTTTTATTCATTTCTCAAAATTTACAAAAGGGGGATTACATCATTTTGTAAGGAAAATAGATTAGTCTTCACTGACTCCATCCAAGAGGTCAAAAAACTGTTGGATGGTATCGTCGGCCAAGTCGAAACCTTCCTCCTTATAAATTGGATCCGGGGCCATGCAAGGAAAAGGATCCACTTCTCCAAGATCGGCAGGAGTAACCTTGCCCTCTTGGATCAAAGCGGAGGACAATCCTTCCCAGGCCCGCCTGATCCCGTCTAACCGCTCCTTCCTGCAAGGTAGGCTTGTTTTATAGGCTTGAACAGCCGCCGCTGAGCCACTCGCGACTGCAGCCTCCCTATCTCCATCGGCCCTGCTCAGGCTCTCCCGCAAAGCCTTATTATCCGCCTTCAGCGCGCCCATGGCAGACTTGTAAACTGCGAATTCTTCCCGAAGGGCACTATGCTGGGAGGACTCCGTCGCAAGCCGGACCTTCAGGGCTTTGATCTCCGCCTCCTGACGGTGCAGTTGACCAGTCTGGTCTATCATCTGCTCCTCCACCCTTAGGGCCCTGTTCAAGACCAAGGGCAAACGGGCAAGTACCTATGAAAGAGGCGAGATCAGCATCTACGAAAGATAGTCAGAAAGATTAGAGTGAGTCCTTACCGTCGCCACCCTGTTAGACATCTGAGCAAAGAGGTCTGTCGTGGAGGTCCTCTCAACTGTCTTCTCCAGCGCCCTGGTCACCAATCCCCCCGCCAGGATCAGGCCCAGGTCTCCTCGAACAGGATTGAGCAGGTTCGAAGCTTGATCGAAGGTGATGATCATTTCCCTCTTCGTTTTCGTCGCACTCACAACGAACTTTGACCCCTCACCTGCAAATTCCCCGGTGAAATTAAGGCACAACGGGGGCTCCACACTCTTCTCCCACTCTCGCCCTTCATTAGGTTCCCCCTCCTTAACACTCTTTCCCTTTTTCAGAGGAGGCTCCAGACTTTTCTCTTTGGAGGGTCCCCTTTTCTTTCCAGGGGTTTCAAGGGAGACCAGAGCCTGGGAAGGAGCGACCGCTACTTCCCTTTCTCGATAGGGCACCGCCGCCATTTCCTTTCCTGGGCCACTCTCGGCCACCTCTTCGTTGCCTCCCATTCCTCCTATTGTAAACCCCTCAGTCCTTTTAGGAATTACCTTAGGTCTGGCTAGTGATGCAGGCTCCTTCCCTTTGCCTGCTCCTTCCATCACCTCCGCCAGAGTCTTCTTATCATCCCCAGAGTCATCCGGCGAGGACACCACGTCAATAGACGTCCCGCCGCAGACAGGCTCTGGGATTCCCACTCTTTCCTCTCCCCCCTCAATGACCTGCTTGCTGAGTTGAGTCGCCGGGGGCTGCCCCTTCCTAGCCCTCCTCATCAGAACTACCCCAGAAGGGGGGGTCTCTTTGAAAATAGTGTACCCCTGTGACTTAGCAAACAGGGATACATCATTCTTCACCAGCCTGAGGAAGTCCTTCAAGGGCCAGTTCTGCCCTTTCAGAACTTCCAGGTCCCTCTGGACCGACGTCCCTGCCATCCACTGGACATCGCCAATAAATTCGGTAGGGCAGACCCCAGGCGTCAAGGGGATTCCCAAGTCCCCGCCTACAAAAAAATAAAAATCCCTCCAGTCAGAGTGAGAACTGCTAGCACCGGAGAACATCGCCTTCCTCGACTTCGAACGCAAGGCCAAGCACCCCCCATACCCTGGCACTGCCATCCAACTGAACAAATTCCTGAACAACACCAGACTCCACATTATCCCCCTGGCTTGCAGAAGCTTCAGAAAGGAGTATATGTAGGCGACGGCGTTGGGGGAAAGTTGGGCTGGCACGAGTTGAAAGGAGTTCAAGATTTCTTTGAACTCTGGTTGAGGTGGCAGCATCAACCCATACTCTACCTGGGCTCTGTACACGCACACCGCCCCTTCGGGGGGCCTGTTTGGCCGGAGGTCAGAGGCAGACGGGATGACCATCAAGCGAGGGTTCCCCCTGAACCCTTTGGTTGTGTTGAGTACCTCATGTTCCATCATGAGGGACTCCTGGTAGCTGTTGTCCTTCTGGAACTGCTCGGCCAGATCGGCCCACTCAATTTCCCTTCCTCCTATCTGTTCGGTTCTTCCTTTCGAGCGGGTGGAGCAGGTACTCTTTTCTTCTCTCTTAGAGACTTAGGGTTTTTGGGAAGGAAGAAGAAGCTCCCGCTCAGACAGACGTTTACAGGGGACGAATGCGACCTTTTACCTTCCAACCGTCTGATCTTCTGGATTAGCGTGCGAGCGTCATGAGACCACCCGTTCCTTCTGACAATCCCGGGAATCGAAGCGACGCACGATTTACGAGGCGTCGCTCCTCTTCATTCCGCCATTTTGCCATCCACGATATTCAAATATCATGCACGAGGGTCGAGGGTTCGAGGGTTCGAAGGATACTTATTCTTCTTCGTGTTCGATACCCATATATCTTGCACGATGTTTTCGAGGGATACCTATTTTTGCCCTTGTGTTCGATACCCACATATCGTGCACGATGGTTCGAGGAATGACTATTCTCTTCCTTATGTTTGATATCCGCATATCATACACGAGGGTTCAGAGATAGCTATTCCGCCTCTTTTACTTAGAGTTTTTATTTGCTTTTTTGAGTTCTTTATCTTTTACTTATGGATTCATGTATTTCCTTCTAGAATTTCGTGATTCAAAACACGAAAAGGAAACATACAGAAGAATTCATCCACAAACAGATTCTTGAAAATGAAAAATACATTTCATTAAATGATAGAATTTGATACAATTTCTCTCTTTATCCTCACATGTTCCTCTCATGAGTACAGGAAAGACAAAGAAAGATACAAGGCTTCAGAACTTAAACACCTGGCCTGATGAATTCAGACCTCTTAACCAGGGCTCCTCCCCAGGATCTCCTCTTCTTCTCTGTCAACATCCTGCAGGTTGTTCATCCGAAAGATGGATCCTTCAGGTGCAGCAAGGAGAGAAGATTACGCCGTCAGGCTAAGGAGCTGGTTGAGGAGGAAGACCCGTCACCCCTGGCTCAGCTGGCGCCCCTGCTCCTGACTTCCAGGAGGATCGCGCCGGCCTAGCCACCTGGCTTCCAGAGGAGTCACAGGGCCTTCTCCCGAGTTCCGGTGCAGGGAAGGCCAACCTCCCCAACCCGCGTAGGACCTTGGGGAAGGAGTCTTATCTGGGCGACAACTCCCGGCGTCGAAGAACCTGTCTGGCCCCTTAGGACCACAGAAAGAAAGCACCGCCGGGTCCCTGATATTCTACTGGTTCAAGGTACCTACATCAACCAATGTCTGCAGAAGAGCATCAAAGGCAGCCTGATGCTGCGTATGGCGGCCCACCGGTGAGGCGCTGACAATCTTCACCGCCATCTTCACCGCCTCTTCCAGGTCCTCCATACGTCGCCCTCGCCATCCAGAGCTGTTCTCCACCAAGGCCCGCAGAGAGCGGACTTCAGATTTCAGCAACTCCTCCCGGCGGCAAGCTTCGGAGGCCGCCTCTTTCGCCCCTGACAAGGCCACCCTGGCCTTAGTCAGCTCCTCCCTTAACCTCCTCCTCTCCTCCCTCAAAGCCTCCCTGTCGTCGTCCAAATCCTTTATCCTTTTTTGGAGGTCTTTGACATGGGCAGAGTGGGCCTGATTCACACCCACCAGATTGCGGTTAAACTCCCCCCTCGCAATCTCACTTTTATTGGCCCACTCCGCGTTAGCCTAGGCTAAGAAAACCAACCTACTTTCCAGCTGGTGCAGCCCCTCTAACTCCTCCTTCTGATTACTCAGAGAACATTTTGTAACTTGGGACAAAGCCTCCTCCAAGTCCCTTATTTTCTGAAGGTAGTGGGATTCTGCTATCTCCTTACCCTTCAGGGACTTTACCACCTCCAGAACCTCAGAGGTGCTCCCCAAGATCTTCTCCTCCGCCCGCCTTATCTCACTTAAGCGGTCTCCCAGCGTGCCCCAGATCTCTCCAATTTTAGCACTGGGGGCAGCCGGAAGAGCCTCTCCCTTCTCCTTAGTCGCCTCCCCCATCTTATCTCCTGGCTCTTCAACGCCAAGAGCGCCTGCAGAGGCGGTGACAAGGATCCCCTCCATCTTCCCCTGGGTCCCTTCCTCCTCTGCGCTTTTCTTGCCTTTCTCTCCCTTCCTCTCAAAATCTAACGGAGGGAGAGAGAGGAAGAAGGGTTTTTTTTTCTTCTCAGAGGCGGGAACTAGCGTACCAAGGGCAGGCTTGCAAATCACCAGGGGACCCTTCTCCTGGTTTTCAGACGAAGGAACTCCAAACCTGGGCAAGAGCCGCTCAAACTCTTCATCCTTGAGCATGATCTTCCCCGGTGCCAGCTTCTCTCCAGTAGCTGTTTCTCCTACCAAAACCACCTCCCTTAACTCCTTAACTTTCGGAGGTGGCTCGGCTGGAGAATCGGAGACTGCCACTACTTCCGCGGCTTCAGCACCCGCCGAACCCTGGAGAAACTGCAACGTCTGTGCTAGGGCAACAGCAACCCTAGCCGTAGGAGCTTCTGCCTCCAAGGGTACACCTGCTTCCGGCATCTTCTTCCCCAGAGGAGCATCTACCAGAGGTGCTCCGGCTCTTTTCTTAGAGAAGTCGGACGCAATCTTCCATTTCCTCTCCGCCATCTTTGTGAGAAGCTCTCACACAATTACAGAACTCAAGCAGACAAAGGAAGGATAGAATGCGAAGCGGCAGCCTCCGCCCCCATCTTATCCTTGCAGACCTCGGGCAGCGCGTCCACCTTCGCGATGGTTCGCATTCCAGGACCCATATTAATATTCGCGCCTTGACAATGCGGGGGGCTGATGTTAAACACGTGGTTCCTGCGCTGCATCCTGGCCGAACACGTGGCGCCTGATAGGCCTGTACTTGATTGGTTATTTGCTGACTCAGCTTCAGGTCTTGCAGGATTCTTGTCCCAGGTCAAACATCGGGCACGAGGGTCCAGCCAACCATCGTCCGCGACGATCCAGGATTAGTCCTCATAACCTCGGGCACGAGGGTACGAGGTAACGCCTGTCACAATCAACTTCACCTAACCCCGCCGATTCCCGTACAGACGTTCTTTCCTAGAAGAAGTACCAGCATTAAAAGACGTCACCTCCCCGTACGAATGGCAAATCTCTCCGGTGACAGATAAACGGCGCTCGGAGATCGTCCATCACCTTTTCTCCGGAAAACCAGGAAATCTGGGTCAAGCTGCACCATCCCTGCCTATAAAAATCGCTGAACAGTCCCAGCCAAGGAGAGGTTACTTGCTTCATCCACCACTATCGGCCTTCTGGAAGACCAAAAAAAAGAGGAAGGACGGGGGACGAAATACAGAGCTCTCTCTCTCTCTCTCTCTCTTCAGAAGAGTTTTCATTGTATCAGGACCCCAACTGAGGAGCTCCTGCTGCTTCTTCTTCTTCTTCTTCCCCTTCTCTAAAAAAGCATTGTACAAGCCTTCAGGGCTATTCTTTTCCTATTAGTGAAACTTCTTCGTCGATCGACCGGTGGACGTAGGGGATTTCCTCCCTGAACCACCTTAAATCCCTGTGTGCTTTTCTGGTTGCTTTGGACTAATCTTCTCCTCGAGCCTCCGTTAACAGGCTTACCTTCTTTGGGCGCCGCCGTCTCCCGGAACTCTCTCTCTCTCTTCGGTGTTTCCTGGGATCCCCACATCCTACGTCAACACTTATATAAATATCATTCTGTTGATTACTTTTTGCCCTTTTTAATCCTGAGCCTTCACACAAATATTGAACTTATGATTCCAATAGGAAAGGAGAGAGTCTTGTCCTTCTTTAGAGTGTTACAAGAACTCAAAAAATGAATCCATTTTTGATATTTTTCTCTAGTGCTTATTGTTACGACAAAGTATGTTGGCTATTATTGTTTATATCAATTGCTTCTAATAGTTTTTTTTTAATAAAAAATTCTTCTAATATTTGGCCATAATTATAAGTGTACTTTTTTAACAGATTTGAGGAAGATACGGGTAGCTATTCGGTCAGTATTTACTAAATGAAATTATTTTGGTAGCTGAAAAAATGATCGTGATTAACTCAACTCAAACTAGATTTGTTAGATACAAGTTAGAGATCCTTATCAAATGGTCATCATTGTAATAACAAAATCATATTATTAAGGGGGCGTTTGGTTCAATGTCATCTTAATGTTATGTTATCTTATGTTATCTAGAGGAAGTAATTATTTAGTTTAATGATATCTGTAAATAATCTCCTATTATATTATAGAATTATTAATCAAAAGATGATATCATGATATCTAAATTACATAACATAACATCAAAATAACAACGAACTAAACGCTCTCTAAAATAGATATGATTCGATTCACAAATAAGAGAGCCAAAATTGAGTGGGATTATAAATGTGCAAAAAAACAATAAACTTTTGAGAGTTTTTATTGCCACTAAATCAGACCGAACTGGTTTGAATTGGTTCCAAATCCACTATATGGTAGAATCTGATAGGGTTTGTTCCTTATTAAACTAGCTCTAGGCTAACTTGTGACATCTGATGTAAAATTTTAAACTAAAAAAGAAAATTTATTTCTTTAAATCATTTGTTCTGATTTTTCTTAATACTTTTAATTGTAATTTTAATTAATAAATAATTTTTTAATCATTATCATTTATTCCGTTGACAGAGGGATGAGGAATTTAATTACAATTATTTCATCTTTTACGACTTAATCAAAAATGGAAATAAATTGTAAACTCATAATTATAATTTTTCAGGTATAAAATATTCATTATCAGTTTCTTAGTCAAAATAAAATTAATAAGTTAAATTAAATGCTCAACAATTCTCTAACAATAGTTAACCACCCAATAATTCATTTTTGTCATCTTCTTCTCTCGTGACTGCTATATAAACACCCATCTTTCATTTAAATATATTTTAGAAATATCTTCTCATCTTTAAAAATAATCATATGGACTAGTCAGTTAAATGACTATACTTTTATATTAAATTTATTTTGAAATTTGAATATTTGTTTTATGCTAATTATAACTATATTTACATATTTTTATCATTTTTTATAAGTTATTTGAATTTAACATATGTAAAAGACAATCACTAAAAACATATTATGTAAGTATAATAAATATTTTATTAAACTCAAAATTATTATTTAAAATAAAATTTAAATATATATCGGGTTTCATTATTACATGATAATACTTAGTACATAGTTAGATTATTGGGTAGATATGTAAATATATTAAATATTATAAACTAAAAATTTATAAATTTTAAAATATCAATAATATTGAATTTTATATAAAAATTAAAATTAATAGTCACAATTATAATTTTTATAATAAATTTATCTTATAATCTATTGCATAATGTTGGTGATAGATATTACTGTAAATATACCAAAAATTAAATCAAATTAAAAATTTCTCTATTTTAATAATTTCTTAACACATTAATCAATTAATAAGAATAGAATTTTTTAATAAATAATTACATGCAAGTCTCTTAATTTCTATAATTCACCTTTAAGTCTATTTTAATAAATAAACCGTTATATAATTAAATATGATTTTTTTAGTATGAACTGTTGGTTTCTCTGTCATGATTATCGTATAATCATGCGTTCTAATATTTGTCACGATATTTAGGTTAGTGACTAATAAATTTTTGAATTTGTTGTGTGTAGGCTTGATGTTCTTATTGCTAACTCAATGCTCCACATTATAGTCGAAATAAAAAATTTGAGAGTAAAACTATATTTAGCTTAAGAAGCGATAGAGCGATCAAATCGATGAACAAGTCATGGAGATGAAGAGAAGCATGATTGAAGGCGATTAGAGAAAAGCAAGTATCCAAGGTGATCATTTGTGATTCCTCTTCTCTAGTGCTTCAAGAATTTAATTTTAGGGAGATGAGATTTGTTTATTTTTATTTTCTCCTCTTATATAATCATTTTATTAATTTTAGTTTTGATTATTTTTTCATGTGTAATTAGTAGGATTTTTAGTTGACTTGATTGATAGTTTATTATTTTTAGTTTGTACGTATTTTTTCGTCTTTGATCAAAGAAGTGGTTTAATATATAGTTCGTTAGTTTGCCATGTGACCAATGACATAGATACCATAAAATATCGAGCATCATTAAATTATTATATTCTTTGTGTATGTGATCTTATTTAATAAATTAAATTTTAATTATGATATATTTACTCTCTCTAGACCCAAATCGATCTTACATGAATATAATTTGATTCATTAAAATAGTATTTGAACTGTTAGTTTGAGCAGTTTTATGATCTTTATGGCTACTTGTCAAATTCTGTGTTTGGATCTTGATTTTTAGAAACTAAGGCTTGATCAAACACCTCAGCGTCATTGAGGGGTTTGTCCCACACCATTTACGTAGCATTCATATAAGTTTTGTTTGGTTGCTAATCTGAAATACTATTTTATACTTTTAATATAATTCGAGGAAAATGCACTATTTTAAATTTGCATTATATACCTCCTTGTGTGAATCGAACTTTTTATACTATAATAAAATCTACTTTGGATCATTCTCTGAAATTTTTTTTTGTTATATATTTACTCTAAATGTAATCATTTACTAGCTGTTATTAGCTAACTCGTTTGTTTAACGATTTCAGACTTTGAGAAAAATTAAGGATAAGAAAGAGCTGCCTAGTACTTAATGCCGTACTTTAGCCCTTTACTATTATTATTATTAAGTTGCCACCTATACATCAATTTAGTGTATTTATATTAAGGTCTTACTGGAGAGATTATAAACTATTCGTACTCGTAATATATTTACTTTTGTGTTTCAATTGTGTTTCTGCTTTACATATTTTGAGATTTTCATGCATCAATTCAAATTTCCCAAGTATTATAGTAAAATTCGGATTGAGATGTGACACAACCCGATAGGCACCAATGTGGAATTAGTTTGGAACCGAGAACTGAATATCAGTTTGAAAACCGATTTGGTTTCAAACTTGTTCTAGTCCACTTATTAAACTAACAAATTCAAAAACCGAAAAAAAAAAAATATGATTTTTAACCGGTCATACTGCTGGTTCAATCGATTTTGATCCCATGGAATTGGTTTCATTCCTTTGGATCACTAGATCCACCTTGAACAATTCTAGTTGAGTCAAATCGAGTTTTGATCCGATTTCGAGTGGATCCAATCTAATGGCCTCACGGCCCTCACCCTCCTACCAATTCAAAGCCCACATCACTTGACCTTAACCAATATAGAAATGGTACAAAATATAAGACACTAGAGCATACTATTTTACTAAACTACACGTCCGGCCCGTGCATCCCTCGACAAGTGCTCGCACGAGAGAGAATGAAGTATTTTATAAAATTTTAAAAATAAAAATAAAAATAAATTTAATTGATATATATATATATATATATGATTATATTATGAAATTTTTAAAATCGTAAACTTGTGATAATATGTTTTAAGCTTAGAGACCTGGTCGTAATTTACCCATTATTTTATGCAGTTAAATGGGTTGGGCTGAAAATTAGATGGGCCCAGGCCCAAAAAGTTTAAGATATTTTTTAAACAATTGATCGGGGCCCATTTATCATATGCGGGGGGGCACATCCGATGGTCAAGGAGACGCCAACGGGCATCCGCTTTTTACGGCGGCATTCAAAAAAGGTTCTCAAATTTCCTCATAAGTCTTCCTTCTTCTTAAAATATGGATATTTGTAAGGGGAAGATTTTTTAAAATTAGGTATTTTTAATTAATTAATTAATAATATAATTATAATTAATAAAAAAATAACAAAAGAATCATATTTCGGATGGCATCAAGGGGCCTGCCGTTAAGTAGAAGTCGCCCGATGCGTGGGCGACTTCTATTAAAATAAGTCGCCTGCGCGCTGGGCGACTTCTCATATATGAGCACTAGATGACCCATCGTGGCCGAAGCTTCCGTAAGGAAAGCTATGATAAATATCATGACCGATGGTACCAGCAGGAAGCACTGGATCAAATTGACAATAATCACCCTTATAAAGATGATTTTTTAAAATTTGTATTTTTAATTAACTAATTAATAATATAATCATAATTAAGAAAAACTAACAAAGAAAGTATGTTTCATATTGCGTCAAGGGGCCTGCCATTAAGTAGAAGTCACCCGGCGCGTTGGAGATTTTTAATATTATAAGTATGAATAAATTTTATCAACCTAACACATGAGTCAATAACGTATTTAATTACATCACATTTTTAGGATTCGAGGACATGTAGATCGGTTATATCCAACTACATAACATACACTGCAAGTTTTGCTCGGATCACCCCTTCGCTCCTCCATTGTGTTTCTTATCCGACGTATACGTGGACGCCCAGACCTTCTCACACGCAATTGTGGATTGAGCTCAACAATTCCACCAGCCTCATCAAATGCGACCAATATGGTATATCAGGAATAACATGAAATTCACCAGAGTATGCATTCTTATAACTTTATATATTATAGTAGTGTGATACTACTGAATATAGTCAATGCATACCAATCCAAGAGCACGAATAACATGAGGGCATGTCAGGCTATAAATAAGAATACGTAAGCATGTATAGTAACAGATACTATCAGAGTAGTAAATCACTATTTGTTTTTCAGAAATATAATCATTAGCTTCTCATTCACTGTAATTTATATATATACATATATATGTATATAAATACATGGTTTTGTGTACTATAGATCATTAGAATTTTGATATTAAGATTATACAGTGTCCCTTCTACAAAAATTGATAGCATCTAGAGTCATTTAAATAAATATAATTATTGTTTAGTCTAAAGTTTAGCTATTAAGCATTTCATTTTAAATTTTTATTATTATTTTTAACTATTTTATTATTATTGACAAATTATAAGCATGGTTGATGGTAAGTTAAAAGTGTCTTGTAATAGTCAATAGTCAGTAGAGAAACAGATTAAATGACAAAAAAAAATTTAAATCAGAAATCAAAATATAAACATTTGAATGGAGAAATTAAATCAAAATTTCCTAAAATTTAATAACCAAAACTTGAGTACTTGTAATTAAAAAAAAAACACTTTCTCTAAGAAAAAAATACTATCAGTCTCCATCCCAAAAAAAAAAAAAAAAAAAAAATATTGTCTCCAGGGTCCTGAAAGATCCCTCTCTGTCATAAATATTATTGCATTAATTCATTAAGTTTTACGATTTAAATTTTACCGTCTTATTTATTTAGCTAAATTAAAATTAATTTAATTTAATTTTAAACAATTACATCATATCATACATAAAATTTAATATTAAAAATTAATTATATTTTATGTAGACATACTAAAATAATATATATATATATATGTATATATTCTTTATATCTCTAAGTTATATCACAATGCTCAATTGCTTATCCGCATGATTTACATATTTAGCGTTTAAACTCATAGCTAAATGTTCTACGATTAATTTAAGCGGGTATATAGTTCAATGTTATATTGATATTATGTAATATTATCTAAATATTTTAATATTTAAATATCATTTCTTAATTCATAATTTTATAATATTTTATAGGATTATTTATATGTTATTAAATTAAATAATTATTTTTTAAAATAAATTTATTGAAATTAGCTAAAATGTATATTACTAAATTAAGTTTTGGCTGAAGTTAAATTTTAACTAAAATGATACTAATTCTTATTAGACTATTGATCCCTTCACCAAAATTTATAAAAATATTCTCACTATTTATGTTTAATTTTTCTCCTTATCCTATAATAAGTCCTTAGCTTTTTATTATTTTTTATGGGCAAATACACCCAGGTCCCTGAGTTTAACGTTTAATATTGTGCAGGTCCACATTTTTAAATTTATAACATCGGGGTTCCTGAGTTTTAATAAATATCAAATAGGTCCTTTTTTATTTTTTTATTATTAATTTTTTTTTAAATTACCGTTTTACCCCTGCCGTTCTCTCTCTCCTCTCGATCCGGCGCATGCGCGCGGTGCCAGCGCGACCCGCCGCCTTTCTCTCTCACCTCCCGATCCGGCACACGCACGCGGCGGCAGCCGGACCGTCGGCAGCCACGCGGGCCACGGGCGTGCGCCGGATCGAGAGGAGAGAGAGAACGACAAGGAGGTAAAACGGTACTTTTAAAAAATTTTAATAATAAAAAAATAAAAAAAAGACCCATTTGATAATTTATTAAAACTCAGGGACCCGATGTTATAAATTTAGAAATATGAACCTGCGCATATTAAGCGTTAAACTTAAGAACCCTAGTGTAATTTGCCCTTTTTTATTAATAAATTTAAAAATTCTCAATTACTTAGATTTCACATTAAAATTTCTCTTCTCAACCTTTTCTTTTTTTTCTTCATTCTTAGCTATTAGATCTATTGGATAATTTTTTTTGGTTAAAAAATTTAATAGCATTTATTATAAGTGTTTATAATGTAATTTGTGGCACTAAATTGTAGAATGTTTGAAACTTAACGAGCAAAGTTTTATACTAATAGAAATTATTTCACTGATATATTGCAATTATGTAAATGTAGTGTCCATTTAATTTACTTTGAATAATTATATGCAAATGCAATATCATATGCATGTAAAAATATATATTATGATAATTTATAGTAAAAAAATCAAAGTTATTTATATTGTTTTTTTTTTAATAACAAGTTGTTTATTGTTTTTTTGATTAAAAACAAGTAATTTATTTTTGTTTTTCATTGTAAGTAATTTATTGTTGATATTGCACACATAAATAATATTTTGTCACCATCCATTGGCTTTAAAGTTTGATTGATTAGTCCATCCCTCAAGTTTTAATATTGGACAAATTACGTTCAGGTCCTTAGTTTAACACTTAATATCACACATGTCTACATTTTTAAAATTATAATATCAGGGTGCTTAAGTTTTAATAAATTATCAAATAAATTTTTCTTTATTTTTTATTATTAAATTTTTAAAATTATCACTTTACCCCTGTCATTCTCTCTCCTCCCGATCTAGTATAAAATGATAATTTTAAAAAAAATTAATAAT
This sequence comes from Apostasia ramifera, assembly GCA_019297695.1. Classification (NCBI taxonomy): domain Eukaryota; kingdom Viridiplantae; phylum Streptophyta; class Magnoliopsida; order Asparagales; family Orchidaceae; genus Apostasia; species Apostasia ramifera. Next base: position 28,430 of record JAEMOT010003228.1, on the reverse strand, counting down.
AAAAATTTAAAAAGGATCCATTTGATATTTTATTAAAATTCAAGGATCCCAATGTTATAATTTTAAGAACGTGAACCTACACGATATTAAATGTTATACTAAGGGAGCTGAGCGTAATTTGCCCTTTAATATTTGATGAAGTATTATATTATTTTTAATTAAATGCATCCGCTCAATATTATATTTGGAGCGTTTTCCATCTGACATTTTTATTCTTTTTTTATTTCATCTCTTCGCTTCAATCATCAGAGAATTAAATTAAAGAGACGTTTCGTTAATTCAATAATACCCATAGACATGATTATTATTTAGATATTATTATTATTTAACAATAAATATTTATTTAATTCAATTTTATAATATGTAAATATCATCCTAATTATTTTTATTTAGTTAGATATTATTAAAATTGTAATAACAAATTGTACTGCATTAAATATTATATTTTAAAAATATTTTACATCATATTCTAACAAATTTATGATTATATCTATATCTAATTTACATAATTTTTTAAATTTTTATTTTTAAAGTATTTTTTTTAAAAAATTCTGAATAAATTTTAATAATTTAATTTTACATAATAATTATAAGACCAGTAATATTATATGATATTAAATGCTAATCTATAATACAAAAACATGCAAATAGAATAAGTTTCATTAAAATGTAGATACTAAGGTAAATAAATAATTATACGTAAAAAATAAAATAAGAAATGAATATATATATATATGCGAGATAATATTAGAGAAAATCATCTTAGATAATTTAGACATATAAATTATAGATTGATAGAAGTTACAGTAAAAAAAATTAAATTATTGAATCTTATCAGGTAAAAAGAGGACAAGAAAAGTTAAAAATAAATATAATAAGAAATTATAAATAATAATCTTATATATTTAGAGTTAAATAAAAAATACTATTTAATAGAGTATAAAAAAAATAAAAAATTCGTATAATTGACCCTACTTAGTAGGATAAAGACTTGGTTTGTTGTCATTATTATTAATGTTATTGATATTATAATAACAAATTATATCACATTAAATATTATATTTTAAAATCATTTTATCTATAACATATTTTGATAAATCAATGTTTACATTTATAATTAATTTACATAATTCTTTTTAATTTTTTCAAATTTTTAATCAAAAATTTTGCCGTAGAAAAATATAACTAAACAATTATATTTATATCTACTGTAATAAATCAATCAAAAATTAAAAAAAATACAATAAAAATTAAATTAAGCATTCCAATTAGATAGAACAATAATTATTAGGATATTTTTTTATTTATATATAGAATTTTGATGGCATGCATATAAATAGTAAGCATTTGATTTTAATAAAATATAAAAAAAAAGATTTGAATGATATATACATTAACTTGTAGAACATAAATTTACATATGGAATATAATTTTGCTATAAGACTAAGAAGTTAGTCGGTAACTAAAAATTTATTATGATATTACACCGCTAGAGTTCTTAAGCTCGAATAATTACATCAAGTTAAAATATTTTTTAAAAAAATATTTACGTTGAGTTGTTTCAATGCTAACACAACAAAACCGTAAACACATGAAAATGTATATAAAAATATATAATTATTTTTTGCGTTATAATTTGTAAGTTTAAGCTTTTAGATTAGTCGGCAATCAATCATTTAATATAATTATCCATTTATTTTGATTCAAACTTGAACTATAGATGTCCTTTGCTGAAATTTAGAGAATCTAACTTTCAGTAGGTGCCCTTATTTAAGAGTGTGCATTCGATTGGTTTGATCAGTTTAATTTTAAAATGAAAAAAAATCAAAGTTAAATTTGAAATTTAAAAAATCAAGCCAATCAAATAAGATCATAAATCGAAAACCAAAAAAATCAAATAAAATTCGATTGATTTAATTTGATTCGATTAAAATCATAATTTTTTTTTATTTAATTGATTAGTTATTTTCATAAATTTAAAAATCTTAAAATAATATAATACAATGCTACAATATTTTACAACAACAATGACTAATTAGAGCACAACCAAAAAAAAAAAATTAACGAATATTTCATATAATTTCAATAACATTATCACGTAATAATATGCGATATTTCAGTTAATTCAGTCGGTACAGTTTTTAAATATGAAAATCGAACCCAAACTATTTGACGAAATTTTCAATTATCTAATTTTTAATCATTTTATTTTTCAATTTAAATCATTTTATGCACACCTCTAATTTTATTAATAGAAATGAACTTATTTATATATTATTTTAAATTAAAAGACTAATTGTTGCTCATTCAAATTAGAGTAATCTAATTTCTATTAAATCTAAAATAATCCTAAAAATAACAAAGATGATGAAAGGGAGAGAAGTGGAAAGGAAAAGGCCAAAAGCTGCCAAAATTAGGTGGTGTTCACCAGTCAAAATGTATGCAAGACTTCCACAATGGAAGACAAATATGAAAATGACATTTCTTTCTTTTTTTTTTTCGAAATTAGTTCAAGCTCAAGATATTATAAAAGAATAAAATAAATACATTAAAAATAATAGTCACGATCTGCAGAAAAAAAAAATATATAAAATTCAAGTGGGAGAGATATGCCCTCATTGTATCCTATATCAGTTATATAGACAAAAAAAATAACAAAATTATTCATTTTATTGACGAATTTATATACATGCATAATTCTGTATGCCTAATAACTCATATGATAAGGCGTTTCCAATCAGACGTCTTGCACTCTATCTGCCCAAGTACTAACTAGTCCCGACACCTGTAGTGCCTCTTTGATTTTCGCCGCCTTAATTGCTCTCATGAATGTTCTATTCCTTCTTTCTAATACATATATATAAAAGGTGTCTCTATTCTGCCGGTTGAAATCTTAAAGAACTAAAAATAAACTGAAGAATTGAAAATCGCATCAATGTAATTTTAAGATTTTTAAAACTTTATCTCTAAATTCCTAATTTTGATTGAAAGGAACAAAGAAATAGCAACATTCATATTTTTTTCATTCTTTCCTTCTTTCTACATTCCACTAAGCCTACAAGTCAACAATAAATATGATTCATGTTTTATAAAATATCTCTCAATTTTTATCTTATCCTGATACATATATAAGTTTTTTTTTAATAATAATAAAGGGGAGATATTATTCATCAGGCCTTGACCCACCAACCCGCCAACAAGGCAAACAACTTGACATAAGCCGTTACATGCTAAGTTAAAAGGCCCAAGGCCCAATACAAGAAAAGTACATAATAATAGCAAGATACCTTTGAGCCAAAGGCCCAATACAAGGCAATTGCATAAAAGATCAAAGGTTTAAGCTTAGGAGTTATAGGGCCAAGCCCAAATAGCTAGGCCCAATAAGTGAAAATGCTTTAAAATGGCAAGCCATTGGAAGAGGAATAGGCCCTAGAGCCATTACATGGAAGTGAAAGAGTTGGGCCAGAGCCCACCAATAAAACTCATACAAAGATATTGGCCCAAGGCCAATTCATGAAAGTGGGCAAAGCCCAACAGAGATGCCAAAGGTGAGAGCCCATCTAATCATAGCCCAACCTAAGTGGCCCATGCAGAACAGGGACAAAGTTACATGGGAAATGTAAGGGGTAAAGCTGGGCCAAGGCCCAATTTAAGGGGACTAAGAGGTCCAAAGGGAAACTGGGCCCGAAGTGCCCAGAAATAGAACCCATCCTGCATGTCCCAGCATAGGCCATGCAGAAAGGAGCCCAGTCCAAGATGATTTTTAATTGGGCCGAGGCCCAAAGCTGGTGAACATAAAAAGCCCATAGTGGGCTAAGGAGAAAAAGCTTGGCAGTAAGCCCAACAGAAAGGCCCACAGACATGGGAAAAGGCCTAAGCTAGAGAGAATGGTTTTAAAGAAGTCCTTGGAGGCAGAATCTGGGCCCATTGAGAGGGATTCACAGATGGCCCAAAAAGAGCCTATATGGGTTTCAGAGTAATCTGGATTCCTCAGCTCAGCCCAATGGCCAGTAAATATCGCGGCCCAAGTAGAAACTCAGGCCCGCAATCCTCTTACTGGGCCAAAGAAAGGCCCAGTTAGACAGAAAGTGACTGGGAGTTATGACTGAGCCGAAGCCCGAAAGAGATATAGGTCAGCTCAGCCCAAAAGAGGGCCATTCAACTAGAGATGGGCCAACAGGGGGCCCAGGGGGCTACTGGACTCCCATGGATGGGCCTGGGGGGGTTTGAGCTGTTTTAGGGCTAGCAGGCCCACTAAGGGGCCCAAAAGCCAAACAGCCCCAACGGAGCGGCCCAGGAGAAGGCGGGAGAGGCTGGGCCCACGGCACGAGTGCGAGCCACGTGTCGCACGGACTGCAGATCCCGCCGAATCACGCGACCTGCTGTCGGCCACGCGGAGAAAGCGCCTGCGAAAGACGCTGCCCACGCGCGGCTGTCGGGCGTGGAATTGGCGCGGGGTTCCGGCGCGGCGCGGACGCGGCCCGGATGCCGGCGCGGACGCGGCGTGGACGCACCACGGTGGCGATCGTGCGCAGCGGCGGAACTGACGGCAGAATCCGGCGACCAACTGGAAATGCCAAGAGGGGCGAGGGAGGACGCCGGCGGCTACAGGAACTCGCAGAAGGGTTAGATCATGGATGGAACAAACAAACAAGCTGGCTGGCGGAACTGGATCACACAAGGCGGAGCTGAGCCAGCGACGGCGGAGCGATCTGCCACCTGGAGGTGGGCAAATCCTCCTGCAGCAACCACGTACGTACTCCAGCCTTCACGCAACAAAACCTCCGCCTCTTGGAGCCACAGAGAAGGGCAGCCGGTGCCCAGGCGAGGACCGGCCAGCGACGCCGGACTCATCTGCCACCTAGGGAGTGGGCAAAGTTCTCTGGAACAGACACCACAGACGCCTAGCTTGCCTCGCCGGAACCCCCACAACTTCTCGGCCAGTGAGCCAACCTGAATCACATATCCACCTTCTGAAGTCGCGGGGAAGGCAGCAGGTGCTGAATCTCCCAAGGGAGTGCACAGCCAGCGAGGGGGGGCGGATCAACCAACTGGAAGTGGGCAAAGCTCCCTGCAGCAGATCACCTCCGCCTCGTAGCATGCCGCCGCAGGAAGGACGTACTGCACCTGCTCTCCAAGACCGCCGCCGGAAGCCAGCCGCGCTAACGGGCCGGCGATGGGGAAGGGCACAGCAAGCACCGGCAGGGTGGCTCTACCTGCACCTGGGAAGTGGGCAAAGCTTCCAGTAGCTAGCCACCTCTGCGTACCGAGGCGGGACACTGCCAGCGACAGCAGAACGGAACTGCCACCTGGAAGTGGGAAAAGCTTCTGAAGGAGAAAGAGTGGAAATTTTCTATGTAATAACAAAGGACAAGAATAATGACAAATTATTCTCTATGTTTTATTAAAATGCAAAAATTATATTTAAACTTACATCAATAACTGACAAAGAACACCTCAACAACTACAGAAAAAAAACAAAAAACTTGACCAAAAAAATTTCGTAGTGGAGATAACCGAGCAAATTAACAAATCAGACCTAAAAAACAAATAAATAAACTTTTAGGAAAATAAAATCTATAATTTTGAATTACTTCTCAACACACCCTCTTAATTCAAAATTGCACACACCAAGTCGAGATCTAAAATATGTAAACTTTTCCTTTGAGAGTGATTTCATCAATATATATGCAACTGTGCCTTTGCCTTCTACTTGAACCTGCTTATTATCTCCAAGTGTAACTTATATTTTTTGAGATTCATCAAGTTCCTTGAACATGAATTTATTGCCGGTCATATGATTCGAGCATCCACTATCTAGAAACCAAATATCATTTAAAACTTCATTAGAGTAAGCATGAATCATGAACAGCTTACTCTCATTATCATTTTCCTTTTCCACGTAACTTGCTTGCAAGCTTTGGTTCCCTGAATGTCGTGATCTTTGATTCCATGAATGTTGTAAGGTTTGATTCCAGCAATTTGCCTTTACATGTCCAAACTTTTTGCAATTGTAGCATTGAATAGTCCTTTTGTTAGGAAAATGATAACCAATGGCTTGCTTTTCTTGTTCATCAAAATGACCTCTTCCTATGCTTCTGCCACGTCCTCTGCCACGAAAATTTCCTCTTCCACGTCCTCTGCCACGAAAATTTCCTCTTCCACGTCTTTTTTCAGTAAAATCTCCCTTTTTGATTGTCTCTCCCTTCACTTGATAAGAAGCTTGAAATGCCTTTTCTTCATGCTTCTCAACCGATCTATATATTCTGCCTTGCCTCATGTGCTTGCAAAGAACCCATTAGTTCATCAAATGAGAAACTAGAAAGATCTTTAGTCTTCTCAATTGTAGTAACAATATAGTCATATTTTGGAGTTAAACTTCGTAAAACTTTGGGAACTACAGTAGCATCAGTAATTTTTTCTCCATAGGATCTCATTTGACTAACAATTGTAATTACCCGAGATAAAAAATCTTGCAAGGTTTCATTACTTTTCATAATCAAAGTCTCAAACTCATTTCGAAGGGTCTGAAGTTTTACTGCTATTACCTTTGAAGAGCCTTGAAATTCCTTCTGCAGTGTTTCCCATGACTCCTTAGAAGTAACTGCTGCTGCGATTCTTGAGAAAAAAATTTCATCCACTGCCTGTTGAATGATGAACAATGCTTTGGAATCCTTCTTCTTGTTCTCCCTCAGTCGCTTTCATCTCCATCCATATCATCATACCCAATCTCCACCAAATCCCAAAGATCCTGAGATTTGAATAAAGTTTTCATTTAAATACTTCAAAATTCATAACCTTCTCCTTTGAAGATGGGGATCAAAGGCTGAGAAAAGCTCATGGAACTTCCACTAATTGCCATAATCTGAGTTCCCTCAACTCAAAAACAGAGGCACACCAGGATTAAGAGGGCTCTGATACCACTTTTGAAGGAGAAAGAGGGGAAATTTTCTATGTAATAACAAAGGACAAGAATAATGATAAAAAGATAGAAATTATACTTGACAAATTGCTCTTTATATTTCATTAGAATGCAAAGACTTATATTTAAACTTACATCAATAACTGACACAGAACACCTCAACAACTATCAGAGAAAAAATAAGAAACTTGACCAAGAAAATAGCGTAGTGGAGATGACCGAGCAAATTAACAAATCAGACCTAAAAAACAAATAAATAAACTTTTAGGAAAATAAAACCTGCAATTTTGAATTTCTTCTCAACAGCTTCCACAACAGTCCACCACTGTCAGCTACCTTGTCCCGCCGGAACCTCCGCGCCTCACCTTCACGCCGGCAAAGCCAGCCAGCAGCACTTCCGCCTCCTGAAGCCACGGGGAAACACCCACCGAGCTCCACCGGCTGCTCCACAGTGCCTCCAGCAGCCTCAACTCCGCCTGGGAGGCCCTCTGCCGCCGCCACCAGCCCCAGGCGACACCAAGGAAGAGAAGGGAGTCGACTGCAACGCGCCGGCTGCAGTCCAGCGCCGCCTCCGTGGCTAACACCACCGGAAGCTCCACAAGCCTCCCACCAACGACGCCGGCGAAAGGCAGAAGCGCTATCCTCCACCCGAAGCCTCTAAGGAGGGGGAGGACCACCAAGGGAAGGATGGATCAAGCAGAAAGAGGGAGGATCAAGGAAAAGGATGGAGATTCAAGAGGGGGGGGAGGAGGTTTTCCAGCGAGCGTCGCCGCCGGCGGCCAAGTCCTAGAGAGAGAAGCTCTGCCAAAAAAAATTCTAGAGAGAGAAGATGAAGGAAAGAATATAATTACTAGTTCTAATAAGATTTATATTACTATTAATTATTACTCATATAATTAATAATCATTTTAAATGAATTAATAATCACTATCTCCTCACAAAATTTATACCTATCACCTTTAAAAGATGGAAATTACATATATTTTCCCCAGTCTGGTGAGATTGTGATTATTTATCAAAAGCTAGGGGTGGTTTGTGTAATTTTAAGCAAATATGTATGTAATTAATCCTTAGAACATAATGTGCACTTTTATTATGATTATTTGTCTGTTAATTTGACATATATAAATCTTAATTACATTGATTTTATTAATAGAAAATTAGGTTGTGAATTATGATATGAAATATATATATCCACACACAGATATATACATATATATATATATATATATATATATAAAATTATAATGCTACTCCATGTCATTATCTATATTAATCTACAAACAAAAAAAATTCAAATTTCAAAATAAAATTTATAAGGCAGTAGTATAATGAAAAATAGAAATTAAAAAATGTAATATAGTTAACTAAAAATTAATTCAGTTAATTTATACAGGTTCAATTTGGTTATTGGTTTTTATATTTCAACCTATAATATTCTCTTGTTGACCATTAGACACATAATAATAATAATAATAATTATTATTATAATTATTATAATAATAATTTACATATATACCATGATATATAAATATATTTTGACCTAGCAATTTGCCTCTCAGCCAATAAATTACCAGTAACAGTGTGTGTAGATATATTTTTTGTAAGTATTTTTTAATATAATTTTGATTAAATGAAATAATAATACTATTTTTCACTAACAAAAAGTGGGCCTCCATAATATTATGAAAGAAAGAAACAGTTTTGTTAACAAATATTGGGTTAATTATTTATTATTTATATATAAATATTTGATATAATTCTAAATCCTAGTAGAGTAACTTATTTTAATTAATTTTTTTTAAAAAAAATCAACTCTTTCGGGGGCATGATCAAATAGCTCGATATATTAAAGCTCCGACAAGCTTTGAAGATGATTTGAGTTAGCTCAAACCTAAATTGAATTGAGATAACTTGAGCTTGAGTCATGCCCTGCTTGGCTCGAACTCGGATCATTCTCTAAAGTGCTAAAGGGTAAAAGGAAATAATTAGTTCTCTCCAATCATTTATTAATACTGTATTTTTATTTTTCGAATTAATAAAATACAATGAAAATAAAAGATTTCTGATCTCACTTAGTGAAGTAAAGGCATGATTTGTTAGGGGTGTGCAAACTATGATTTAAATCGAAAAATTGAACCGAACCATTTAAATTTAGCGGTTTCATTTGGTTTAGAATCTAACGGTTTGGTGATGGTTTGATATTTTGAGTATTTCAATTAATTGGTTTGGCTTCGATTTCACATATTTGGAAATCAAACCGACCAAATTAACTGATTATTAAATAACCCACATATAAATATGATTTTAGGGTTGGGTCGGTTCAGTTGTATTATAGTAATTTTTACAATATTGATTTTGAATTATTAAAGTGATAGTGTATATGTATATTTATGAGTTTTCATAGTATATTTTTATGATAATTATTTAGTGTATTTTTTTTCAAATGTGATAATTAGGATGAATTCTTATAAGTGTGACTGTCCAAAAACTTGAAAAAATATTTATCATTTTTGATAAACAAATAAAAATTTTGTTATGTAATTTTAATTATATTGTGATATTGATGTAACGATGTGTTGCAATTACTTCTGAATTCTTCCACTTTTTTGTTAGTTTATTTTGGTGATGCGATTGAGTTATTAAATTAAATTACTTATTGTGCTAAATTACTTTTATATTAAAGTTATTATCTAGATATTAATATAGTAATATTTAATATCATTATAAGAAGATTAAGAAAATGTTTGAGATAAAAACATATGATTTTAACTGAACCAAACCAAACCAAACCGATATTTATTTGGTTGGTATAGTTTGGTTTATAATCTAATTTATTTGATTTGGTTTCATTAAATTTAAAACCAAACTCAATCTTTTTTTTTAGTTTGGTCACCAAATCAACTAATTAAACTGAATGCACAGGCCTATGATTTTTTGTCGTTGTATTTTTGAAGTAATGTATATAGTATTTTTCTTCCATTATATATGACAGGAGCTTCATTTTTTTTTGGATAATTACCTACATGTCGCACAATTTAGTTTTATTTATGCCTTACCCATCCATTCTTAGTTAATTACGCTATACACACTTAAAATATTACAAAATCTTACATGCACACATTTGAGTTAAAACTTAATCAAAATCTATTTGAAAAAAAAAATATTCTGTTAGTAAATTATTAAAATAATATTTTTCTCTTCCTCAATACCACACTAAAGCGCTGATTTGTCTTAAAAATAATTCACATCGCGGATGTCTCCTTCCTTTGCCACCACCTAAACATTAAAGTTTTAGGATTTTCACTAAAAATATATTTAAATATTCTTAAAATAAATGATGAACGGCTCAGATTTTTTATAATCTAACTATAGTTAGGTTATTAAAAAATTATAATTACTCATTATAATAAAAATAAGTTAAAATATATGTATGTAAAATTTTATAATATTTTGAGTATACATAGCGTAATTAACTAAGAATGGATGGGTAAGGCATAAATAAAATTAAATTGCGTGATACGTAGGTAATTATCTTTTTTTTTTAAAAAAAAAAAAGCTTAATTTCATAATTAATATTAAAAAGCTGTTGATGTATATATAAATCAAGGTTAACAGCAAGTAATTAATTGTGGAAGTAATTGAGAATTGAGCGAAATTATAAAGTGAACATAAGTTTTTCTTTTTCTTTTTAATTAAACTCTTAAAAGGCAATTATAGTTTCTATAAAATAAAACTATAATTATTGTAAGAAGAATATATTATTCAAGCACTAATTATTGTCAAGTTATAAATTAAGAGCATTGATATTGATCAGTTTTTTCTCATCAACCATCATTTCATATTGATAAAAATAAGAAATATTTAATTATGTTACCCCTAAAATAAGATTTATTATATATTTCATCCCCAAAATTATCTATTTACTTTTGTCCTCCCTAAAATAAATTTTATTATATATTTCACCCCTAAAATTATTACATTAAGATTAATGGCTAATATTTAAAATGACTAATATTTCACCCTCAAAATTAAGATCACAGGAAGATAACGGGAGTGAGGGAAGGGGTTTAATTTGTAAATAATTATTTAAAATTAGAGAGGACAAAAATAAATAAATAACTTTGGGGGTAAAATATGTAATTAAACTTATTTTAGGGGTGACATAAATAAATGCCCCTAAAAATAATTATGAAAATAGACATTAGAATTAAAGTTAGACTTGTTCTTAATTGAGCTTAGAACAGAGATTTAAATCAGTACATCAATATCACATATAAAATATTTTTAGATTTTGAAAATAAAATGTGAATATTGAATTTGCAATATAAATTTAAAATCGAATGCAATAGAAGAAAGCATATAGTAGAACACAAAATAATTAAGGCTAAAAAAATGAGCTAAAAAACAATTCTTTTTGTTGAAAATAATTTGAAAATTAGAAGAAAATAACTAATGAAATTAACTAAAATGACTTTTAAAAAAAACTACAGCTTAAGCAACATAAATTTTAGAAAGAAATAACTAAAAAAAAAAGGATTAGTTGGCATTTTTTCTTTGTCTTAATTTTTCATGCCTTAGCTGAAAATTTCATATAGAATTTGCTTTTATTGCTTACTTTAAGATTAGTGCTCTTGATTTCTTCTATGTATTCTTAAAAATTTACATCACCTACAAAAATTTATAAAATATATTTTTAAGTAGTATTATCTTTTCAAATAAACTTTATTTTTTTTCGAAAGAATATGATAGAGATCAATATTTAAATAATCATAAAAATTCTAAAAATATAGGGACATTTACATGGTGGACACGGAAATTAGGCTAATTTACGGATTTCACCGTAAATCTCAAAATATTACAGATATCACATTTAAAATATCTATTTTTTCATTTTTCACATCCTGCGATAAATTCTATCAGAAGATTTAACTATAGTTAAATCTCAATAAAATCTTAGCCATTGATCGCATCGTTTAATAATTTACCTTCATGTTAGGGCATCGCGGAGCTGCATTGGTTCCGGCGGCAGCATATTCCCCCGAGGCGGCAGCGTATTCTCGCTAGGCGACAGCGTATTCACGCGAGCATCACACTGCTATTTACATCTTATTCTTACGCGGGCATCAAAAGCGAGCATCGGACTTTTCTGAGATTTAACTATGATTAAATCTTCTGATAGAATTTACTGCAGGATGTGAAAAATGAAAAAATAGTTGTTTTAGATGTGATATCTATAATATTTTAAAATTTATGATAAAATCTGTAAATTAACTTAATTTCTGTGTCCATCATGTAAATATCACAAAAATATATTAAAAAATAATTTAGAAATGTAAAAATTACGCTTAAATGGTATATATAATATTGATTTCAAGTTATATTTAAAATTATTTTAAATATATAAAAATATGTGATATTTTGATCATTATAAACTTACAAGATGCCATTTCACTATAAAGAAAGCATACACAATAGTTATTCCTCAAGCATATCCCTTTTGCCATCCTCCACCTTCTCCAATTAATATCACCTCTCTCTCTCTCTCTCTCTCTCTCATGTTCATTGCGCTCCACTTCTCACTCTCTATGGAAGCCCACCCCTGCCACTCCTTCCCTGCCGTCCCGGCGCAGCCTCCACTGGCCGCCGGTGGGAGACCGCAGGCGCCTCTCCTCAACCATAACGCCGTCGTGGCCGTCGCCGCCATGGCATGCGCTCTAATTTGCGCTCTCGGGCTAAACTCAATGCTGCAATGCATCATCCGGTGCACGCAGCGGGCCGTCACCGGGCCGGCGAGCTGGGCCGCCGCTCGCCGCCTTCATGCAGGGATTCGAAGCGATGATGTCGTCAAGCTCCCAATCACCATCTACTCCGCCACGCCGCCGGACGGTGGAGGAACCGCCTCCCCGGAGGCTGTTAGATGCCCCATATGCCTGTCGGACTTAACGAGCGGCGACAAGATCAGGCTGCTGCCGGCGTGCGGCCACCGCTTCCACGTGGGATGCATCGACACGTGGCTGATTTCACATAGCTCGTGTCCAACGTGCCGCCACTGGCTCCGGTCATCGTCGGCGGCGCAGCCAACACAGCCGCCGCCGCCGCCGACGCCGACGCCTGAGAACGTATAGTTGGCTTTTTATAAAAATTAGTAATATCAACTAATTGAATTAATTACTTCAACTTTATCTTCATAAATCTCAACCTTTAATTTTATATAGACTTTTTTTTTTAATGAAAAAATTTATATAAGTTTTTTATTTTGATAAGAAAATTTATATAGCGTTAGCTATACTTTTCATCATTCATAAATGGTGGAATTTTTAAAATCCTTATTTTTTGCAATAAAAAACAACATTCAGGAGTCAATCGACAGTTATAGTCTAAACAAATCGAACTTGGCTTAGTCTCTATTTTTAAAATTTAAATAACATATTTATTGATTTAATAAAATTATTTATTATTTATATATAAATCAGGTGGTACGTATGAGTAGTTCGAAAAATTCTTAGGTGCTTACCTAAAGAATATGATGCGAAATCTACTGCAATTGTTGAAGCCCACGACTTATTTAAGTATGAGCGCTAGATACTCTTTTGGGCTCACTCATAATATATGAAATGGAGAGTCAAAGGGACTTCAAAAGAAGGCATTGACTCTTAAAACTTCGTCTCTTCAATCTGATGATGAATTTGCCAATTCTAAATCGGATGAAGACGGTCGATTAGATGATGAGATCGCAATGATTTTCAAACAATTTAATCGGCTAATGAGAAAGAAGAAAAATTTACTCGATATAAAAAATCAAGATTAAATAAAAAAAATAAAGAAAAATGAAATTAAATTATATATTCATGCTTAAGTGTAAGTACGACTTGATTTGGGTTTGCATGCAAATGGGTTAAGTGGGATCTAGAATGACTCGTTCTAGATTCCATTTATGAACAATTGGGTCGGATCTTAATTCAAATTCGATCAAATTAGTTCAATATAATTGACTCAAATTCAAATCAGATTGGATTCGAGTTGAATTAAATTTGAGCAAATTAATCAAACATTTGTATGCGCAAGTTTTATATTTTTCGAATCACAAAAAAAAATTGTAACGATAAAAAAAAAATATATAATTTAATTTATTATACATATAATAAAATAATTTGAGCCCATTTACAAAATTATAAAATGTAAATCTAAAAATGTAAAAAATTTAAATCCAATTCAAATTATCTGCATTCTCACCAATAAAAAAATTAAAACCACTGAGATTATCCAAGAATGCAAATATGTGCATCAAATATGATAAAATTTAACTATCGTTTATTTCTCAATATATATATATATATAAGCAATAAAATCGTTTCATACTTTAATAAGAACTAAATCAAATTATTTATCTACTCACCATATTGCTATTATATCATATGGATCATAATCGAATCAAAATGAGATCGACCTGAGATCTAAACTCTCAAAAAAACAGATAAGATTAGGTCTAGTTTAAGTTGGATAATCGATTTTATTTTTATTATCATTAGCTACATAGATAAATTTTTATTAATATTTTTTAACTGTAATAACGGCCATGTAAGTTGCCATTTTTTTTTGATAGAGTTTTATAGTTTACCTATAATTATATTTAAATTTTTTTTAATAATTTTTACTTAGTTCTCTAAATTTTAAAATAAAAATTTAAAAGTAAAATAAAATAAAAAATATTAATAGGTATTTAAGCCCTATTTGACGCGAGAATCAAATCAGGACTAAAGTAATACTAATTTAAAAAATAACAATAATAATAATAAATAAAATTTTTTAATCATTCTACATAAATTCTAATATAAAAAAAATATTATTTTACTCCACATACTGAATAATTTTTAATAAAAATATATACTTTATTTCACATCCTATATCAAATATTCGAATCGAGTATTTTGGTCTAGGATGTAAAATAAAATAATTTTTTTATTAAAAATTATTAAGTATGTGAAGTAAAATAATATTTTTCTATATTAAAATTTGTGTAGAATGATTAAATTTTTTTATTTATTATTATTATTATTTTTTTTTTAATTAGTATCATTTTAGTCCTAATTTGATCCTGATTTAGTCCTCACGTCAAACAGGGCCTTAGAGTTTAAAGTGATGAATTTAAAAACTATAGATTAATTAACTATAAATAAATTACAAAAATATATTCATAATTTTTTTTTATTATTTTTTTTTTTTGAAGGATTAGAAGATTGGAAACTTGCCACACAAAAATATGTAATGGTCATAACATGTAACACAATTTTGCCATATTCACAACATCTAATACTAATTCCATGGTTTCCACCTTATATAATTTTGCATAATTGTATAATATATCTATCATAACAGTTTCATTGAAATAAATTGCATATAGGTTCTTAAGGTCATAAAAATTTTTACATAATGATCTATAAATTTTAAATTGTAATGCTTAGGTTCATGAGATCTTAAAATTTTTACACACTAGTCTATGAAATTTGAATCATTTTAGATCCCTCGGGTTAACAATTTATTATTATATATATGATCCTTCCGTACTCGATAATGAAATTCAATTTACCGAGCATAAAAATATTAAGATACAAAACAGAACAATAATAGATCGTCAACCTCACGGACTAGCTAGTGTGTTACAATTCAAAATCTATGAAGTATCATAATATATTAATTTTTTGTTTTTATAAAAAGAATGTAAGGCTTAATTGTTAGAATATGGGTTGAAAAATCGATGTGTGTGACTAACTCGTACTAAAAAATCCAATAAAAGCTGCTAATTTTTTTTTTCCAAAATAATTCTCAATTTATTGGGAGTTCGAGTTGGCTTGATTAAAAGTTTCGAGTTAATTCTAAATTGAATGCTTGCAGTGCTGAGCCAACTCAAAACTTGAAAAGTTTGACCCGTTATTCGAACTCGAAAAGCTCGAACCACAATCCGTACCCAAATCAATCGATAAAATGAGCCGAACTTGAGCCATACTTGGCTCGACTCAATAACATCCCATGAACCAAACATAGAGATATTGTCCACTTTGATTTTAGTAAACTATGTGATTTGAGTACTTCTCAGGAGATTACATATCCCAATACTACTCTAATTCGAGCACGTTTAACTACAAAATTTCTCATTATTAGCCTTACAGTCTACAAACTCGAACTTAAATCATTCTCACTCCAGTATGCAAGATAAATAGAAATCATAATCAAAGTTGATCAAATCACAAGACCAAAACAATAACAAAAGTAGAATAATTTGGAATTACTAAGTAGGAAAAATTGGTAAAGCCACCCCAAATACTTGAGATAAACCTATGGATGATAATGTGACAAACAGAATAATGGTAATTTATCAAGATATGGTATAGCAGTAGTACAAGAACAAAGAGTGTGGCAATACTGATTAATTATTCTATCATAAAAAAAAAAGAATAATTATCTTGTATCATGTGGGATAAAAAGATAAAAATGATAAGGATAGCACAGTCAGACAAGATTCCACTCATTTGTTGGGATGTGGGACCAGCACACCACTCCATTAAGGTTCATTCTAGGGTTGATGGTGATATTTGACTCAAAAAAGATCGCAATGATTTCTTGATCGAGCGCACAAACATGAACTAGGGTGCATTTGTTTAGTGATGTCGATTTTAATTAGGTCAAAGTTGAACCCAAATGATGATGTTCTTAACTCGAGATTCATTAGGATGAAACTTTCAACCTCGAGGCATTTATCATGTAAAATCAAGTTAGGCATTTATGATGTAAAAAGAAGGTAAATCCCAATGGAAAAAATTGTGTAGAGCAAAGAAGAAAAACTTCACCATTCAAAAGAAGAATACAAGAGTTAACAAGGAGTTACAGTGAGAAAAGAAGTTGGAGTTCTCCCGCACTTAATAGTGCTGCACAAAGAAACACATAACTCACTATAGTCAAAACAATGTATACGTATTTTCTGAAATCCTAATATTATCCCCTTATACAGGGGAGTATAGAGAGTAGACAATAGGTTGATAGGATATAATCGAATGATCCTTGAATTTTTAATAATATCTCCGGCTCTGATGGCTTCTAATATGTGGTTATTACTCGTCTTGCATAATCTAATCCATCCATGTCTAAAATAAAAATAAAGATGAATAAAATAGAGTCAATAAACACCACAAAGAACATCGATGAAATATGTGAGAACTTTTAGCACACAAGCTTCTGTCTTAAAAATTGATACAAGCTGAAGGAGTTCATTTCTTTGACCACCATGGTTTCTGACTTAATAATTTAACTTCTAGAAATAACTTCAATCTACTCACATCCCTTACTTTTGAGCTATAAGTTGAAAAAAGATATGCCGAAAAAACATCTCTAAGGTATTGTTGGAGAATTTTAGTCACAATCAACAAAGAAAATCTCAAAACATATCGGACTAGCTGGGTTTGTGAAACCAAACTTAACACAACCTAATAAACTACAAAGCTAGATAATAATTGAATCAGGAGTTGAGGGCTGTGTATCACCAAAATGTTATTCAGGTTCAACCAGACTCGAATTTTTACTTCAGTGTCAAATAGGCCAAAACCTCAGAAGACCACGGACTCACTAGCTCTTATTCTCCTGCTACACTATAAAATTGACCAGTATTTGCATATATATATATATATATATAGACACACACACAAAAAAAAAAAAAAATCACTTCATTACACTATCTGAATAAGCATGGAAAATGGAACACTATAACCAAAGACAAGAAGTTCCAGCTCAGATCCAGCTGGATGATTATATATACCCAAAAGAATCAACTTTGAGATACATGTATGTATGTATAAAAAAGTAAAGGAACTTGATTAAAACATACATGGTCAATATGCAGATTAAGCTATTCTGAATCATACTGCAACAAGCTGAAGTCTCGCTTTGCCCTCAATTTCTCCTGGATTCGCTGTTTGATAGCAGCTCCCTGGTATAAATCAAAGTAGAAGAATGACCGAATTAGGCATAAACAAAAAGGAATGGTCATACACTGTAAGAACATAAATTTTCTAAGACCATGACCTTTTAAGTTAGTTGGTTACCAAGATTTGATAAGGTATCCGAGCTAGAGTTCTCCATTTAAGACTATTACATTGACTCCATATTGTAAAGTTAAATAAGCTTAAGCTTCTAAGTCAGTTATAGAGGTTTAAGATATACAACTCATTCAACTATTCATGTTAGCTTGTTATTGCAGGCATTTAAGAACTGCTTTGTTAATTTTCCGGTGGCTGAAATTCCTACAATCGTTGGGATGATTTAAACTACGTAAAATCCAGGGTTCAAATTTAGTCATTATTAATAGACGCAATCCATTACTTGCTAAATATAAATCTAAAGATATTTCCTATTAGCAACTTTAACAAGGTCATAAAATAACTAGTGTTTGCTTCTCATCTTCCTTGAAGTACTTTATATATGTCTCTCCAAAGGCATCTAATAAAGTTGGAACGATACAAAGAAAGATTAGCATGGCCTCTATGCAAGGATGACACACAAATCTAGACAACCAATAACAATACCATCACCATCCTCAGCCTTATCTTGACTAGGAGGCTAACTTTATAATTCTGCACAATACCACAACAAAATAACAAATAAGAAAATGTTGGGTTAAGCTACCAGTGACTTTGTTGTCTGGTTATGCGCAGGCATTCTTTTGTAAGGTGATAGTATTATCAGTTATTGGAAGGAAGCTGGGCTCCCACTTTTCACTTTCTGATGGGTAACACTGCCTTTTCCTTGAAGAGGACAGAGTGGGGTTTATTCATTCCATAAAGAACTCCAGATAGACTCCACTAGCGGAGTAATTAGAGCATTTATTCTCTTAGTAGACTTGATTACTATAATTTGATACCAGATGTCGCATTTTAAACAGTAGTTTTACTTTCTAAAACGAAAACAATGAAATTGAAGTTAATGCAGCAGTTAATAATTAGCTTGATAATTATCAAGCGTATATGTCTTGCAATTTCGGTTATCCATTTATCCTACATAGGACAATGAGGACTTTTTTTTTATGAAAGACAATGAGGATGTGAGTGTCTGCTGTTTTACTGTTTTTATCAACTAATCATCATATTTAAGAGCTTTCCACTTGCGAAACATTAATTTCACCTACTTTTAGCCTCAAAGCTAACACTAATCTTCGAGTCAATAGTAATTTATAGAGCCTTTACTCCTTTCCAAACTAACAGTTAAGGGTAAATAGCAAGCAGGTCCCTCTTATTTTACAGTATGTGTAAATAGGTCCCTCAAGTATTATGATGTGGCAATCTGATCCTTTACTTTAAACAAACGTGCAAATAGGTCCTTTTATGGTTATAGATGTTAGAAAAATATGACATTCTTATTTACCCTCAGCCACGATGTGTGGTTCACGATATTTAGCATGACCGAAGTATCATGACCGATGGTACCCGCAGGAATCACTGGATGACCTATCATTGGCTGTGTGAACCACACATCGTGGCCGAAGTTTCTGGATAACCTATCGCCGTGGCTGTGTGAACCACACATCGTGGCCGAAGTTTCAGAGCACACGTGGCTGAAGGTAAATAAGTAAATGTCAAAATTTTCTAACATCTGTAACCATGAAAGGCCTATTTACACGTTTGTTTAAAGTAAAGGACCAGATTGCCACATCATAATACTTGAGGGACCCATTTACACGTATTGTAAAATAAGAGGAACCTAGTTGCTATTTACCCAACAGTTAATGATGTCAGAATGAAAACTAACGCAGACTGATCAAAGTTGAGAGGGAAAAATAAGTTTGGTAGACATCGTCAAGCTTATGTGATGGAAAACCTATTATATTTTGGCTACCAAATAACTTGGAATTCTAGAAAAGTTATAGGGATCAACAAGATACATACATAATTTATTTAAAAAAATAAAAAAAAAACTCAAAGCTCGCAATCATTATATTTAAGCATTACATCTAGGATACATAGCAAATAAAATAGTCAATACTCCTCATTTATATGAACTTAACTTAAAAATGGTCAAAATCAAAGATAACAAATTCATGCAAAAATTTTCCCAAGAAACCAACATTTTCTTTCAGAAATATCTGGTGCAGTCTTCACCATGTCACTATTAGTATTTACGAAGATGCAGCACACAACAGGAATGAACATAAAAGAAGATCATAAGCTGACAACAGAGCTTTGGTCAAAGTCTAGTGATAATAATGATAAAATCAAGATCATGATGAACACTAGATTTAGGCACCTTGTTTGCTCATCAAAAATAAAGCTAGAATAGCAATAACAAGCTAAACCACAAGTGATCATGTTTTAATAGGCTGAAATAAAACTTTTATGTGACCAGGCTCCACAAGTGTGCAGCCACAAATTATTTAGAGAGACCTAATTTAATCAAAGGACAATTAAACCTGAAATAGGTGCCAAAACCCATCGCTGTCAGTTCACCTTCTCTCCAAAATTTTCCTGCTGCTCTTTCACTTTTTCACGTAACTTCTTCAACCCCATATTCACTCTTAGCCTCTTTCCCTGCCATGTAATGATGGAAACATCTTAAATGAGAAGTTAAAATGATAAATCACCAAGGAATGCATTAAGGCTACTAAATAACACAACATTTAAGTCTAGGTAAGAATTATGCCAAAATTTATCGACATATACCTTCACATAGCTGACACCAAGGTCCTTCCTACGATAGCCACAAGCCAAGTTACGCATCAGATGTTAGGTATAATCTTTAAGAATCCTCATTATGACATAAGATGTTGAAATCCAATCTTTCCGTTTAGTCTCTTCGAATTGGCCTATAGATTTGACCTAAATATACATTACATTGGATGAAGCAAAAACAAAATAATAACTGCTTAAATATTAGCCAAGCAATTAGAAACAACATTATTCAATGGAAGCAAGAAGCAACATGGAAGGCTAATTAGCTTGCCACAAAACTTGCAAACTCATAAACATCCTTTCTAGCACCACTTGCGTCAGCATATCTGTATATAAAGGATAGATAATGGAAATGAACTAAAAGAGAGAGCAAAGGGAGATAAAAGTTAAAAGAAGCAAAAGTGAGTCTATGCTCAGGAAAGCAATAAATCCAGAAAATGCAATCACAAATATGAACGGATTTGAATTGATGTTTCTTGCAGAGATTTGAAGAGTTTACAGGAGAGAATCATGAGCTACATAATCAATTTGGTGCTTGTCAAGAAATTCCTGCGTGATCCCCCAAGGAGCATTTGGACTTCATCGACCCGCCTAGATTTAAATGTAGAATCAACTGTAACACTATGGATTAAACATATGAAAAACTGATAATGCATTTCAAAGATGATGGTTAAGTCCAGATAATATAAGCTATTTGCTTTTGGATTTTAACCTTGGCAATGGAAAAAAAATTACAAGCTTGATGAACCCTCCAAGGGGAAAAAGAATGTGATGTTCTCAGAAATACGAGGTTTGACACAAAAGACTAACTAATAGCATATCAAATAAAGTCCTGGATTTAAAAATATATTAATAAGTCTAATCGAGGTACCTGCAATGGCGTAAAGATTCATAACGCTTGGATTCTATCATAACAATCTTTCCCTTATACCTTTGATTAATATCATTATTGCAGCATCCCACAAGAAGATAACTATTTGGAAACCTGTACTAAAGGACAACACGTTATATCTCAAGGGAGCCTCCTCTTCACTATCCAAATATCATAATCTATACAACACAATTTATATGGTCAAAAAATAAGGTGCACAAACATATATATAAAAATACTGTGATGACCCGTAGCAAAAGAGGGCGGGAAGTGATCATCGAATGATATCCCAAGTGAAGGAACCACTGATGCAAGAAGAGAGTCTTGGTAAGCTTCTAGGCCTGATGAGTAGTAAGAGTTGTAAATGAATCATTCTATATTAGAAATGAAGAGTTTCTGAGTTGAATAAGTAAATAATGTGATCTTAAACTGTAGAAACGCCTTTTAGGAAAAAAAAAGTGAGGCTGATAATGGAAACGCCGCAATTAAACATGCTTGAACTGAAGTAGTCCTAGGATAGGCGATCTCTTGAAAAGTACTTGAGCCGCACAGTTCCACAAAGAAAAATCGAGAAATATATTTATATTTGGATCACAGGATATTGTAATATGATATTAGAGCTGACCTCTCACAGTATGATGTAGCTCGAGAACAAACCAAGAGAAAGTTGTGGGCCTATGACGACTTGTGGTTGAAGAAAGCAGAGAGTGATCATCGGGTGAGGTCTCAAGAGAAGTGAATCACTAGTGCAAGGAGCAGCTTCTAATAGGCTTTTAGGTCTAATGAATGGTGAAAGAGACACAAAAACACATAGAAAAGGAATGAGTGATTCCGAGCTATATAAGTAAATAGCATGATCTCAAATTGCAGTGACATCATTTAGGGAAAAACTATGAGGCTAATAATAAGAACTCTGCACTTAGGCTCTGTTTGGCAATGGGCTAAAAATCATGGCTAAAATTAGTCATGGCCAAAATCTTAAATTTATTTTAAAAAAAACTTAAAAAATTATTTTATATCTGATCTCACACAAATTCTAACCTTAAACAATCACTTTATTTCACATCCTACACAATTTTTAATATAACCAACTTACTTTATTTCACATCATACACATTTTTCAAAAATGACTAAAAATTTTAACCAAATCTTCTTTTTTTTCTTGTTACCAAACAGAGCCTTAAGCGTGCTTGAACTGGAGTATTCCTAAAATGAGTGACTTTCAAGTATTCAAGTCGTGCGATATCCTAAATCCAAAGCGAACAATACCTCTACATTTAAATCATGGGATATTATAAATACTTTACAAAAACTCTTCATCAAACTCATATTATTCTCAGCTGCAATCTTTAAGATGACATATTCATAGAATAAATAGAAATGAAAATTAGGCCCATGGAGATCCTTTAGGTTGGATATGGCTTCCAATTAGGGGTAGCAATTTTTAACCCGACTCGTGAACTCGACCCAAACTCGATTCGGCTTAACCGGGTATGGGTGGAGCTTATACGAGTATGGGTCATAAATAGGTCAAGCCAAATTTGACCTGTTTAAAAAAACCCAAGTACAATTTCGAAGGCATGTTATCTTTTTCGATTACTAGTTTTATAAAAATATTGATTTCACGTGAACTCAAAATTGAGTCATTTAAAATCAAATAGACTTGGAATAAAACTATTTTGACTTCGAGTCAATTTTGAGTAAAGCTCTCATAGTTCAAGTCGAATATGAATTGACTCAAACTTGATAAAAATTAGCTCATTACCAGCCCTACAAATCGATATACTCCCTGTTGGGAGAAAAATCCAAACTAAAGATTAGGTGGTAAGATTGACTGTATTAGGAAGATAATGAAGAGAAAAGAAAAACTTAGGATGAAGAAGGAGAAAAAAGGTGCCTCCCTCAATTCCTCATTGGTAGGAAGGAAGAAGAGCTATGGTTAGTTGTTGTTTGCTTTAGGGAACGGGTCAACCCATATTTAACATGGTAATGACCAGTTTATCAAAATTAGCACATTTTTTATTTTTATTATTAATTTAAATATTAATTATTTGATATGTATTATATAATTTAATTGTATTTTCTATGTTCTTAATTAAATTTTATGGTTTAAAGTAAAAAATATTGATTCAAAGTAAAAAAATATTGAATTTATCAAATTATAATACATCTAAAATTATAAAAACAGGTTGGCAGGGTCGAGTAACTCGTTTACTAAATGAGTCAGGTACGAGTCTTGAATCTTGATGCTTGACCCATTTATTAAATGGGTCAGATTCAGGTCAAGTTTAAATGGAATGGGTTAACAAACAGGTTGACCCAAACCGGACCCGCCAACTTGAATTGCCACCCCTACTTCCAATATGCTGCATTTGAGATAATGTGAGCACGGGGACAGGGATAGTCGATAACAGATCGGTCAAAAGCTGGAAACCTCTAGGGTTTTTCCCAAAGGATTAGATATAATCAACAAATGGATCCCAAAGAGGAATAAATGGAGCAAAAAAACTTCAAAGATAACACCATGTGAAAATATAACTGATGATGGCAAGATTACAGTGACATTGAACAAGATATAACCTCTTAAAAAATGAAGAATGAGCTCCAAACAACAGGAAATACTCAAAACATCAGACGATTCGTGATCCAAAAACAAAGCAAACAATATCCTAGGATCTCTGAGCAATAACAAGATAAAACAAAAGGCTATATTAATCATCAGAACTCGTCGATAATCATGGAAGTACCATAGGTCCCACAACATTGTGGCATAAAACAACAAGATTGAGATAAAACTACAAGCTAGGCAGATAACAAGGAAGAGATCACATAAAGAACAATCATCAAATGGAAGTTCGCAAGGAATCGAGATGATGAAAAGGAGGAACAGACGGTAACTCGCGAAAGGGTTTTACAGTTTCTTTGCCAGCTCGAGGGATCTAGCGTGGCCGAAGTGGAAAAGATCGTATTTTCCGTCAGCATAGACTCTGACCGGCCGATCACCCGCGGCCTTCTCCTCCTCCTTCCCTTCGTCTTTCTCCTCGTCTGGATTCTCCATGCGCTGGTGGACGAGAAAACACCTGAAGGAGGGTTGAAGTTGGGACCGTGGGACTGGGAGAAATTCATTTGGGAATTATTATCTTAAAGTCTCAAAAGATATAGGTAATTACATATCAAGACCATCAAACTGAATATTTATAATTTGATCAAAAAATATTGAAGAATTACATATTAAATTGAGGTTAATCTGTAATTTTATAAGTATGTTATAGCCAAATCGCAAATTTTAGTTTGGATTTGTTAATATATAATTACCTATAATTTTAGGGCTTGCACGTGAATTCCCCAACTTTTTTTCTCTTAATGATCATAAAAAAAGATAAAATTTACTAATTTACCAACAAATTTATTTATGTTTTTAAATTTATTTCCATTAAATTTTTATACTTAATAAAAATTTTCAATTACATCCTGTTGATTAGATGGAAAATTAGTAGTTCATCTTGTTATATGCTATGAGTCTATGACCATTTTAAGTGTAAATTAATTAAGTATTATAATATAGTAATAAATAATATTTCATAATTAGTAATACCTCTAAAATAATCACATGAATATTTTTGACACATTTGATTTTTAATAATTTTTTTAATTATTTAAGAATTTTTGTTTAAAATACATAAAAAGATAAAGATCAATTTAAGGAGGTATTCGGTTTAATGTTATCTTAGTATTATATAATATAATATATAAAAAATAATTATTTAGTTTAATATATATATAAATAATTTTTTAAAAAATTATAAAATTATCACTCAAATGATGATCACATCTTAAATATCATGACATAGATTATATAATATAATATTAAGATAACAAATTCTAAAATAATAATACTTTTAAGAATATAACTAACACATCAAAAATAAATAGTAATTTACATTCAATAAAAACTTCAAATTGCATCTAATCTAAATAATAAAATTAAAAATTATAAAACATACTTATCTAAAAGTGTAATGATTCTAATGAATAATCAAAATGTTCTAATATATATATGTTATAATTTCAATCTATTAATAAAAATAGATGGACTTTTGCAGAATGAATTTTTGAGCAAGAAGGACCTAGATGAAATATTTTGGGTTTAATGGACCATTATAAAATAGGAGATTTTTCTGAGGGGCCAAATGCATTTAGCCGCAATAAATTCAAAGTTTTATGTGAAATTGACCTCATAGAATTTACAAGTTGTGATAATCATCCATTCCATCATGAAAACACTCCCCAGGAATCGCTACGCCGATCGCCGGCCGGTGATCGTTCAGCAACCCAAGAAGATCGTCATCTACGCTGCCGGCCATGGCCAAGCCGCCTGCCACCTCTTGATGCGCATGCGGTGTCGGCCGGAACTGGTACTTCTGATCTTCATCGAGACCATGTCCGCCGTGCTTAGTCAGATCCGCCGCAGAAGGGGCCCACTGATAGCCGGAATCGGCTATGAAGTGGCCGCCGCCGGAGACGTGCATGTAGGGAACGCCGGTGAACTGCTGGACCAAGAGCCGGAAGTTGGCGACGTCGGTGCTGAGCATCGTGGTGGGAGCTCTGCGGGAGGCCCGCGCCCGTTTCCGCCCGGCCGACCTGTCGCCCGATGTTGAGCGTCCGCCGGCGACCGTGTGGCTCGAAACGCGCGTTGTAGTGAATTCCAGCGGTTCTCCGACTGCCACCGGCGTCGTGACCGGCGAACAGAGCTGAAACCTGCAGTCGGAAAATTCGGAGCTTGCGTCGTTCATCGCCATTTAATTTCCGCCGTGGGAGGATAACAGGCGTTGGGTTGGGGTTTATATAGTATGCCGGAGAGCTGCGTGACATTTGATGAAATTTTGTTACACGAATCTCAAAGAGAATCTAAGGGCGTTGAAACGTCTGTGTACTCCTCCTGTGTTTCGCACGAAGCAGCCTCGCGAAGGCGGCTGATGACGTGGCGTGCCGAGACGATCGGTTGAGTTCACACGAGGGCTAGGAAATGCGAACTACGCCTCTTTTCTGCGTATAATTTAGAGGTATTTTATTATTTCAAATAAAAACTTTATTTGTTTTTAAAAAATAAAAATAAATTATAATATAAAATAAAACTATTTTATTATTTTAAATTATGTGAAATAAAATTAATTTTTAAAATTAAAATTTATATATGATATAAAAATAAAAAAAAAAAAAATTTTAAATTTTTTGTGCTAGTTAAATGAGATTTACTTGACTTTCAACTTAAAGTTGAATTTTCTAAAGTTAATTTGATCAGAACTTATGTATTTATTAAGTGTTATAAATAAAATTTAAATATATATAAAAATCAAATAGAATGAATATTGAATTGATTTTATTTTGTGAAAATTAATTTTAAATTATAAAATAATCTAATTAAATTTCACTAAAGTAACATGCAAATAAGTTTAGATTCAAATTTGATTTTTCACACAAAATTAACAATGCTGAAAGTATGCTGAAAGCTTTAGATTAAAATATTTGAAAGATTTACATACAAATTTTTTAATTTATTTTGAATTACATATTAAACTTTTTATTTTTTAATTTTACAACTTTACCCTCTAAGTTATCTAAAAATAATATTTTGTATATACATAATATTTTGCATATATTTATAATATTTTGTATATACCTATTATTAGTAATAAGTATTCAAATAATTATAATTAATAAAAAAAAAATTTAAAAAATAATGAGAAATGTCTAATTATATTATTTTTGGATAATTTAGGAGTTGAAGTTGTAAAATTAAAAAATAAGAGATTTAATATGTAATTTAAGATAAATCAAGATGTAGGTATGTAAATGACTCAAAATATTTTTAGATAAAGAGTATAATTAGTAGTTAATTAATATTATTTTGAGCCGTGAATGCACCAATGTGTGGGACCAGTTATCAATAATGTCTGACTTTTGACGGCGACATAATTCGTCACGTGCCTCTTCACAATTATTATATCGGGCTTTGTTTAATCGGCTAATCAACTTCCTATGTATGTTATATTTCAAAAAAAAAAAAATCGTTTTTATGTTCGTCATCAAGGTGGAGTAGCTTAGCTAAGTTGTCTCGCGGGGTAATCCAACTCAATGATGCGGCGGCAGCGGCGTGTCCAGGTGAAATTCTTCCCTCCCCTAATTTTTGCAGAGCGCGGCATCTGGCCCAACCAGCCGGACAAATATTTAGGACTTATTTGATTATAAGATAAATTTAAGTAAAAAAATATATATTTTATTTTATAAAATTAATGAAATTTTTTTTTTTAATATTAAAAAGTGTGTTGAATATGAAATTAAGTTAATTTTAAAATTAAAATTTATGTTGGATATGAAATAAAGTTGATTTTTAAGATTGAAATTTGTGTTAGATGTGAAACAAAATTATTAAAATTTATAATATGTTGACGTAGGATGTGGGGATCCCAAGAAACACCAAAGAAAGAGAGTTCCGGGAGACGGCGGCACGCAAAGGGGTGACGAGCCTGTTAATAGAGGCTCAGGGAGAAGATTTAGTCCGAAGCAACCAG
>JAEMOT010003227.1:106851-123465 GCA_019297695.1 Apostasia ramifera | reverse complement strand
TGGACTGATTTGGGGCCGGCGCGTAAAATGACCAAATTAGGCCTGCCGCCAAACAGGGCCTAATAAGGCATTGTTTGACAAATACTTAAAATTAGACAAAAAAATATAATAATAATATTTTTATTTAATTATAAATTTTAATAACTTTATTTCACATCTAACACAAATTTCAACCTTAAAAATTAACTTTATTTCACATCCAACCTAAATTCCAACTTTAAAATCAACTTTATTGCATATCTTACACACATCATAATATTAAAATAAATTTCTTTCCCATCAATTTAAAAAAATAAAATATTTTCTCTTTTCTTATCCAAATTTATCCTCCAACTAAACATGCCCTAAAGCCCTATTTATTTGACAGTTAAAAATTAATCTAATTTAATTTTAAATAAATACATCGCATCACATAAAATTTAATATTAAAAAATAATTTTATTTCACATCCTACACACATTACTAAAATAATAACTAACTTATATCACATTCCTCACATATCCCAATATAATAACTAACTTTATATCACATCCTTTACATATCCCAACATAATAACTAATTTTATTTCATATCATTCATAACTTTTAATAAAAAAATATTTCTATCTAAATTTAATTTTAACTTGTTAAATTAAATTTTACAAGTAGACATGCCCTAAAAATTCTCAACGTTGACGAATATATTGATGTTTGGTCCAGCTTAATATTTTACATATTTGATCCAAATTAAATGTATCATTATAAGTAATAGAGAACCATACCACAATAAATCATCAACCTCAATTACATATGATTCAAAATTCACTAACCAACATACAAAATCCTAAGACCTCAAGGATCAAAATGCTACTTACTCTAATAAATCTGTAGTGATCTGACTTTTACAGTATAATCAAAATTTTCCAATTGTTTTAGAAATTGCTGAAAAATTAAGTATAATTCATTGCAATAATAAGATAAGAAAAAAAAACTTGATATCACTGAACCCTAATTTAATCTTTCTGATATCAGTCAATCATGCAGATAAACAGGAATTATTGCTCATTGAATGTTAAGGGAAAGGATAAAAGAAAGCACACTTCGATGAGCTGTAACTCCAACAGGAATGAAAGAAAGTGCAGAGGAAAACTGACTTCTTCCTCACACTTCGTAGTACAACATGAGTTAATGAGACCAAGCTGCAGGATTATTGTCATTTTCTCTTCAGCTTTGCTTTCATCCTCTCCACAGCAGACTTCAGAGTTTCTTCATCCTTACAGAAGGTGAATCTCACAAGATTCTTACCTTCCTCCGGGTTGAGGTAAAACACACTCGTAGGAATGGCAACCACGCCTACTTCCTCAATCAAATGCTCACAGAAAGAAATATCATCTGTAAAACCAAAGGGAGTGTGATCCACCATCACAAAGTAAGTACCGCTTGAAGGGTACACTATAAACCCTGCTTCCTTGAGCCCATCCACTAAAATTGTTCTCTTCACCAAGTAATCACTTTTAAGCTCTTCATAGTAGGATTCCGGAGCACGGAGAGCCGCGGCAGCCGCCCACTGCATTGGCGTGGAAGCGACAAATGTCAGAAATGCATGCGCCTGTCTCACTCCCCACGTCAAGTGCGGCGGCGCTATCGCCCACCCAATCTTCCATCCTGTCAACGAAAATGTCTTCCCCAGCGAGTTCATCGTCACGGTTTTGTTATACATGCCGTCGATAGAAGCCATTGAGATGTGTTTCTGATCAAAAGCGAGTTTGTCGTAAACCTCATCAGTGAATACTAATACATCATTTTTGATGCAGAGATTAGCGATGAACTCAAGTTCCTCCCTGGTGAACATCTTCCCGGTTGGATTGTGAGGCGTGTTTATAAGTATTGCACGGGTCTCACTTGTCACCAAAGAACTCAGCACGTCGAGAGGAACAGCGAAATCAGGAGGTGGCAGCGTAACAGACCTGATCTTCGCCCCAGCCATGGAGAGGGTTGCTTCATAGGAATCGTAGAATGGGGCAAAAATTATTACTTCATCACCCGGATTGATCAACCCGAGCATGGTGGCTGCAATGGCTTCAGTACATCCGGATGTAACGGTGACTTCTCTTTCAGGATCCACCACAAGGCCTGTGTCTTTCTTGAACCTGTCAGCTATTGCAGAGTTTAGAGTGGCAGCACCGTAGCCCCTCGCATATTGATTTCTTCCCGCTCTTATGGCCAGAATTGCCTCTTCTTTAACAAAGTCCGGGCCATCAAAATTCGGAAATCCCTGCCCGAGGTTTATTGCTCCATGCTTGATTGCGAGATTGCTCATCTGAGTGAAGATTGTTGTCTTGAACTTCTCCAGACGCTTAGCAACCTACATATTAGAGGAGCATCAGTTAGTTCCACCATCATGAACTTGACATTTGTGATCAAATTGTAAGGTGGAGCAAACTATCATTTCTTCAACAAGAACCCAGTCATAGCTTAAACGTGTTGCCCTAAACAAAAAAAAATTTCATGTTGAGTCTAGTTCGAGTTAGAATGTTGGATTGGATGTAATATTGACACCCCAAAAGGTTATCTTCAACTACAATGAACTAACCTATCTACTTCCAATAAACATATCCAATCTGGCCAAGAGAGCCAGCTGCAACTGTGGTCGCACTCTCTACAAAAATTTTTTATTTCCCATTGTGCATCAAAAGTTATGCAACAAAATCCTAGAATTCCCTCGTCAAGCTATCACACGTGATATCTCAAAATATGCCAACTCACTATAGTTCAAATTCAAAGCACACTCCAGATTCCTCATTCATGTGCATGCTTATCTTTATAAATAAACCAAAATCTCCACGTTTGATATATTCTCTTACGAGTTTTGGCTAATAAGTAATAACTCATTACATAATGGCAAGATTATACAATAGCTCTCAGCCAAAACAAACTGAATATATTACCAATATAAATGAAATGCCTATTTAAAGAAGATACAAGTAATGGAATATTGGTTGCCTTTTAGAGGGATTCTCAATTAAGGACTGTAATTATATCTTTAACCCGATAAGTCCACAATAAAGAGAAACCAAATGATTGTAAATAAAGTTAGTAGAAAATTTACATTCGAGAACATCTCTCTTCCTCTCTATCTATTTTATTCCTCTCTACCTCTCAGTCTTCAATGTGATATTAGAGTCGGCTATTTTGCTACTTAGTAGTACTCTTAATTATATTTTGTTTAGAAGGACACTTTAACCCTGTTTAGTAGGCCGCTTTAGTCCAATGTAGCACAGAGTCATATTTTGTTGAAACCATCATTACACAGGCAATCCTAACACCACTTCAGTCAACTGCGCCATTCTCCCCGACCCTCACCTCATCCCCTGTTGCCCCATTCGTCGTTGTTGATGTCGTCAAGCCCTCCACTGATTACAGTGCGATTATGATCACTGACACACCCATATCGTCGCTTTCATTGTTCTAGCCTTAAAAACCCTCATTATTGCCAGTTACTTCAACAACAACCAACGCACCTTGCTTGCCCAATTGTTGTATTCACCGATCTAACGCAACAAACATGTCTGGTAGAACCGAAAGGACTAGGCACTTCAAGCACTAGTGTCTATTTTGCCTTAACCCCGCTTCAACCCTACTTTAGTCACAATCGGTTTAGTGTGTCAATCCAGAGCTAGTCTCATGCAGCTTGCTTGAGTCTGCTTCATCCATTATTTCTTTAGTTCAATCCAGACCCGCTACCATTTTGGTCGCTTCAGTAGGCTACGAGGACTTTTTTAACAAGCAAGTCAAACCCCGCAGAAGCACAAGCCTTGCTGTAATTGCAGCGCGATTAGGATTGCTGGCACAGACATATCATCACTTCATTGTTCTAGCTTTAGACACCCTCATTATTGCCCGTTACTTCGGCATCAACCAACCCACCATGCTTACCCAGCTCGTTGTATTCGCCAATCCAATGCAACAAACACATCTGGTAGACCCGAATGGACTAGGCACTTCAAGCACTAGTGTCTATTTTGCCTTAACCCTACTTTAACCCTACTTCAGTCACAATCGGTTTAACGAATCAATCCAAAGCTAGTCTCATGCAGCCTGCTTGAGTCCACTTCATCTATTACTTCTTTAGCATCATAAAATATGAGTTTTTCACTTTAGTTCTAATCTATATGAAATATAGAAAATACAAAGGAGTTTTTTAGAAGAGAGTGAAAAACTTACATATAAGCTCCAAGACATAGGATTTCCATAGTCATCTTCATAAATCCCTCTATGGCCTCAAACAGGCTCCTCAAGCTTAGGCTAACCACCTCGAAGGTTGGCTTCAAACATAGGGTTTCCATGGTTCCAAGACATACAACTCTCTATTGACATCCTTCAATGCGCACATTCTTTTATATATATTAATGATATTCTAGTAACAGACTATGATAACATGGTCATTAGTATAACAATTTAGTCTCCAAGTCAAGAACTCTCCATTAGAGATTTAGTACATGCTCGCTACTTTCTCGTTGTTGAGCTCTACCACACTCCGATTGTCTTTTGTCTCAACTACATACATCGACTATTACAACGTGCCAAAAATGAATGGTGTGCATCCTATCTCCACTATGATAACAGGACTCTCTATAATGAGCTATCTACAAATGAGTGATCCTACAATACTGGAGCATCAACGGATCCCTCCAATATGTCACATCACTAAGCCAGATATTATATTTGATCATTAGGTTTTTGCTAAACATATCATCTGCTACTTAAAACCAAACTCCATGGCCTTGTTCTTCATTGCCATCCCTCCTACACTTTGCATGCTGTTAGTGATGAGGATTGGGCTTACACACCTAAAGGCCATCATTCCGCAGGCGGCTTTGCAGTTTTTCTAGGTAAAACCTTGATTACATGGAACCGAAAGAAGCAAACGATATCTCTTTCAAGCGCTATGGTCTGAGGCAAAATACAATGCCATTACTAATGCAACTGCAACACGTGTCAAGCTTCATTCTCTCCTCAGTGAGCTTCACATACATGCTAGTGGCACACTTGGCCATTAGTGTGACAACAATGGAGCCACCTATTTGGCCACTAACCGGTGTTTTATGCGTGAGCCAAACACAATGAAATAGAGATTCACTTTATTCAAGAACATGTTGCCATCATCAACTCAAATTGTTTTACATCTTGACTAGATTAACTTGCAGGCATATCAACCAAACCACTATCCAGACAAGAATTTGAAAAGCTACGCACCAATTTTGGCATTGTTTTGAGTAATGACCTACACTGAGATTGCAGAGGGCAATAACAGTATTACATAATGTCAAGATGATGCAATAGCTCTTAGCCAAAACAAGCCGATAATGTTAGCAATATTAAGCACTGCATAATAGAAATATATTTTAGTGAGATACCAATTTAAAGAAGATACTGGTTAATGAAATATTGGGTTGCCATATAGAGGAATTCTCCATTACGGAGATATATACTATAATGAATGCTAACCACATCTTTAATATAGGAACTCCACTATAAAAGAAGACCATATAATAAAGTGTGCACAAACTTCATATGCGAGAATATCTCTCTTGCCCTCTCTTCTCTTCTCTCAACCTTGTAGTCTTCAGCAACGACAACAGCCAAAATGTGCTTTATTAGATTCCTTCGAAGTATATCATCTAATGCATAG
Source organism: Apostasia ramifera (assembly GCA_019297695.1). Lineage (NCBI taxonomy): Eukaryota > Viridiplantae > Streptophyta > Magnoliopsida > Asparagales > Orchidaceae > Apostasia > Apostasia ramifera. Next base: position 117,795 of record JAEMOT010003227.1, on the reverse strand, counting down.
AATAAAACTTCTCCAACTATTTCCATGAAAATTAATAATATTGTTTGATCTAGTTCGTTCAAACTGAGTTTTCATCACAGGAACATACTGCAGCCAAAAGAAAACGCAAAAAAAAACCAACGATCACAATATATATTCTTCATCCTAAACTAGCTGGCTCTATGAATTTTACTTCTCCATTCAGCATACCCTCAGTAAGCACTAATAAGTTAAATGAATGAGCAATGACGGTTAATTCCAGTCAACGATACCATAAATAGGAAAAAAGAATTACCATCACCAATTCTCAGTCTAACACGAACCACCAACACCCCCATTAGTATTTTACCAATTTTGATCCAATTCAAATATACTCTTCATGAACCATTGTTCAACGACCAAAGTTCTTTAAAAGAACATCTACAAAGAAACGAATGACTTATGTTTAGAGTATATATACATTTAAAAAATTCTATTTTCAAGAAACAGAACCAGATAATAAATTAGCAGACAATTAACTATCCCCCGAGCTCAGTCAGTCTTTAACTTAATAAATTTTTGATCGCTTCTAAAATCGCTGGTAACACAAAACGTCCACGCAAAGCCGTCTAGTCGATCTAAAAACCGAAAAACCCTAAATTGCTGAAACTGAAGAGAAAACCCCCGACCATCTTACCTGCACTGGCTGAGGGGCCGCCTCCTTCCGCTGTTTCTGCTCTTGCTCCGCTCCATTATCAACGGGGACGGTAGAAAACGGCGCCATCGCAGATCGAACCGCGGAGAGAGGCCGAGAAACCGGACGCGATGAGGTCGACGGGGGATGAAAACAGGATCCGACGCGCTTTGGGATCGCCAAGAAGATCGAGGGGCCTCGCCGCCCAGATATCGGCCTCACAAGCATCTCATCGCGGGAAAAGTATTTGGGGGTTGTTGGCAAAGAGACTTGCATCCGGCGGAAAAATGCAGGGAAAATCCCGACCTTCTCAGAAGACCAACATTTATGACCAGGTTCGATGTATCTGCTGAAGACTGATCAGCGAGAGGCTGGGTCGGTAGGCTGGCGATTTTATTTTTGGGAAAGTTTATATGATAAAAAAATAAATTATTTACTTATATAAAATATTAAAATAATATAAAATAATTATTAATTTTCAAATTTAAGAATGATTTTATAGGCTCCTATTAAATTACAGAAAATTTGTTTAAGAGTCTGGCATTTGATTAAAAAAGTGAAGAAGAATCAAAATGACTATATATTTAAAAATTAAATATATATAATAAAATTTATTTATCTTATCATACACAATTTTTACATAAAAAAATATTTATATACATACTACATTAATTTTTAAATATTACATCTATTTTAAAAATATGTCATTTTTTTTTTCAAAATTTGTGAATTAAATAGCAAGCAAGTATTCAAAATTTAGTACGTAAATATTTCAATAAAAAATTACACTTTATATTATATTACTAGTATTTTTTTAAAATATTAATTAAATTTATTTTATATTTAATATAAATTTTAAAATAAATAATTTATTTATTTATTATATTTAAAAAATTAAGAAATTAAATATATTTATCATTCATTTTTTTGTTTAATAAGTAAGTTTGGTAACCTTGTTCTAAAGTTAAAAATCAATTATAGATTGAACTAAGACCGAATGGATTCAAGTAAGTTTATTAATGAGTTATTTTTATGACTCAAAATTTTTATTAATTCAATATTAAGTCAATATTAGATCGGATTAGATCGAGTTAGCTCGAAATCAAATCAATTAAAAAAATAAAATAAAATTATATATATAATTTGTTTTAGCATGTTATATAATAAGTAAGTTTTCCAACCTAAATTGATTTTTTTTTTTATCTTTATTAATTAAATCAAGATGAACTATATAATTTAATTTAATCGAGTAAATAAAAATATTTATACTTAACATTGTTGGTTAAAAAATTAAAAATTAAATTAATTTTAACTTGAATTGAGCTTAAATTGATAATACGTGATAAGATCAAATTGAACAAATTTTTTTGTTCATATTTTGAATTAAATTAAGATTCAATTAAAATTGAATCAAGATTGAATTAAAAATGTTGAATACGATCTTGAGAAAAGGTAGCATGAGCCGCGGGAGTGAGTTATGTTAACCACTTAACCTGGACCGTCGCCTTCCCACAGCCTCGCTGTTAGACCTAGAAATCTGGATGTTTCCCATGCTTCCAGCGCTCTACGGCGGCAGCATGCAAACCCAACTTTGTTCCTCTTGGAAAAGGCTCTGTCGGATTCTGAACTCCACTGCCCTACTCCAAGCTCCTAGCCCTTAATTTCGGGGACCGGCAAATATTGATCAGATGAGGAGGTACCGACGATTCCCGTTGTTTCTGCCATCCTGTGCTTCATTCTACCCAATTGCTGAGGCTTACACTTTTCACATGTGTATTCCTGAATGCAGTTGGGGAAGGAGGGGAGCGAGGCAGCCGAAACAGCTTGGCGGGCTAAGAGGGTTAGCGGGGAAGTTGTTTGTGGCTGTTGTCGTTCTTTTGATCTGCACCATTTGCCTATTTTCGAAGATTCGACAGAATCGTCCTTCCAATTGGGTTCAGGTTTGATATTTTTGCTCTTTCTCTTTCCTGTGCTGTGTTAGAGAACGGCCATTTGGCTGGTGGAAAATTGATGTTCTATTCTTTTAATGACGCCATTGCTAAGTTACATATTTTCTTTTTACTGTACTTCTCTTTTATTTCTTTATTGGTCAAGGGGAAATTTCTGGTCCATTATGGTGCTTCAGTGCTGAAATTTCGTTGAATTGGTATAAAATTGGAGGGGAGTTTTTAATGAATGTGATCTTTATTTTGCTACGCATATCTCTGAATAATACAATTTTGTGTTGCGTTTCTGCCTTTTAATTTATTAGCATGGAAAGTTGTTTGGTTTTGAATACCAACATAAACTTGACCCGTGCCACTCCTGCCCAACTGGGAGCGGGGACCTCGAATACCAGGAGAGGTTATTGTGTGCGGTGAGCGAACCATGTCAACAGTTCACTCACCAATCATGTCGCATTACACAAACAAGTAGACTCCTCCTCACACAAAATGTCGTGAATGACGTTAAGGTTGAACGGACCATCCGGTGGGCATCACTGGACGGTCCATTAAACAAACGGATTGTTTGATCATGCCACCGGACAATATTGTATACTATCAGAAAAGTATGTATTCAAATAAGTTTTTGTCCAAAAAAGTATATATAACTTGAGATTAGGTAAGCATTACATCTATTTGCACTCTTTCTAATTAATACCTATCTGATCTCACGTTGTACCTACTTTTTTGGACCAGTATCTACTTGATACCTACTTTAGTTCTCCGAAACGGACCGTCTGGTCAACAAAATAGACGATCGATCTCTCATGACCGGACAGCCTGTTACATAGATCAGATAGTTTGGTCATTTGCTAGTGACTTAACGCTCTCTCTGTGCAATGGGCCCTCTCCACTCCCATGGCGCGCGACATGAGTGGCGAGTAAACTAATGATATGATTTGCTTGCCGCACTCAATAACTTTTTGAATACCAGGGGTATTGCGTTTCAAGCCACAAAACATCAATTTATTAAGTGAGGTGGAGATATATTATGATTTATGAGGGGTCTTTGACCAAGCCAAAACTTAGGCCCTTGGGCTTCTGCCTGCATCTAATCATATGTCAGCACAGTTGGCTAATTTGGGTGATCAGGGGAAGTGGACTAGATCCTAGCTAGTTGAGACCCAAAAAAAAAAGCTCTGACTCATGATGCTATTGTACTCATTTCTTGACTATTCTTGTGGATAGCAAGGTGGATTATGTCTTTCTATTTGACATGTTGCAACTTGTCCAAGATGTTTAATTCATGCAAACGTAGGGATTTCTGAGCAGCACTTGGTAAGGATAATATCTTACAAAAGTAGGATTGTGCCTTTGTTTTCGATTCAAGATATGGTAATTCCAGCTATATTGTATTGGCAGCAGAAAGAAACTTGAAAATTGAACTTGCATCCTCATACGTTTGGATTGGATTTTTTTATGAATGATCAAGGACTTTGCTAGAGATTGTAGTAAAAAAGTTGGACCAAGTATCTATTTGGCTTCGTACATGATATCATCAGGAACCTAACAGTAGTTACATATCCAATAATTTTGGGTCTTGTGGATGATTACTAATGAAGCATTCCCGTAGTTTTAGCTGGCTTAATGATTATTGATCTCACCTACTCTAACATCCTTGTAATATGTGATGAGCTCAACCAACTTTTGTGTTTTGCTGCCTTCCATTTGGCATACATTCATCAATTTCCCATTATCTTTCTTGTTATTATTTGTAGGATATTGACATGAATAAGCTTTGGGGAGCTGCTCCTTCTTCTGGTTGGAGACCATCATCTGCCCCCCGATCATATTGGTCCCGTATGTAGCCTACCATGTTTTCTTAGATGTTATTTTTCATGAAAAGAATGCGCATATGTGAATATACATTTATATGTATATGTATACATATTGTCATTTTAGTTAGTATATGCTGTATTCAAAATCTTACAAATCCTTACTTTATTATGATTGGATTTTATAGCTCCAACAGAGAGCAATGGCTATCTGAGAGTTCGTTGCAATGGTGGTTTAAACCAGCAGCGCACTGCGGTATGTGATTATAAATTGCAATTTACTCAATTTCAACCTCTTGGACCATCATTGTCGGGTTCTGTGAAGCATAAAATGTTACCAAACAATACTCCGTTTTGAATTTTCTCAATAACCTTTCCATTCCATTTACATACACATTAAACTCACCAATTTAATACTTGTGAAAAGGTATTGTTTGTTTCCATAATTAATATACTGAGCCTTGTGGAAGGTGTTACAATCTCACCTCATGATTTTGTTATTCTAGACTATAAAGAGTCTGAATTTTCATCCCATTCAGTTGAATGCATCCTTCTTTGGTGGGATCTTCTTATATGTAACATATTTACATTCAACTAATCACGTTCAGAATAACAAATCATGCCTAGGAGCTTCACTAAGGGATATGAACACAGATGACAACTATTTACATTTGCCCGTTCACGTATTCATTGTTCTGAGCATCTAACCTATCTCCTCTACATTTTAGATATGCAATGCAGTTCTTGCGGCACGTATCATGAATGCCACACTTGTGTTGCCTGAGTTGGACACCAATTCCTTTTGGCATGACGAGAGGTATTGTTTTCCATTTTGCTGGGATCATTTGATTTAATATCACCATTTTTCTCTTATTAAATGATAAATCGTTCTTCCTTGGATACCACTAAAGTATTAGAGATGTTGCTCTTATTGTTTTGTGACTAAATTAGGTTTTAAGCTTGATTCAGCAACAAATTTAGTCTAAATAAGCTTCACACCTAATTCGTTTAAATTGTTTTTTCTTCAAACTGTTTTTTTTTAAGACACACCAAGAACCTTTTAGCTTGGTAGAAAATGTCACCTTAAATTGAACCCTGAACTAAATGTTAGTCCAGAAAGTTTTGTTTGTGGCAAAGCATGTGATTGTAAGCATACATTGTTTTTTAAACACGGCCTCTTATTTGTCTAGGTGAATCTTTCTTTGTTTTCATTTTTTTTTAATCTGTTCTGATGGCAATTTTGTTAAAAACCGGTAGCTCAAATTTCTTCTCATTTTATCCTTCATCTTTAATGGTATGGATTAATTTTTAATATCTACTCGACATTCTGTAATAATTGTTCATCTTGCTAGAAATCTGTTTTTTTGATCCATCATTAAACTAATGTTCATATTCACAATTAAACACAGTGGTTTCCCAGGTGTATATGATGTCGAACATTTCATTAATACATTAAGATATGACGTTCACATTGTGGGAAAGCTTCCAGAGATTGCCTCACGTGGAAAAGCCAAGAAGTTGAAGGCTTTTCAGGTTCAACCTTCATTTTTTCATTGAAAACTTTGCAACTTTATATACAAATTTGCGCATAATGTATAGGCACAGTTATTCAAAAAATGTTACAGGTTTATGCAAAAAAAAAATTTTTAGTCCAAATTTTTTTCTTTATTACAGATTAACCCACCAAGAGATGCTTCTCCAAGCTGGTACACCACAGTTGCTTTGCAAAAGATGAAGGAGCACGGTGCAATATACCTTACTCCCTTTTCACATCGTTTGGCTGAAGAGATTGATGATCCTGAACTTCAGAGACTAAGATGCAGAGTGAATTATCATGCTCTTAGATTTAAGCCACACATTATGAAGTTGAGCCATGATATAGTAGATAAGCTTCGATCCGAGGGCCATTTCTTATCAATACACCTTCGATTTGAAATGGATATGCTCGCATTTGCTGGGTATGTTCTGCTGTATTACTCAAAATTTATCCGTTGTAGCATATTAAAATTTCTAACAGAGTTACTATCAAAAAAAAAATTCACAAAGTTTATGTGCCATAGAATTGCCAAGAATGTTTTTCACAGCAACTAAATTTCTTAAACAAAAGCCATTTTTTAAGTAAATAACAATTCCTCAACTATGACCTAAAAGTACTTTTTTGGGTCAGGTTCCTGGAAATTTTATTGTGTATTAGAGCTAGAGGTCTCTCTAACATAAAAATTTTGGGGAAAAAAAGCCAATGTTGGCTTGAATTCATGCCATAAAGCAAATAAGATTATGGGTGGACTGGTAAAAAAAAAAAGAATTGTGGGTAGACCGTGTAAAAATTAAGCTAGGGTTCTGTTTGGTTGGAGGAAAAAAAAATTGTTTAGAAAAATTTTATAATTTTTTTTGAAAAATATGTATCATGTAAAATAAAGTGAGTTAGTTATATTAAAAACTGTATTGGATGTGAAAAAAGGTGATTGTTTAATGTTGGAATTTGTGTAGGATAAAATATAAAATAAAATTTTTAATTTTTTAAAATAAAATAAGATTTTTAGTTATGACTAAAATTTTTCTCAATCAAACAGGCCTAAGCTTAAGCTTTTATGTCAGTTAGCTGCTAAAGTGTAATAGAAACAAATGATTCATCTAGTAGATCCCAGTTAGTGGGATAAATGCTTGGTTGTTTTTGCTTTCATTGTTAGTTACTAAGGATTTGATGTAATATAGAAGTTATATATCATGAACTTGCAAAGAATTTGTGCAACATTTTTGTGGCTAGGATTGCTAACTATGGAGCCAATGCAGTGTCCTCTAATAGGAGTATGGTGCTTTAGTTGGTCATTACAGTCTCCTCTTTGGCCTTTTCTTTTGTGAGTTGGCATATATAGAAAAAATTATTAGGTTCAGACACTGCACCACATTAGTAGTTCAGTGCCAATTCCAACACTCTACTTCGGCATGTGAAGCGTGCTAGTCATGCCATGCATGAAACAACAAGAAAAATCTGTTTCACATCGCATTCTCGCTGTTTCGCACAATTTTGGTTTTGTATGAGCATTTTCACTTTGGATAGACATTTTTTGCTTTGTAAGGTATTTTTTGGTGCCTGGACCTTATAATTTCTCCGTACAGAATGTTTTAATGATACTGTACACTCTGCAACATCATGGCATCCATAACCAAATATGCTAACATTTTTGGATGGTGAAAGTCATTGAGATTTCAACCTAATTGATGGTACTAGGCAAAAGAAAGCACAGAATTCTGCCCCAACTTGTATTTTATTGTTTTCTTTTAGATGGTCAATGTTAAAATTTTTGGAAATGCATCTAACGAGTCAGAAATAGTTTTTGATAATTGTTCTTCATCTTACTCCGGAAAGGCCTTTTATGTAATCGAAACTGTTGTTTCCTAGTTGCTTGAGCCAGACTTCAAGCTCTGCACTTTATAACTTAAAGCACAATCTTCACTGCCTGTGGGCATGTTGTTGTTTACATAAGATGTCAGTATAGAATAAATATTTTGCTCATCATTATGAATTTTCCAGAAAAAGAAGTTGGGGTAAGGTTACATTTGATGATAATATGGCTTTTTAATCAGCTTATTCTGATTGTAAGGCATCCCTACTTGCATCTTGCTAACCATCTCTTTATTAATTACTAACCAGCTTACTTAAAGCACATTCAAATAAAGCTTGAGATGCTTAGTGAAAGAGCAATATTGCATGCATAATAGAGGCTCGATTAAAGAAGTTTAAATAAAATTCAGGTGCCTGGATATATTTACACCTGTGGAGCAAAAGATCTTGACAAAGTACCGAAAAGAAAATTTTGCGGAAAAGAAGCTTGTTTATAGAGAAAGGAGGTTGATTGGGAAATGCCCACTGACTCCAGAAGAGGTATCCTCTTTCTTCAATAGTCATAGCAAAGCACGGTGGATGACTTCCACTTTACTGATGATTCTGTATGTGCAACACCATTATTAATGGGAAACAAAATTTGATAATCATTCTATTCATTAGTTTATTCACTAGAACAAAGATTTCTTACTAAAAACTACCGCTTTGGTTTGAGTTTCATCAGCGGATAACCGTTTCTCTATATCTTTTCACAGGTAGGCCTCATATTGCAAGCCATGGGATTTGACAACTCTACTCGCATCTACCTTGCGGCTGGAGAGCTTTTTGGTGGAGACCGTTTCATGAAGCCATTCCGAGCTCTTTTCCCACACCTTGAGAATCACAACTCTGTGATAGGAGCTGAGAAGATCGAAGAAAATGCCCAAGGGCTTGTTGGTGCTGCTGTGGACTACATGGTCTGCCTCCTCTCTGACATTTTCATGCCCACATACGATGGACCAAGCAATTTTGCCAACAATCTCATGGGACACCGTCTCTACTACGGCTTCCGGACTACAATCCAACCAAACAGAAAAGCATTGGCTCCCATCTTTATCGACAGAGAAGAGGGTCGTACGGCAGGCTTTGATGCGCGTGTTCGTAGTGTAATGTTCAACTCCAAGTTTGGGGGGCCTCACCAGAGGCTTCATCCAGAGTCTTTCTACACAAACTCATGGCCTGAGTGCTTCTGCCAATTATCTACTAAGAGATCAGTTGACAGGTGCCCCCCTGATAATGTACTACAAGTACTCGAGCACCACCGTTTGCAGAACGATGGGGGTGATGAAGCAGAAACTGATAATAATTCTAACAAGACAGGTTCATGAGTGTGCTTTTCAAATACAACTTTGCCTTTGATTCTGCAAGGCTGAAACTGTGTAGTAAGGGCCAGCTGAACTCAGTCATAAATGATACCGGAGCTTTGATGCACGGCGGGGTTGTTCCCCTTTTCTACTTTCTCTAACGATCGTTGATTCATATCATCACATTGAGGCTCTCCATTTTTTCTGCCGAGTTCTTATCCCCCCCTTAACTTTCATATTGCCATGTAAGTGATTTCCACTGTTTCCTGTTAGTACCTAATATCTTGCATATTCTATGAACAATCGGGGCTTACGGTTTTCTTTTTGTTTTGTTTGATTTGGGTTGTAATTCTTGAATAGCTTATTATACCGGTGACATTATGATCAGAGTTTTCTGTATTTACTTAAAAAGACTTCCTGATTAGAGTCTGATGTGTTTATTCTTAGGAATTTGATTATCCTATGGCTTATTAGTTTAATCCATAGGATAATTCTGTGATTAGAGCCTTAACCCATCATTAGTCAATAAAGACAAAGTATGGGATATATATTTATTTCTTTGGTATTTTATGAATTAGTTATTGATTTTCTTTTAATTCCTAACCCGTTTGTGTGATTCTGATCAGTTATTTATCTGAACTCTAGACCTTGAACTGTTGCAATATTTTCAGGAGTGTATGCAGGAAATGATATTTTGGAGATTCTGTGAGGTATTATATACACTCTGATATTAGTTTGTGAAAGAAAACCTGCTAGCACTACCCGAGGTCATAGTCCCACTGTGAAGTCTCATCAAATTTTAAAATGCTGTTTCAGTTTTGGTATCGCCGGCAAATTGGGAGTGTCAGTTTCAGTGGTTTTGACGATTTTAGTAATTTAGATTTCAATATGTACCATGATCTTTAACTTTCGCTCAAAAATCTAAGGTTTTAAGAAATTTTATCACAAAAACGTGAGAGTTTTGGCTGCCAAAATGAAATCGGCGAGTTTCAAATTAGTCTTGATTGAAATTGAAACAAAATAGATCAGTTTAGATGAAAGTTAGAAACATGGATCTCATTGAATGAATCTCATAAATCCGTGTTTTCATGTTTTGAATCTTTACTATTGTTGATTCTCTTGACAAATCTCTACTCATTTTTAGTCTATTATAGATTAGCTTGATGGTAGATAGGGTTTAGGGTTTTGAAATTGCGATCTTATAGAAATAACGTAGTATGCTAAAAATGAAAAAAATGTGACAGTTTTATGCGATAAGAAAAATTATCAAATAAATTTTATACAATTTTTTCCCAACAGCTCTGTTATGTGAAAGTGTCTATAAACTAAGTCACAATATTAAAGAAAAATGAGTAAATAGAAAATAACTTTAAAAAAGAATATTAAAAATGATCTTCAATTAATTATGCTGGTGGAGAGCATTAACTTTATGTAAAGTCTAATTAAAAAGAAAAATATATAATCTAGCTTTATTTGTTAATCATCCACAAAAAAAAAATGAAAGAGAAAAATTAATTTATAGAGTTAATGATAAAAAAATTTATTTTAATATTGAGAAGTATATAAAATATAAAATAAATTTAATTTTAAAGATAAAATTTAGGAGTAATTTTACTTAGGTCTTAAGGTTTATCTAATCTACCATAAACATCCACAAATATCAAAATATGCCGTCCAAGTTCACAATAATTATTATATAGTTCACCAAGACCCTAGTTATTTTTAAAAAACTTCCAATCAGGTATAACATAATATTTTCCGTTTAAATATTAGTTTCATCAAAAAATAAAATAAAATAAAATAAAATATGTTTTCAATTACGATTTTACCTTTCACGCATAGTGCA
>JAEMOT010003227.1:18335-102357 GCA_019297695.1 Apostasia ramifera | reverse complement strand
AAAATATATAAATAAATATATTTTTTAATTAATTTACCCGATTGACCCGACCCGACCCAATTATTTGAATCCGGACCGGACTCGGACCGGATCCAAGGCCACCTAACCGGTTCCGGACCGGATCCGGAACCGGTTAGAACCGGACCGGACCGGTTCCAGGTCCAACCGGACCTGGAACCGGTGGAACCGGAATCGGTCCGGTCCGGTCCGGTCCGGTTACCATGCCTAGGTGTAATGCACCAAATATCAAGTGAAGGCCTTTTTTGTTTCTTTTTTGTTCTTTTTCTTTCTGATCTACCATGAATATTTTCTCTACTCCAATTAGAAATTGTATTATTAATCAAGACTATTCACGTATTTGTAATTTCCAGATTTCACTAGCTCCCGACATAATGCTTTGTATATACAAATTTCATTAGCTCTTGGGGATATGTAATATTCTCTGTTCAAATCTCTAGCTTCCAATTTAAAAAAATAATAATGTCCTGTTTAACTCTGTATAATCCCTGTAAGGATATTACTTTGTCTACTAACGAAATCAGAGCTAACGTAAAGTTTGACAGAGAAAAAAAAGGACCAGAAATACTGTGCACTTGGCACTTTCCCCTACTTGATTTTGTTTGACAAAATCAACACAAAATAGAAATATGCCAATTAGATGCCAAAAAAGATTTACCTTTTTAGCTTCCGATCACATCAAGTTGAGATATTGAATGATGTTCATACAAGCTAAGGAATTTTGTTAACTTTTTCATTCTTAACAAACTTTGATCATTGAACGCATGGAACGAATGACTTCAAATTTTTTTTAACTAAAAACTGATCCTTGCACACATGCACCGAATTAAATGTGTCTTTTTAATTATTACTAGGATTATATGATGGTGTTAGTTGTGAACAATGCATGTTTGACTTGCATTCATTTGATAGCTTTTTGCTCTGCCTCATTTAGTCTTCACACCAATATAGCATCATCAAAATATGCTGTGCATATTTGATGGATTGTTTCCCTATTTTTCTATAGTTTTCAACATGCATTATTTGGAAAGTAGAAAGTGTAAGGCAAAGGATGTCATTATTTCCCCGGAGCTTGAAGGTGTCCCATATGATTCTTTTATTGCATCGGACTCAGACTTCTTCCGAAGATAAAAATTTCTGATGATAATAAAGTAAGACGTGGTCCTAGAAGGATTACAGATTACTACAGACGTAAGTTTCACTCCAATAAAAGTGAATCTTCTTATTTGAAAGGTTTGCTCTTCAAAATTGATTACATTAAATATATCTATTACATAAAAACTCTTTTGAATTTCATTTCACTAACTACACATGCATTACATTATCTTTGGTTTACCTGTAAATATCTTTTTGTTGAAGTCTTTCATTATATTGTTAACAGATATCAAAACATTTCAACCAACTACTAATAAGCCTACTGTAGTGCCGAACCACAAAGACATGAGTGAAGAGGAACAGATTGGGCAAGCTACGAAGCCCAACATAGAAGTGGAAAAGAGAAAGAAAGAAGCGTTCGGTGAGGCAGAGTATGACGTACTTGTGCAACTTATTGCCGAATTGTACGTGAGTAATCGTACATTACGGGGTTCCCCAGTCTCTACTGAATGGCCTAAGGTCATTCAGAAAATGAACGAGACTTTTCATAAAATGTACGATTCTAAGAAGCTTAAGGAACAATGGCGAAAGTACAAGCAGAGGTGGAGATTATTTTATGAGGTGTTGCAATTTAGTGGTTTTGGATGGAGGAGCGACGTATGTAGAATAGAAGCTTCCCCCGAAGTATGGGCAATATTACTGGAGGTGCGTGCATTTTAACTATGGATGCTAATTTATGCTCTGCAAAGAAGAAGTTTTTTTTTAACATTAATTTGGAATCATATATTTACTATTCTATCTTATACAAATGCAGAAACATCCAAAGTATGTAGTATGTTCTAAGAAGGGTTTCAGGCATTATGATGCTATGAACCTTATCTGTTCCAAAGGAGTTGAAAAGGGTGCATACTCTGTCGGACCTGGAGTATGTTCTACAGGAAAGAATGTGGAAGTGCTATCAGATGATAGCGATCATGATATTGCTGGTGATTCCATTCACAGCACTGGACTACCTACAACCAAACAAGGAAATAACAGCATTGAGCAAAATAATTCTTCGGGGAGTAGAAAAAGGAGTAGGGAGCAATGCAAGTCCAGTTCTTCCGTTGGTGTAGGCAAACTACAGATTAAAGATCGTTTCATTACTGCATACGAAAGAAGGACATCTATTATTGAGAAAAGGGAGGCTAAACAGGAAGGGGCTGCAGGAGTTAGTTTGAAAGAATGCTTTGAACGTATTCGAAGTATTCTAAATATTAACAGCAACGGAAAGGCAGCTGTGTCACAACACATAGCTGATAATGAAAACGCGAGAATGTTGCTCATGAATATGGATGATGAAACTTTGCAACGCTGGGTGGAGTTTGTAGTCGATCAGGACCCGTTCTTTAGCAAGAAACCACCCTTTGATCCGCCTTTGATGTAGTAGATCAAGAGTCATTCATGTTTTGTTGGACTTTTTGTATGGTACTAATTCAGTTGATTTCGGTTACTTTTTTGTGTCATCATTCTGGGGAATATTGATATGCATATGGAATGATGTTTTTTTTTTGGGAGTTTTTGTATGTTATTTTCTGTATTAAGCACTTCTGACTTTAATTTGATCAAGCAGGTAATTTTGAAAAGTACTATTATTCATACAGTTACAATTACTGCATTAATATTTCTGTACTGTGCGCATTATGTCTTCATAATATGTGTTTAGATAAGATTATTATTTAAGGTACTGCACTGCTCAAATGTTCATTAATTATTACTGAATATTGTTCTATTACCTTTTATTTATCTTCAGTTTCATGTCTACTGAATCTCGAAATTGTTCTAATGAAGAAATGATGGACATGTTATTATGTAATGATGAAATTGAAGAAGTAATGGAAGACACATTTATAGAAGCAGAGATCGTAACAGGTAGAAGAAGTCCTCGGCCAAAGTATAATCGACCTTACACTGGCCATGAATACGTACATGATTTGTTAGTATGTCACCCGGAACGTGCAAAGGATCACTTCCGTATGTCATCTGCTACATTCGTACAGTTGAAGGAATTAATGGTCACACGAGGTCATATTACAGACAGTCGCAACACTTCTGCACTTGAACAATTAGCAATGTTCATGCGTGTTCTTACGCATAGTGGAAGTATTCGTGACGTCGCAGAACATTTTCAGCACTCCCTAGAAACTGTTAGTCGTTACTTCAACATGGTATTAAACTCATTGTTCTCACTCATGGATGAGTCTTTTCAGATACCTACTGCTAGTACAGTAACAAACCCGAATAACCCTTTCAAGGTATTAGTCCAAAATATGTTGTAATGTAATATTAAAAAATAAAGATTACATATTCCATATCTTACAGGATGCTTTAGGTGCAATAGATGGTACTCACATACCTGCAATTGTCTCTCAAGATAAACATGAGAGGTTCATAAATCGCAAGGGTCACATTTCTCAAAATGTAATGATGGTCGTTGGATTTGACGGAGTAATCCACTTTGTAGTGGCCGGATGGGGTGGATCAGCATCTGATATGTCTGTTTTACGTTGGAGTTTGGAGAACACAAGTTTCGCAGTCCCAAACGGTAAATGTTATTAATATTCATGTTACAGCTATATATATAACTTATTTGTTAATAGGTTTTCTTCGTCATTCACGTTGACAGACAAATATTATCTAGTTGACTCAGGTTACACGAATACAGACTGTTTCATTGCTCCATACAGATCAGCTCGCTACCATCTTAGTAATTATCGAGAACCTTCTCAAAGGACTTATGAGAAGAAAGAGGAAGTTTATAACCACCAACATGCACAACGACGAAATATTGTGGAACGGACTTTCGGAATACTTAAGAAGAAATTTCGCATTCTTACTGAGATGAAGCAGTTTTCATTTGAGACACAGGTTAAAATTGTTGTGGTATGTGCAATCATTTATAATTTTATTTTGAGAAATGAAGGTATTGAGGATGTTACACAAACTGAAGAGCCCTTCGAAACGATAGAGTCGCCTCAGGATTATGTTGAAAATTTACCAGATCAGTTAGTACGTTCAGGTAATCTTATTGGTGATAAAAGAAATGGAGATCGATTAAGGAACATTATCACTGAAAAACTATGACATAGTTATCAACGTAAGTTATTTTTGCTATATGACAATTTACATTTCGATCTACAAGCTTGTGATGTTAATGATATGATTTGTACTACTGTTGAAAATATTTCTATTTTCTCTAATTTTTTCAATCTCATTTTTTTGTTTTTTGTTTTTTGTTTTTCAAATGGTGTTTTACCTCGTGTTGGAAGATCGCAACAGAGGGGTCTATAATCAATGGGAAGGTTGTCATGAGCAAGTTTATCGCTATCAAGGTGCTTTATATTTTAAGGTGGCTACTAGAGAAGAAGGTGAGCGTCGGCTTGCAGAGTATGTCAGGAATCATTCTAGCAGGACAACTGATGACCCTCGGTCTTCCATGGGTTTAAGCGAGCCTACGTGTGACAAAGAGCATTCATCATCGAATGAAGAAACTGACTTACAATTGCAGATGAATTTGTTGACTTGTTATTTTGCAGGGTTGGTTCTTGCCCGATGTTATATGGGCAAGAAATGATGAGAACTCTAGTCTATTTTAACTTTTTTTTATCATGTTCTGTAAGATTATCGTAATATCTTTTATGAACTCTAGTCGAAAGAACCTTGTGTGAGGTCATAGTACTGTATTATGACATTTGCATATTTGGAAAATATATTTGTTTTGTTACGTCTATCATATGTCATACTTGTGAAATATATATTGATATGCTTATGTAGTTTGTGCGAATTTGATTTATATATTACGTAGCACTGGCAACTGAATTGTTGTTGTGTTAATTCATAAAATATTATTTTAATATTTTAATTATCATGTGCTACTATTGTGTAATGAATTGATGTCATTACTTATTTTATCATTCATAATTTACATAGGTATGATTATCTAAGCAAAATTATTTGAGTTGTCAAATAAACTAAAATTTTCAAGTCAATCGCCAAACAACAATTACATCAATTTATTTTGGCCCAAAAAAATATCAACCAAATTTTTTCAGGCACAAAATTTTTTTTTACCAAACAATTACATCAACTTGTTTTGGGCTAAAAACATCATCAATATTTTTGAGGCACTAAAAAAAACTCCAACTAAACAACAATTGCATCACCTTATTTTGGCCAGAAAACATCAACAAAAAATTCCAGGCACAAAAAAAAACTCCAACCAAACAGAGCCTTAGAGCTGTGACTGCTTGAATTGAATTGAATTGAATTGAATTGAATTGTGCATGCGGAGATCGTGCATTCGCACAATCGTGTATAAAATAGAGAGGTAATTTTATACATATTTCTGAAACTATCGAATTATATTTTTAGATTTCTCAAATCTTTAGATTTCCAATTATGTCCCACCACGTATGCATCGAGTGTGACTTACTGCATACTTGGAGAGCCGAATATAATAAAATTTCGTGGGCAAGATTACATTTGGAGGCGACAAGTCTAAAAGTAGACTACAATACAGAAAGTTGGATAGTAATGTCAAGTAGTAATCATACACTATAATTTAACATAAATATTGTGTACAAAACTCAAAAGCTTATATATGTGAATGTAATTATGTAGCCTACAAAGACCAATCTTCATGAAGGTTACCTCCGGATAACATACAGTGCAGATGCTGCTCCAGAATTCTGAAGAGCAGCAGTACAGATGATGATCATGTATCAGAGTGGTACTACCATTACGTTGCCGTCCGAAATGAGCTCAACGAACTGATTACATTTTCGTAAACTTTTATGCCATTCAAGAAAGTGGTATCCTTGAGAAACTGTAATTCAAAAATAAGCATCTGAATAAAATCAATCTTCTTATGTTTGATTAATGGTTCAGTAAAAAGGTGCAGGATCAAACCTCATTATCATCATGAAGTAGGATAGGCGTATCCTTCATGGGTGAGAAGCCGAGCGTTGGGATGCCCATTTGTCTCATGAATCGAGCATCAGTTGTTGAAGATAAAATCTCGGGCTTTCTGAGTTTACCACCGGAGGCGGAAATCGCCTGCTCGAAAACAGTCCACCACGGGTTGGATGCGTTGGTTGGTGTAACCAATGGGAGTCCAGCAATATCTCTATTCGGTCCTTTTTGTATCAACTAAGATAAACAAAATCAAGTCTCAGTTTGATTGTTCTCATTTGCTCAATTAGTTTTGGATAATCAGAAAGAGATGGCCTTTGGTTAAATTCTTGAAATCAAAAGCTCTACATGATTGCAATTTCAATCCATGTAAGGACTGGAGTTGGTGTGATCATTCTCATCTCACCAGTAATGTTATCTTTCCTGAAAGAATAGTCATGTTATACTTCATTATGTCTAAGAATGCTAGCATCACCAAGAGCAGGCTAACTGCGATGCTTCATCTCTGAGTTTAATGGATTTATGTTGCACTGTTGTATGGGAGAGTTGTGATTTTCTCAAATAAAAATGAACAGTGAGAGCCTAATGCACACCACTCCACCACCATATTGGGGGCTCGAGCAAGTCTTATAATTCATACAATGACATGTATCAGCTTCTACACAGGGATTGCAATTTGGATAGACACCATATCATTAGAATTAGATAGAGAAATTGCAATAAGGATCAGAAAAGAGAATCATGTAGCATGCTAACCAGCAAAACACTGCAAGACACTGTTACAGATAAGAGAACATGACAAGTCTAATGAGCTACAAATACTTGAAGGTCACCTGATGGGTCATGTTCCTCGAGGTCGGAGCCCATTCTTCCTCAATTCTTTTCCTTAAAACATCAAGATCTTCAGCTGGTGGAAGGCGTAGATCAAATCCCACCTCAGCCTCTGAAGGTTGCATGTTCATTACAAAACCCTGAAGTAAATTCAATTCAATTCAAAAGACTAAAGAACTATAACTTCATTACTTCATTCCAGCACCAGTATTATTTTGAAAGTTGAATTTTTTTTTTAAAGTTGATTCCAGCACTAGTATTCACATGGTGAAATATTTCAGAACACAACTGCTACTGAAGACGGATGGAATTCATTTGTGAGACATCAAATGTTAAGGCTGCATTTTGAAACAACTAAAATAAACTTCTAAGTATAAGCAGCATAAATTTTTTTAAATTATCACCCAAATGTCTTACATTTTTCAAGGTCTAAGCCGCTTAAAAACCTTAATATCCATTTAAATGCTCCAATACAATTTTGGTGCACTTTTTAAGTCCAAATAGCTTCAGGGGAATGTTTAGTTTAATATCATTTTAATGTTACGTCATATTATTTAAAAATAATATTTTGATTTGATAATGTGTAGATATCTTTGTAAAAAATTATGAAATCATTACTCAATAAATAAATTCTAGATAATATGACATAACATCAAGATAATATTAAACTAAATCCTCTTCACTTTAAGATTTTACTTCTCACCGGTAGTTGTCAAATACAACATAAAGTTACAAGGCTCAAGAAAACAACATTTCTAATTTAAAATCTTAACAGATTTACTAATGAAAATAAGATATATCTACAATATATCATTCGGGATTGTAAGAATTTCTCATATTATTCCCATCCAGTCCAAGAAGTTGAACCATCATGTACAAAAATTGCATTGCAGCAAATCATAGAAATGAAAGCAAAGAGAAATGTCTTAAGGGTAATTTGGTTTAGAGAGCGTTTGGTTCAATGTTATCTTGATGTTATATTATATTATCTAGAGAGAGAGCAATTATTTGGTTTAATGACATCTATAAATAATCTTCTATTAGATTATAAAATTATTAGTCAAAAGATAACATATAGATATCATCTCTTTAGTAATAATTTCATAATTTTTAAAAAAATTTCTTCACGTATCATCAAATCAAATAATTATTATTTTTAAATAATATAATATAACTTTAAGATAATATTGAATTAAATGCACTCAATGCAATCACTAACCTTAGATGTAGAAGTGCCTGCTCTCATATACACAGGATTCAGCGAGATGACCTCGGATCCAGCTCTAACACCAGCCTTGACTAAATCAAACTGGCTATCCCGAAACCGAGCAACAGCCTCCATGCACTCCATCAGATTCTCCATGGCAGAGCCATCATACATCTTGGACCCGTGACCCGGCGCACCGGCCGCATTGACGATCAGCGACCACGGCAGGCGATCGGCGTAGAATACTCTGAACTCCTCCGTCAGCGAGGCCTGGCCCTCATCGAGCACGAATCCAACTTTCAGATCCCTAAAATGCCCGGAAGCAACAAACTTCTCGTTACCGTCGGCTCCGCCGATCTCCTCATCGGGGACGAAGGAGAGATGGATGGACCGCAGAGGGGAAAATCCACGGGCTTTGAGGTTGCGGAGCGCCTCAAGATACTGGATTGCAATACACTTGTCATCCTGGGCGCCGCGGGCAAAGATGCGGCCGTCGGCGTCGCGGTAGGCGGAGAAGGGCGGGTGGATCCAGCGCGATGGTTCGGCGGGGACGGAGTCGAGGTGTGAGTTGAGGAGGATGGATGACAGGGAGGGATCGGAGCCATGCCAGGAGAGGAGGAGGAGAGGTTTTCCCGGGGAGAATTCGAGGGTTAGGGTTTGGAGGCCAATGGAAACGGCCTGCACGGAGAGGAACGAGACTGCGCCGGCGTAATCGGGGTTAGGGTGAGCTGTGCGAATGCGTAGGTATTGCTGGAAGCGATTGACTTGATCTCCTTCTTCTAGGGAGAACCCGGCGATGACCGCGGAGGCGGAGAGCAGTAGGATGAGGGATTGGCTCACGGCCGAGACTGACATTCCTGACCGCTGAGACGAGAAGACTACTGGCCGGCGACCCATCACACCGAAAAAATTTTGTGTTGAAGAACTGTTCGGCGACAAATCACAAAACCACGTTTGCATATGGCCCACTCAAAATGCACATGTGGCGTTCTATGATTGGCAAAAACTTTTTTTTATCTCAATCATATCCCGATGCTCATTTATAGATCCGTTTATCAATTTAATGAGAATATTCATATTCTCACATATATTATTTATTTATTCAAAAAATATAAATAAATTAAAAATTAATATATTTAAATACTTTTTCATTTCAATTGTATCCATATACATAACACATAAAAATAAAAATAAAAAAATCATAATAATTACAAATTATTTATCATTTTATTAATGATTATATTCATATTCTCACTTTCGTATATTATTATTATTATTTAGTAAAACTTTTGTATATTATTTACTTACAAATATAAATAAATTAAATATTAATATATTCAAATACTTTTTCATCGTAAATCATATTTATGCTCATTATAAATTCATTTACCAACTTATTGATGAGTATATTTATATCCTCACATATATTATTTATTTAGGAATATTAATATATTAAAATATTTTTTTATCTTGATTGTATCCACACTCATTATAGATCCATTTATCAATGTTCTAGTAAGCTTACTCATGTTCTCACATATATTATTTATTTAGAAACATAAATAAATTAAATATTAATATATTCAAGTATGTTTATTTATGAGCTGAGGTTCTAAAACTATGTTTAAGGTTACTAATCAAACTTAAGAAATAACCACAAATGATTCTTTATCGAGCTAAGTTATGTATGCCGTAAACGTTGAGTTCGATCGAGTTTGGAAAAACTCGAACTTGACTTGTGTTGAGCTAACTCGAAATGAATTGAATATAATGAACTCAAATTAATCCTTAAATTAAATATTAATTTAGATTAAATAACAAAATAAAAAATATAATATTTTATAATTAGCAATATTATATTAAATTGTTTGCCAAAATTTTTTTTTTTGATAGTATTGTTTGCCGGAAGTTAAGTTTGACTCATTATATACTTAAAATTTGATTAAAAAAAACCCAAATTAATATTAAACGAGCAAGTTTTGAATTTCAAATATTTTAACAAACCTAGAGCTAAGTATTGAACAATTTTACGAAACTTAGTTCATTTCATTTATATTCTATTTTCATTACTTTGTGGAGATCGTAAACGGGCGTGCATGAAAATTTTTAAACATCAAATTAGTTAAACAACTTCTTCCACATGTTGGGTTAAATATTCTGTAGTAATGCTAATTTAAGGATAATTACATTCAGGTTCTTGAATTTAAGCTTTATTATTACACAGATTCACATTTTTAAAATTATAATATCAGAGTCCTTGGTATTTACTAAATTATCATATGGGTCATTTTTTATTTTTTTAAAATTACCATTAAACCTTCCCCTCTCTCTCTCTCCTCCGAATGCAGCACCCGCCAGTGAGGTCGAGCGGTCGCCGGCGGCCGTACGTGGTTACGCTCGCCGGATCTGGAGGAGACAGGAAGGGTATAATGGTAATTTTTAAAAAAATTTAATAATAAAAAAATCCATATGATATTTTATTAAATATTAAGAACCTGATGTTATAATTTAAAAAATATAGATTCATGTGATAATAAGTCTTAAATTCAGAAATCTGAGTGTAATTATTTATTTAATTTATTAAATAATTTAGTGAATTAAAATAAACAGTGCATTATATTGAATATATTTCATGACTCCGATCTTCATCTCTCTCTTTATCAGAGACCAAAGTCAATGAAGATACAGGCAGCTCTAATTTTGTGTTTTTCTCAATGTCTGAGGGAGGAGAATGATGATCGTTGCTCTTGCCCCATAGAAAGAAGTAGAATCCACCCACAATGATAATGGCTCCAATCATCCTGTGTCATGCATGGAACACAATACAGCATGCATGAGTTCATAATTAATATTTTCTCCTAGATTTAAACTAATTAAACAACTTAATTTTGGGTTGGAATCCACTCAAACATGACACGGGCGATTTACATCGTGAGAATTGTTGATTTACAATACTCTAAATCATTGTTGGCTAATTAATGCAAATTCATGATGTTACTACTGTGTAACAAGTGAGTCTTCAGATCAACAGTGACATTGTAATGACAGAGATTTCTGAAAAATGTAACGACGTGTTGGTGCCATTAGTGAGAAGTGGAAAAACTCATATTCAAATATGATTGAAGTTCAAGGGTAGGGCATAGTCTCGTATGATTGATTTACGTGAAGTTTTATTGAAAAGTTAATGAAACTTGAAAAAAAAAAAAAAATTATAAAAACTTACATTCCAAGAGCTATCTTCTCTGCCAAAAAGATGGAGCCCATTATAGCAGTCGTTATCATACAAAGAGGGCTGAAGGCACTGGCAAAAGTCGGACCTTTTTCCCTCATCACCGTCCCTAACAAAAAGTATGTCAAACCAGAACACACTACTCCCTGCACAAATTAAAAAGACGACTTATTACTTTATATACTCATTATATCGTATTCAAATTTTAATTATGTTATGGGTGAATATTCAACTCGAAGTATAAATCATTTTAGGTCGGATTGTTAGCTTGGATCAAAATTAGAGCTCATTAGCTTTACCATGAGAAAATGGCTTACCGAATAGACTACGGCAAATAGTCTCATATCCCAACCTATAACCCATGAGTGGGAACTTCCACGCTCCACAACGAGTGCAACCACTGCGTTGATGACAGCACCCATGGAGCAAATCAGTGTTGTCAGCGTGATCTTAGCGGGGTATGACTCCAATGTATTCGACTGCACAGTTGTGTTCAATGATACGTTATAAATTTTATTTTACTTCAATTAATTTATGACAGATTAAAGAGTATTTTATGAATAAATGACTGCCATTACTTGTAGGATTAAGAAGGAACACCAGCTAGTACTGCTAATAAGAATCATAGCTGTGCCCTTCAACACCCGAAAGCTAGCGATTGCTTGTCCAGTGATGTCAGCATCGACGCTGTTATTGTGGCCTCTTCCCTTGGTCCATGGGAACTCTACATTGGGGCCTTTAAATAAGACCATAGAAATGGCACCACACATAGTCAACAGTGCTCCGAAGACCTTGGCCTGGCCATTTTTTTGCGGGATGTTCAACTTCTCCAGCCTTGTTTGTTTATTTACAACAACAAAAATTCTTCTTAGCCAGCAAATAAACTTTAGAAAAAAAAATAAATTAAAAAAAATTACATCTTGCTCTAGAGTTTGTAGGTGTTTCAGATCCCTTCTTATTAGGAAGATGATAAAGACGTTAAATGTTTGTCGAAAAGAGCTTCTTAGAAGAAGATCGCTATCAAGAAAGCCTCAACTTGTCATACCTTAGAAGCAGAGCCAACATGAAAGTTATTGATGGGTTTATATTCTCAAGAGCAGAAGCAAAGCTTGCAGAGGTTAACTTGGCTCCCAAATAATAAAAGTTCTGATCAAGCCCTGGTCTAGAAGATTATATAGATCATCAGTTTTAAGCAAAACATACAAAACTATCATTAAAATTTAGAACAGAAGAAGGAAGATGATTACTGAAGAACAGCTAGGAACATTATCTTGATAAAGATGAGTCGTGTCATCTTAGGCCTCTCCTTCCTGCAAAAAACTATACACTATTCAATAAAAAGATTGCAAATGCCCATAATTTTGTTAGCGAAAACAAAGAATATACATAATTTTTGTGTTTTGAGTTTGTTTGCTGCAGTTTGGTTTTACAGCTTTTCAAAATAACAATCTTGGTCCCTTTATTTTGATATTTTAATAAAAAAATTTGTATTATTCTGTTATCTAAATATAAAGATATTATGTACTTTGACTTTAAAGAATTGTATTACAACTTGAGTACTTTCTAGAAGATTATCTACCTCAAGCACGCTTAACTGTAGAGTTCCCTATCATTGTCTCACGATTTTGTCCTGAAAAGTGTCTCTACCATTTAGGATCACATTATTTACTTATATAGTTTAAAAAATCCCCTTCATTTTCGATGTGGTATGATATATTCACGTACCCCTCCCGTCATTCATCATCCGGCAAAGAAGTCTGACAGAAATTGTACTGTTCTTTCATAATTTTTTTCTCTTAAGACATCACCTGACGATCACTCCCGGCTCTTTTCGACCACAGGTTGTCGCAAAGGTAGTTCGGTCATTCAAAATTAGAGCACCATGAAAAGAATAATAAACTATTAGAATATCACCATTTTATTTTTAACTAGGAGGAAAACCACTTGGGTTTCTTTAATGATGGTATATATAACTGTATAGCTTTGCAGGTTTGTCCCCTCACTATTCGAATTCCCAATTTTAATCCATCACGATATGATTTTGCTTAGATCTTTCGATTGATTACATTGATGTTTATTTAAGAAAATTTTCATCTCACATATGATTTCATCTGATTTACAACCAATTATAGAAAATCCTGACAACAATAAGTTTATGAGTCTAAT
Source organism: Apostasia ramifera (assembly GCA_019297695.1). Taxonomy (NCBI): domain Eukaryota; kingdom Viridiplantae; phylum Streptophyta; class Magnoliopsida; order Asparagales; family Orchidaceae; genus Apostasia; species Apostasia ramifera. The sequence continues at coordinate 88,861 of JAEMOT010003227.1, read as the reverse complement.
TCTTAGTTTTTTGAAAAAACATTTATGAACTACATGTGTGAGTTTGAACTATGAAGTTATCATAGTTAAAGTTAACACTATAAAACAAACAAAAGAAAGAAGAGAATCATTAAGCCAAGCAGGATCAAACCTTTCAAACAAGAGAGCAAATGGCAGCATAACTGCAGCAGCAATTGTGTTTCTGTAGACGAAAAGCGCAGATTGGTTCATTCCCTTCTTGAGAGTTGCCAGCAAGAAGACGTACATTACAGCGAAGCTGAACTGCTGAAACACCATCGCCGCATAAGGCTTCGCCTTCGTGAGCAATGTGGCTGCCATTATCTTCCTCTCTCACAGATCCCTGCTCTCTTCTTCCTCAGGAGTACTTAAACTTCAAGGCTATGTATAAAAAAAAAGAGAGATTTTGGACCAATTCAGGCTTTCCTCTTAGTGGCGTTAATACGCATTTGCCTCAGATTGATCAGAAGTTAATCTTCCGCGAGATACGGAGTGTCTGATTCGAACGAAATACTTCTCAAAATTTTTTGTTTTTTCTGTTGAGTTCCAACAATTTAAAATGAAGAACAAAAACAAGTTCTTAGGTAAATTGCATCCAGGACCCTGAGGTGGAAAGAGCATTGCAAATTGCTCTATCTTTTTTAAAATTTTCAATTTGAGTCCATAAGGACATAAAAGTGCTATGGTTTCTATCTCTCTTTTAGATTCTTACCATTTTCATTGACTTTTTTGATAAAAAAAAATAAAATTTAATTATATTTTTATTTATTTGAACTATTTATATATTTTAAAGAACAATTACACTTCTCTATTCACATTATTCTTTAAAAATTTAACAAAAATTTAAATTTAATTTTTTTTATTTATTGTTTTTTTGCACTAAAAATTTAAAACTAAAAAATATAAATTAAAATTTCAAAATTATATTCTAAAAAATTATAAAGTTAATAAATAAAAATAATCTTACTGAATCTCAGTAAAAAAGTATATGAAAATTACCCCCATAATTATATTATGTCTAATATAATATTTTTAATACTTAATGATATCTGTAGAATAAAAATATATATTGTGTAATTTATCAAAAATAAATAAGTAATATATAAAATGATAAGCATACTGTGGTATGTACATAATTAACTTTTTATTTTTTTATAGTATTCTAGATATATTTCAATTGAGTTTTAGAGAAAAATCACCAAATCTCTCAATTTTTTATATTTATTTCACATCATATATAAATTTAAATATTACAAATCAATTTTAATTTGCATACTATATAAATTTAAATCTAAAAAATTATTTTTATTATCCAATAAAAAATTTATTATTTTATCTTTATTTAACAGCATACATATATAGATTTTAATATTAAAAATTAATTTTATTTTATATTCTAAATTTTAATATTTAAAATAATTATATTTTAGTTTTTAAATTATACTTAATGATTAAATAATTTTATTTTATTATCATAATATTAAAATAATTTTTTTAACACTATCTTACAGGAATTCAAAACATTAAGCCTATATTTATTTGGCAGTCCAAAATAACCTAGTTTAATTTTAAACAAATATATCACATCACACATAAAATTTAATATTAAAAATTAATTTTATTTTACATTCTACACGCATTACCAAAATAATAACTAACTTATATCACATCCCTCACATATCCCAACATAATAGACTCATTTGGTTCAGTTTTATTTTCAACTCAACTTAAATTTTAACTATAAAAATCAAATTTATTTCATATCCAACATAAATATAAATATTAAAATTAATTTTATTTATATTTTACATAATTTTTAATATTAAAATAAATTTTTTTCCTATTAAATTTATAAGATAAAATATATTTTTTTTATTCAAAATTTGATTGTCGAACCAAACGAGGCCAATAACTAACTTTATTTCACATTATTTACAATTTTTTTAAAAAAAATATTTTTATTTAAATTTAATTTTAAATTTATTAAATTTAAATCATACAAATTTTTATTCTTCTCAGCCTTTTAAGTCGTAACAAATTAAGATGCTTTTTTTTTTCTTAGACATATTCATTAGCGTTAGTGGGCATCTTTCACGTTATTGATCTTATCAGCTCTCTTGCAAATTAGGATCTAACGTTACATGAAATATGAGAATTTTTTGTTGGATTATACCTCTTAATTTACTATTTTTAAACATCTTGCAATAATAAACTTCAAATTGAACTTGCTTGATCAATATTAGTTTTTGATGGTGACACGGATCAGCATTAAATTTAACGATAAAAATGATATCGCATGCTGAATCAAAATTCAAATTCAAATCGATGAAAACTAATTAGAGATACTTTTCATGTGAATTGTATGTACATTTGATTTGATTTAATGAAAATTCAGAGCTGGTTTCGAAGATTTGAAAGTTGGTATAAGAATAGACGGCTGAAGCATGAAAGTGTGATCCGTTGATCAGGTCTCTAAGGGGAGTCAAAGAATATGAGACGGAGAGAAAGAGTATTGCGAAGAATCAAATTGCTAAAACACAACACATTTGACGTCCAAATCTCTTAATTGGGAAAAACTATGCTTCGTACGTTGTGTGTTTATATTACAAAGCTAGAGAGAGATTGCACGTGATGATCGGGGGATTATAGGAGAACTATTTTATTTTTTTGATATAGTGAGACAATTAATTACAAAGGCTTTAAAGTGATATTCTTCTAGCTCAATTGGGAAAGAGCTTGCGTAAGAACTGACAGAGTCTCAGGATCAAATCTCACTATTACTATAATTTTCGAGAAGGGTGAAATATAAAAAAAAAAATTACAAGGGCCCCAAAGAAGGGTTACTCTACAATGGGAGTTGTTGGGTCACATTCTATCTTGATGGGTGGTCATGAAGTTATTATGACTATCTATACTCTTACTCATGTGAGTAATTGCTCCTTAATTGCAAAGTTGGGTTCTTTGACTATAATTGTGCCGTGACTTATTCTTGTGCTTTTAGCTTTTGAACCTTCATTTCTTTTAGCCAAAGGAATTACTCAAATTGTAATTAACAGTTATACTCTAACACTTCGATAAAGAAAATAACAAAATAAGAGCATTCAACTTATCATCAAAGTTGATGTTTACCAAGCTCAACTGTATTGTGATAATATTGAACCTATGGATACGATCTGTCACAACTTTCTCCAACCATCTTTATATTGATAGGCAAAGTATTAAAATTTACTTTGTTCGACTCCAGAGGCTTCTTGTTCATGTTGTTAAAGCCTTCATTAAACCTGCAGTTGTCTTCTTATTGGCAATGCTGAAATCTATATTTCTCATCAATATAAACCTCATTATATCCTCGTTGCATGCCTATTGATGCAGAAGATCCCACTCTTCTTGTTTCAATTTTCCAAAGTTCACTTATATTAGAGTTTGATATAAATTTTTTGGTATAACATAACAAAACTTCTATCTCTATTTGAAATTAATCATATAAATTTTCACAAATTTTTTTCAAATCATCTTTTTTTTCTTCCAACTAAACAGAGCTAAGTAATTTGCTAGCAATTGACCTAATGATTATTCAAATTAATCATATTGTTTGTTCAAAGGCAAGAAACGGTCTAATCCTATTGACGAGTTTGAAGATGCTATGTTGATTTCTTCAATATTCATTTAATTAATGCTATAAGAAGATTGAGTCTCCATGATTGATTTACAACAAAAAATAATTATGCATGCAAAACAACTTTAGGAAAATAAATAAAAAAAATAAATTAATGCAATCCCACTTCTAAGGTAGTAGAATCATTCATAGTAGATTCCAATTAAGATCAAATCTTTCAAACAAGAGAGCAAATGGCAGCATAACTGCAGCAGCAAGCATGTTTCTGTAGACGAAAAGCATTGATTATTTCATTCCCTTTTTGAGAGTTGCAAGCAAGAAGACGTACATTACAGCAAAGCTGAACTGCTGATCAAACACCATGGCCGCATAAGGCTTCACCTTCATGAGCAATATGGCGGCCATTATCTTCCTCTCTCACAGATCTCTGCTCTCTTCTTCGTTATAACGAAACTATTTTTAACTTCCAGGCTACATGTGAAGGAAGATATATGAAGAAGTACTGGATCACTCCAGACTCCCCTTCCAGTAGTGTTAAAAAGAATAGTGCACGCATGCCTTAAGGTAAATTTCATCCAGACTCCAGAGATCTGAAAGGCATTGTAAATTAGTCTTTAATTTTTTAAAAATTTCGAATTGAATCTCTGAGGTTTTAAAAAGCAACAGTTCTTGTAACATCCCGTGATTTCAATGTAGAGGTATTGTCCACTTTGACTTTAGGAAAATTATGTGACTTGAGCACTTCCAAGGAGGTCACCCATCCCATTACTACTCCAGCATTTTCATCAGCCTCTATCATTTGATATCACGTTATCTACTTATACAGCTCAGGATCTCCTTTCCTTTTCGATGTGAGACGATTCATTCCTGTGCCCCTCCTACCACTCATTATTTGACCTAAAAATCTGCTAGAAGCCGCACTTTGCCTTAGTGATTCCTTTCTCTTAGGACATCATGACCCGACGATCACTCCCCACCCTCTTCGGCTATGGCGTTACAGTTCTAGTCTCTCTTTTACAATCTTTTTTTTTTACTTGAGTTTCTTAATAGAAGATATAAAATTTGATCCTCTCTTAATTAAATTGAATAATTTATATATTTTAAAGGACTATTATATTTTTTAGTTTTACTTTTTAAAAAAATTTAACAAAAATATAAATTTAATTTCTCTTACATCTTATATTCTTTAATCTAAAAATAAAAATCTTTTAACTAATTTTTAATTCTTAAGACATAGCATTATACTCTAAACACTATTTATTTCATAAATTAGTTATATATAAAATTTATTTTAAACTAAATTTAATAAAATGAAAGATTATATTATAAATTTGTGAACTATATAAATAGAATATGATTCATAAAAAAATATCAGTAATTTAATTTATAATTTTTTTAAAAAATATTATATAAAATATATAATTTTATAAAATTTTAATATAATATATAAAATATTTTATATTTAGCCGTAAAATATATAATTATTTATAATTAAAATGTCCTCCTTGTAATGTTCAACATCGTAAAACATGAAATTTTTGCACAATTGGGCATAATGGGAATTTTTCCTTTTTTGTTGGGCATAATGGACCGAACTCTAATAAACAAAATTCGACCATAGTTAAACGCTCTTGAGACGCTCAGGCGTGCCAGCGGCTGCGTCCTAGCCCTCTCCGCCGTCTCCATCTCCCGACCGACATCCAGAGAACCAGCGAGGAGGGAGAGAGCAAGCGATAGAGAGAAAGAGAGAAAGAATTGGGCAATGGACAACAGCTGCACGGTGCTGTGGGAGATCTTCGGTCCCGGGGTTGCTGGTGCGGTCTTCGGCGCCGGCTGGTGGTTCTGGGTCGACGCTGTTGTCTGCAGCACCGTCAAGGTGTCTTTTATCCATTACCTCCCCGGTACTGAGTCTGATTTCCTTCTCCTCATCCGATTCTTCCCTTTTTCTTGCTTTTCCGAGCTAATTAGGTTTTACTTGGTTTCCGACGGGCGGTAATCTTATAGGGATATTCGCTTCTCTTGCCGCTCTTATGTTCAACTGCGTCAGGAAGGAGGACATCTCATACGACTATTACTCTCCTTACGGAGAGTCAGAGTGGAGGTCAGTTCATTTCACGACCCTTATGGCTTTATAGAAGATCAGTTTAAGTCAAAAATTGATTGCCATGCTTGACTAATGTTTTATCATGTGATCAACACTTTTATGGAGAAATAGAAAAATTCAATTTCATGGGAAAAGTGAGTACTTGGATTATGAGATTAGCATATACTTGTTTAAGTTATCACTTGTGTTATATAGCCATCCTAAGTTCATAACTCATTAGCCTTTATGATTTTGATTAAGCTAACAATGACTTTGGAGTTGTTGTCTTGGACTTTGCTTCAAGTTTTTGGCTATAAATAGTCTTTTGAAAGAATGAAGATAAAATCATCAATCAGATCAAGTTTTTAGAGAAGCCAAAGTAAGAAGTGAAGAAAATACTTAAAGATATCTTCTTTAAGCCCTTTTTTCTCTATCATTTTCTTATTGTGAGTTTAAGGTCAGTTGTCCTTCTACAAAAAAATAGTGCTTTGGGGATTCTTTTATTATAAGTTTGGCTTTATGTGGCATTAAGGTTCAGTGTTTGCTTTGCCACAATGTGATTATACTTATGTTATGGCTTTGATGACAATGAATTTTCCTTCCTCATTTCCCATGAACGTAGGCCCTATTTTGTGTTGAACCATGTAAATTTGACTTCTCTTTATTATTTATTTATTGTTATTATTTCCTTCGATCCTCTTTCGGCTGCATATTGGTTAAGTTGCCTTAATCCCTAACAAACTTGTACTAGAGTTACTTGTTTTGATTCAATAGCGGCAAAGTGTGAGATTGAGAAGATTGATGGCTTCATAAAATTTTGGTATGACAAATAAAGATAATAGAGATGTTAGTCTAATAAGGCCTTGCGAAGGCACTTTTGGGTTGATCAAGAGTGTCAAAGACTACGTTTGAGCAAAGAAAGGAGATTAATGAAAAGGATATTGTGGCGACCATCTTTTCCGGATAAAACAATTGAGGTATTGGATAAACCGATCATGTATGGACTATGGCTCAATTTGTATTATATTTCTTATAAGATTAGAAGTCTTTCCAAAATCTCTGCCTAATACAATGACTTTATTTGCTTCATGTGCAAGAAGGTATGCCAACAAGTTTTATTGGATAAATTTATGGATTTGAGAAATATTAATGTGAATATAAGATGAAGATCAAATTTGTTACCATTGTATTCTATAACCCTCTCATATAAAAATTTTCTTAACACAGTGCTATATGAAGGAAAAATCATAAATATGAAGGATGCGAAAGCTTCACTTCTCTCCAAAGTAATGATAATTTAGTTAGAGGGTGCTAATGAAAAATATGCCGAGGGATTAGTGGTTGGGTGAGATCTTCTAAGAGAATCTAACTTAACAATGGTAGAAGCAAATCAAATAAAAAAAATATAAGAATTTGATTTGTAACTGTCGCTTGAAGAAAATGGCACATTAAAAAAAAGGACCTATTAGCTTAAAGACATTAGATGAGTTGCGTCAAAATATCCAATTAACTACTCTAACTTAAATATTTTTTGTTGACCTTATGCTTGCCAAAATGAAGGTAAGTCGAACCTTGTGAAAAAAATAAAATTTTCTTAAACTATAAACTAGGTGCTTTGATTCATAACCGTCGAAGGTCATAGTTACAAAGATGCAACGTTCAGTGAGCTTTTTATGCTCAAACCATCAATTCAAGCTTCAGAACTATGCAAGTTTCAAAGTTCTTCTAAGCATGTATGGTTAGAAGTTAGCAACACTAATAAATATGATGTAGTTATAGAAAAATTAAGTCAGAAGAAGACGATTGAAGAAGAACAGGAAGAAAAGCCAACTCAAGAACAATTTCGTATTATTGCCATAGGTATAGTGAGACGACAAATACAACCATCTCAGTTGTATGGTGATTTTGTGGCTTATGCACTTCTAGTTGCAATGAATACATATGAAGAGGATTAACCTTCTAGCTTTTGAAGCAATATCTTGTGTAAATGTTTGATCTAGATATTATAAATGCAAGAAAAAACTAATATTTTTAGAAAACAAAGTTGGAGATGAAAGGTAATAGAATTATTGGCTGCAAACCTGTAAGTGAGTCTTCAATAAGAAGTCTGGGATCCTAGGTGTAGATATTAGGTACAAAACACAACTATCAGTAGATGGTTATTCTCAAGTGAATGTAATTCTAGACAAAATGAATATAATGCTCTAATACTAAAACTAATGTGAGATAAATGATTTTAAATTTTCTAATGCTAATGTTGATGTGGGACAAAATATGAATGATATGCTTATTGAGATCAACAAATAAATGCATGAGTATCCCAAATAGGTGCAAATAAATTTTTAAAAGTTTCAGTCCTTTTATATGAGGATAACCACAAATAAATGCATGAGTATCTTATGCTAACGAGGTAGGCAGCTTTATGTATGCTATGATTTGTAATTATCCAAATATTGTTAAATTGTCAATTTAGTAAGCAGGTATATGACTGATCCAGGAAAATTGTATTGGCAAGTAATGAAGTGAATCGTAAGATATCTAATAGTACGACGTAACATTTGTTTGTTGTTTGACAGGAATAATTTGTCACAAGTTATGTCGACTTAGATTATGCAGGCGATCTTGATAGGACGATTTTGACAGCTTATGTTATCACAGTTGGATAATGGACTATTACCTTCAACCTACAATTACTCTTCCACTATTGAAGTTAAGTACATGACCATCATAGCAGCTATGAATCACCGGTACTTCATGAAATCTAACATATTCATAATATTCGTCTGAGATATCGATACACCATGTGGTGTATTAATTTTAATTTTAATTTTTCTTTACAATCTTCAATACTTATCTGATAGTTATTGGATACTTCTATTTAGAGATAAAAAATGAATCATGCATAAAAGATAAGTCATGCTTAGACTTAACGATTAATGATTTAGAGCAATATACCGAATTTGCGTGATTAGGATTGGAATCGTGCTTCACAAATGCTAAAGTTCTGGCAATAGAAAAGATCCGGTACCTATAAACTACTGAATCCTCTATTTAGCTGACCATTCTTTGTGGTCTCATAGACGCCAATTATGCTACTACTTTTTCTAATTCATTTGATACTTTGTTTTTGCATCCGTTGGGTGCCGATCACGTTTTTGTTTTACCTCAATTGAGTCCTATTGTGGAAATAATAGGATTTTGGCCTTTTTTGTTTATTTATTCAGTGAATTAGAAACTCAGAGAGGGAAAGTCATGCATCTATTTTGATTAAATCACTATATCTGACTGAGTTTATGTCATAGTAATATTCATATTATTTATCAGTTGTATCTTATTTAGATTAAGCTGATTAATTTAGATATGATTTATATTGCAAATGAATCTAATCTATTAATATGTATTTAAACTCTATTTTTTTTTTGAAATTCGATAGTTATTGAAAGATGCTTTATTTTTTTAAGTTGAATTATCCATAATAATGCTTTTAATAGTATTAAGAATATTTGAGAATATAAAAATATAATTAATTTCATGAAATTCTAAGAGCTAGTTTAGCTCCAGGATCATTTTAGTTTTGCCTATGACCAACATAGTATTAGAATTAAGGTTGTGAAAATTCAATTGATCTTACAGAATTAAGCACCGTAAAAGAAAGTAAAAACTACTCTTACATCCGACGTATTAGTAAAGTTGAAGTCTGGAAAGCTTTAAAGAAGATGAAGCATAAAAAAACAGTAGGACCAGATAACATCCCAATAGATGTTTGAAAGTGCTTAGGAGATGAAGGAGTTTCTTGGCTCACTAGATTGTTTAATATGATTTTGAAAAATAAAAGGATGTCAAATGAATGAAAAAAGAGTATATTAGTACCTATTTATAAGAATAAAGATGATGTACGAAATTGTGCCAATTATAGAAGAATTAAATTAATGAGTCATACTTTAAAACTTTGGGAGAGGGTAATCGAACAAAAGTTACACCATAATACTAAGATATCTGAGAATCAGTTTGGTTTTATGCCAGGTAGATCTACTATAGAAACCATTCATTTATTAAGAAATTTAATGAAAAAATTTAAGGAGAGAAAGGAAAACCTACATTTGATTTTTATTGATTTGAAAAAAGCTTATGATAAAGTCTCAAGAGAAGTACTTTGGAGAGTTTTAGAAAAGAAAATGATTTGCACTGCTTATATTCAAGTTATTAAAGACATGTATGAAGAAGCTGTTACCTGTGTTCGAACACATGGAGGTTTGACTAAGGATTTTTCTATTACAGTTGGATTACACCAAGGCACAGCTTTAAGTCCGTATCTTTTTGCTTTGATTATGGAAGTCATGACTGGACATATCCAAGATGAAGTGCCTTGGTGTATGCTCTTCACAGATAATATTGTCCTTGTTGAGAAAACTAAAGGAGCTAAAGCTAAACTAAAGCTAAACTAAAGCTTTAGAGAAATGCTCTAGAATCTAAAGGTTTTCATCTCAGTAGATCAAAAACTGAATATATGGAGTGCACATTTAGTCAAAAAAGAAATACTTATATTGGAGATGTGACAATTGATGATTAAATTGTCAGGAAGAGTGAGCGCTTTAGATACCTTGGATCAATTATATAAAATAATGGTGAAATAGATATGACGTTATTAGCAGGATTCAAGCAGGATGGGTAAAATGGAGAAATGCTTCTGGTGTGTTGTGCGATAGAAAAATCCCATCCAGAATCAAGAGTAAATTTTATAAAACTGTAGTAAGACCAGCGATGATATATGGTGCTGAATGCTGGCCTGCAAAGAGGAAACATACAAATAAAATAAATGTTGTAGAAATGAGGATGCTAAGGTGGATGTTTTGATTTACACGAAAGGATAAAATAAGAAATGAGTATATCTGAAAGAAAGTTGGTGTTGCACCAATTGAGGATAAACTTAGAGAAAGTCGGCTTAGATAGTTTGGACATATAAATTGTAGGCCAATTGAAGTTCCAGTTAGAAAAATTGAGTTATTGGATTTTGCCCATGTACAAAGAGGAAGAGGAAGACCAAAGAAGACATGGTAAGAAACTATAAGGAGTGATCTTAGTTACTTAGACTTAGATAAGAATTTGGTAACTGATAGAGCACAATGGAAACAAAGGATTCATGTAGTTGACCCCACCTAGTGGGGTTAAGGCTTGGTTGTTGTTGCATCTTACACAAACTCCAATATAAAAAAAATTAATTTGATTTTACATAATTATTTTCAGTAAACTATCAACTTTATTTCATATCCTAAACAAAAATATTTCATTCATTAAGGATATGAAATAATACTGATTGAGTATATGAAATAAAATAAAAATTTTTATATTAAAATTTATGTAAGATATAATAAAATTTATTTTTTTATTTATTATTAATATTATTATTTTAATCAAGTACCATTTTGGTCTTGAGTAGGACCAAGATGGTCTTGAGGCCAAACAAACCCTAAAGTTTATTTTTGAAATTCATATTAGCTGTCTTTGCGATCTACCATTTGGGCTACACCTTAAATATGGTAATACGACACATTATACATGCACATATGTAGGAGGAATTACATGCCATCTCTAAAGAAGAGCTTTTTAATTTGTTATTGTTGTTTCCATTGATCCTCTTTCCACTACGATCCATTTAAGGGGGCTTATTTCCCTGCACACCTTTTCTCTCTTTCACATCTCCCCATTTCTTCATCATTTCTTCTCCCATTTGATTGGATGCCCGTACCTGAAGAAAATATGAGAGAATAGTATGAGCATTTGACATTTCCGACATAAGAACCTTCAGTTGGCTGAAGGACTAGGAAGGACTTCATTGAACAGATTCTTTCTATCTTTGAAATCCAAAAATTCAAGATTGCATGTTTTTGGTCTCAATATGGAAACAAGAGTTTCTGATTACATTGTAATTTTGTAATCGTAGATCTTTTTAATTATTTTTCCAGCTTAATGTCCTGTTAAAGATCAAGGGTGTGAAATATTTTTGTCTTTGATTATATTATTGTTAGGTGTCAATCCTATTTTAATTGATCCAATGTTTTTGGAGTGACTTGATGTTTGGAGTTAGCTTGGAATTTTAAGTTGCATATGAATAAGGAACTTGTGTTTATCAGCCTTTTTCAACGCATCATTTGGCATAGATAATTTTAAGATTGCTAGTTTCTTGAGCTTTATCTTTCTTTGCATTTTTCTACAAGGATGAAGGTTATATAAGGAAGCTTTCTCAAATTAAGATGGAGAATTAGGATCATTGACAAAAGTTGTGGAATAAATTCCTTTTTCTCATACATGGCTATTCATGCTCATTATGGATGTGAGTGACCATAGTTGTACAGGCATGCAGCCAAAGAACGGAGTCTAATGACCTGAACCATTTAGCACAAAATGCGAAAGAAAGAAAATGAAACAACTAGTGCTCTTTTGAATTTTACGCTTAGGTGGCTTAGTTTTTGATACGCGTACAGGCATCTGATATAATTAGTCGAGGATTTTTTTGTAGCCTCCTCTAAGTTAGGATTTGGGTTGCAAATGAATGTTAGTTTTGGTAGCTTGATATAAAGCTGCATGCATGATGATTGGCATCTTTTCTTTCTCGCTCAAAGGTATGAGAACAAATGCTATGGTTGCTCTAATTATGTTACTTAAAGTTCTCATATTACGCTTGACACTAACTTTTAAGGGGACACTTGTATCTCTTGGATGTCAAATCTATATTTTCATGAAGATCGTTTGAAGAATTTCAAAAATGGATATCTGTCTACCTTTATTGAGGCACTTGACATTAGTCTAAGCAGAGGTACTGAAATCTTATGTTTTAATTTTTTGTGGGAACCAATAGCTTTAAAACTCTAAATAAGAACACAAGTTTTAGGAGTATGCTCATCTTTTTTTTAAAAATGTTGAAATGTTGATGTCTATTGTGTTATGGTAATATGATATGGCTTAAGAAGAAATGATCGTCATATAACAGACATGGCTTAAGAAGATGTCTATTGTGTTATGTAAGTAAATTGACAGTTGCGATCTATTTCTAGGTTTTTCTAATTCTTAAAAAGCACGGGAAGACATAAATGATCACCTTTGAATGCCAAGAAGTTTTAACAAAATCCTCAAATTATATCTGCCATGCATGCTATGCTTATAGGTCAAAGTTAGAATAGATTAAATAGTTGGATTTTTTTTATCTAAGTGCCTTTATTTCTACATTTGATTCTCTGCTTGTATGATTTGCACGAGTAATCAAAACATCTTGTTTGTATGATTTAAATAGACTTAGATGGAGAAGAATAATTCATGTAACCACCACAACTAGTTTAGAAAGTTTTTTTCATAGATCCAACCATAACAAGTATGGAGACCGAAGACAATGAACCAATGGTATTAGTTAATATTTTGCTTTTGTTCATCATCGTATGAATCCAGGTTACATTCTTCTGAATTTGTCCCTACTGCTGCAGGTTGAAGCTTTGGCTTTTCTTGGCTTACGTCATATCTTTTGTCTCACTTGCTGCTGCGGTGGGATTATTGGTACAAGATTCTCTAACCATCAAAAGCCCCTCTGTGTGGACTGGTGTTGCCGGTGTCTTACAGTGCGTCTTCGTTCTTATCAGGTATTGAGCTGCGTAGTAAATTTTTGAATTTAAGTTTTGCAGCTCCAAAAAACTTTTTCATAGTTTGTCTCATAAATAAGGCTTGTAGGCGCCAATTAAATGGTACATTATTACTAGTATAATTGATTAAATGCTTGCGTTTCACATGTTGATTTTTGTCTGAGCTGGCTATAACCTTGCAGTGGGCTGATCTACTGGACCTGTCATTCTGATGATTGAATCAGTTACTTCCTGGTAACATGTCACGCAAAGCTAAGTCTGTAATCCAGTCATTGAGAATATATTTAATTATTGTTACACCTACTATGTGTAGGTTTACCTTCTTTTTCATTTTACTTCTTCCTCCAATTTTACTTGCATCTGTACATGGAATTATATATGTGGTGAATGCCAAAACAATAGAAGCTATTAGAAAAGAAGGTGGGGGTGTGGATTTGCCAATTGTTTTATCTTGTATGGAGTTAGGGAGAGAGAGGACTGGCATTGTTACACTTTCTGAATACTTCAAAGGCTTTTCCTAATACAAATCAAGATAATGGTGATTCCGGATAATCCAAAATTAGAATTTAGTTATTTGATTATTAATGGAGGATTATAATTTATGCAAATTTTAAATATTAAGTATTTATATTTGTTAGCATTTAAATACTTGAGGATTTAAAGTGGTTTTTTATTTTCTTTAAGATTATTAGTAATTATCTCTTTATTTTATTAGCTTTTTATTTCTCTAGTTAGTTAGGTCCTAGAATTTTATAAGTCACATATCTTTATAATGGGTATACTTTGACGAGGGAATGAAATATTTTCTAGTTTTTCTCCAATTTATTTTTGGCTTCTCCCTTTGATTCTAGTGTTCTCCCATTTCCTTCTAGGTGCTTTATCAGGGCATATGTGTTATACATCAGCTTGGTATCAGAGTACTCTTATTCTACATAAATTTAGTATTAAAGCTTCACTTTGGCATTTAGCACAACGAGGAGATTTTATATAGTTTTAGTCAAAATTCCTATTTCTACAAAATTTTCGTATTTGTAGATTCTGCATAGCTTTAGTGTAAAGCATTCACAGTTCCGAGAACTTTGAGGTAAAACCCAAACTTGTTATTGAGCAAGGTTTGTATAGCGTGCTTGCATTTACATAAATATATCAGACCTGACCCACCCGTTAAGTAATAACTTAAGATGAAAAAAACCCCTAATACTATGACTCCATATGAAACATCAAAGCTTGTCATTTTTTTTGAACGAAAAGCTTGTTTATTAATTCAATGTTATTGTGTATGATCTTTTTTTGGATAATATATTGTGTATTATTTTGAAACTTATCATTGCATATGATTTGCATGTTATGTTAAATGTTTTTTTTTTTGCCTTTTAAAATAAGGGATGAATCATACGATGCACTTCTCATTGACTAAAGCAAGGTGGGTACGGGTTGTGTGAGAGAGGATTCATGCTGGGGTCTTGTGGGGCAAGTTAGAAGTGGATATGCTACAGGTACGAGTAATGGAAAGCACATGGCAGTGCAGATATGGATTTAGGTGAACTTGATACAAACTCATCTTTTTGCATCAACCTACTACTGTACTACATGCATTCTGCGCCAATTTAGCAATAGAGCAATCTTGTTTTACATCTCTGGACCATCTAAGCACTGAAAATGAGCAGGGTCTTCATATTTCTAATATTATGCAATTCAATGTGTTGATGTTCAAGTATTCATTTTGATTGAATAGAATTATTTTCTTAATTCTAGCTTTTTCTTTTGATATAGTTTGTGGATATCCTTTCCACGTTGGAGTTTTCAAGATATTTCTCTCCTTTTATGGTCCTTATAGCATGCCAGATCTCGTCTTTATCGTAAGTTGTTGTATTACTCCTTTATCAGTGTTTCTCTCTGAATTTAGTTGTTAGGGATTTGTAAAAATGACCTAGTTGATAAAACAAATACCTTTCATCATGCATCTGTTAAGATTTTGCCACCTGAACACTGGTTGATCAAATTGCTGCAAGAAAATTTCGAACTGTCATCCATTTCTTCACCTCACCTGTGCATGGTTTCGGGTAGATTTTACATTTCTTTTTTTTTTTTGCATTGATGAGATATTTCTTTAGTCCTGGTTAATTTCGGTTAATTTTAATCAGGTTAAAGCTTATTTTAGATGATATTTTTTCTTTGAAGATTTACGGAAAATTTGAAATAAAATTAGTTTTATTTTAAGATGTGTGTAAGGTGTGAAATAAATTTAGTTTTATTTTAAAACTTGAATAGGATGTGAAATAATTGAATTAAATGTTAGAATTTATATGGAATATGAATATTATTGATTTAATATTGAAAACTATATATATAATGGGACAACCCATGTTGAAATTAACCTGAACAAAAAAAACAGCCCCATGTTAAGAATGTGGTAGTTCCTACTTATGATGAACTGTATGATGCAACTTATAAAATTCTTTTTTTCTTATTTTCAATGTCATGGGTGTGGTTTTCATCGAGCGATATTTTCTTATAATAAAATATTTAGCTTTTGTGTAAGTTGCTTCAATCCTACATTCTTACTCTTCTGATATTACTACTGAGCAGAATGCCTTTTTATCTTCTTCTCCCTTTTGGGTTTGGTGCTGGAGTTTTTAAACATTAATGGAGTAATTATATAAGATGTTCTTGAGACTTTTTTTTTTTTTTTTTTTCCGGAGGGTATTTTCCTAGGGTTTATTCTGTTGTTCTTATTCTAAATTTCCAAAGAACAACCCTCCTCATGCTGGAAAGACCTTGTATGAATATTCTTTCAAAGTTTTTGACCGAAATAATCAGTAAAATTCTTCCTCAGCCCAACAAATCTTTCATCCTCTTTATGAGCCAATTCGAGGATATAATGTAGCATTGAAATTGGATATCGAGGAGGCTTATGAACGGATAGATTGGATGTTTCTTCAAGCTTCTCTTCAAAAATTCAAATTCTGCTATCAATCAACCATGACGGTCGATTAAGAAAATTGTTTCGAGCTGTTTGGTTTTCTCTTTTTGTCAACAATCAACAAGTTGGTTTCTTCAAACCAACCAAAGGGTTTAGACAATTTGACCCAATTTCTCGTATTGTTTTTGTTATTGTTGTTGAATTTCTTTCCATAGGTTTGCGCGAACTTATGATGTATAAGTCGTGATTTTTTTTTCCATTATCCTATTCCTGTTTGTCGCCTTGTTTTTGCAGATGATCCTGTAGTTTCTTTTATAGTCTCGAAACTTATCAAAGTTGTTTGAGGTAAAAGGTGAATGTTAATAAAAGTTTTGTTTAGTTGCAGGAAAAATATTATGATTTAAAAAAAAAAATATGTATGATATGAAATAAAGTGAATTAATTATATCAAAATTATATTGAATGTGAAATAAAGTGATTATTTAATACTAGAATTTATGTTGGATATAATATAAAATAATTTTTTTTATTTTTTTAAAAATAAAATTTTTATTCGTAACTAAAATTTTTCTCAACTAAATTGGGCTAAAAGTTTGATTATATGTTCTGATAAAAAGTTGGGATGAATTTGTGCATAATATTGATAGCTGGAATTACTCTGCCTATCACATAGGCCTGGGATCGGATTCGGATCGGGTTGACTTCAACCCGGATTCAAATTCATATATGTCAGATCGGATTATACATCGGATCGGGTCATGGTCGATCCATATCTTCTCGGGTCGGAAATTAAATCGGTTTGGAACTCGGATTTTCGGATTTAATCCATTTACAATAAAAGTAGTTATTTTTAAGTAATTTTTATAATTAAATTTAAAATAATGTTAAATTTATTGGAAATAAAATAAGCGAAGAATATTATATTTTTATGAATTAAATATTTTAATATAAAAATCATTATTTATAATATATATCTCTTTATTTGAGCCTTCCAACAAGAAGATTATTAGTTATAATATATCCCTGTATGAACTACAAATTAGATTATATAAACGGAATGGATTTTAAACGGGTCGGGTCAATGGTAATCCATATCTGATCCATTTATTTGTAGATGGATCGGGTCAGTAAACGGGACGGATTGACGGGTCAAAAAAAATACATTTGGGGGTTTAATCGGATCGGAATTCGGATCGGATCGGGTTATGATCCGATCCATTGATAGGCGTACTATCACATACCTGGGGTGTTTGTGAGGGTCATAAAATTGTTTTTTATTAAATAATTTAGTGAATTAAAGCTCATCAATGAATTGAACACAGAATTGTTGTTATTAAAGATTGTATTCACATAGAAATTTATATGACAGGAGCTTAACACTCAACTCGAATTTGAGC
Organism: Apostasia ramifera; assembly: GCA_019297695.1. Lineage (NCBI taxonomy): Eukaryota > Viridiplantae > Streptophyta > Magnoliopsida > Asparagales > Orchidaceae > Apostasia > Apostasia ramifera. Next base: position 71,217 of record JAEMOT010003227.1, on the reverse strand, counting down.
ATGATTTAGAATCATTTCGAGTTGAATTATGAGCACGCTCAAGCTTGAATTTCATTTTAAATTGTGTATCAGTCCAGGTTGGCTTGCTCAGTATAAATTCGAATCGATTGAAAATAAATAATTTAATAATTATATATTTATAAATTTATATAAATATATTTATTTTGAGAAAACTCAAATGGTTTCAAGCTATCTTATCTCAAAGGTAAAGATCTAAAGAGAGGAAAAGATTGTAGGGGTGGGTGGCCCCCCCTCCCCTTTACTTGCATGCCCCACCTCCACCACTTCACCAGCTGACTGCCCCTCCACTTCCTTCATTGGTAGGTAGCCAAAAAAAAAAAAAAAACTTATTTAATGATTATATTATAATTCAAAGACTTAGATATTTAAATTTTAAAAATATGATTTTATAAGATAATATACTTTAAACTTGAAAATTAGGGTGTAATTTTTCTTAAAAATAATTAATTATATTATCATAAAGGTGTTGCCCAACAAAATTTAGGAAACCACAATGTTAATTGGCGTAATTACCATTAACAACAGTGTTTTTTTAATAAAAAAAATTTACTAAAGCATATTATTCACCTAACAGCACCAAGTGAGCTAAAACATCAATAATATTATTAATATTAAATGGTATATAAGTGATAGTACGATCAATTTTAAACGCAAACGAAAATAATCTCGTGGGTTGCTCCTTTGACATATCCGCCCCCTTTCGCAAAAGCCGTGCTAGCCTAAGCTCTATAATTTTTTCGCGATTGCACACCGTAAGAAATGCATAGGAAGTCCACACAGCAAACCCAAAGGAAGCAACTCGGTCTCTCCCCCTGCTCCAAAGCCTTAGTTTGTTTATTTGTCGTAGCTACTTGTATCTTTTTATATAAACTCACAGTACGCTAATCCATCATATTACTTCGATTTGTTTTCAATTTATATTGTGGAATGCTGCGAGGTGTGTGTTGTAGATGTCTCTCCTTCAGGTATTGTTTAACTACAATTAGCCCAATTGAAAAATAAAATGGCAAAATAATAAAATTTGTATTTGACCGGTCAGCTAATTAAGGTTGTGTTTATTTTCATTATAATAATTAAATGCTAATTAATTGTAATAATTGGTGATCAAATTATCAAAAAATCGTGAGCGCTTTTAATACTTTAGATCAGTCATACAAAATAATAATGAAAAAGATAATGACATTATTAGCAAGATCCAAGCAGGATGGAAAAATGAAAAATACTTCTGGTGCGTTGTGCGATAGAAAAATTCTATCTAGACTAAAGAGTACATTTAATAAAACTATGGTGAAACCAGCGATGATATATAATGCTGAATGCTAGTCTGCAAAGAAAAAATATATAAATAAAATAAGTGTTACTATAAGGGGTGATCTTACTCACTTAGACTTAAATAAAGATTTGTTAATTAATAGAGCGCAATAAAAATAAAGTATTCATATAACTGACTCCACCTAGTAGGATTAAGACTCGGTTATTGTTGTTGTTATATAATAATTACATGCTAACTAAATTAAAGTCAAAAACCAAACAAGGATTTTGAAAATTCTATAGATCAAATTATTATGATTCTCAAAATTGGGGAACCAAAATGCATTCACTCATTATAGAATGGATTCTACACATAACCGTACAAAGAATTTAGCCACAAAGTGCCAAACCCAAAAAAAAATAAAATAAAATAAATGTTTTTTTAACGTCTGTTCTAAAAAAATGATTTTTTTGCCACTCGGCCTCTCCGACGCTGCCGCGTGCGGCGTCGGCGCAGCCACTATGCCCATTTTCTCTGAGATAGAGGTCTTCCCTCTCCATTTTCCTACCTCTATTTCTTCCCCACGCCTCTCTCGCCATTCCCGAAGGATCCGCAAGCACGCAATCGAGCATCGACAGCTCCCGCCCGACCACTCCTCAGCTCCAGCCCTAGCGGCCTTCCGATCCCTTACAGGTACCGTACGTGGCTTCCCTAGATTCTTTACCCTCTCTTTTTTATACCATCACCTTGATTTCTCCAAATCAATAGGGCCTCTGGTCCACCTTCAAGTAAAAATGGATATCTTAGATCGGAAGGTTGCTAAAATATTCCCTTGTTTTAGCTATATTTTATTCGCGCTTTATGAGCTTTCCGCCTGAGACTTCTGGGGATTGCAGCGGATTTGTCGGTCGATCGTGTGTTTGTCCGCTAATATATTGTTATTCTTTCAATTGGGTTTCTTTATCCATTTCATCCCGTCGATCTGAAAGTCAAGCCTCCTTTTTTCAATCTTTCATTCGTCATATTCTTTTGTTGATGCCTATCTGTGCTCGCGACTGCTAAAGGTCCTGAATTTCATCACATTGTCCACAAGGGACCGCTGCTAATTCACGAGAAGGGTAAATTCAAAATCTTTGGTGTAGATCTGATGATTTTGGCATCCATTTAATGCCCTGTAAATTTTGTTCCTTCCTTTGAGTTGCCTGTTACGAGGGCATCATTTTCCTGTGGTGCTCAAGAGTAAGAACGGAAGAGATTTAGTAGCAGGAACTGAGAATTGCTGCAGGACAATTAGTCTGATGGCTTTGATCATATGCAGGCTGTGCTCGATCATTCATTGCCAACTTGGCTGGGGGATTTAAATTGGAATGGTTGTGCTTTTTTATGCCAATGACTATAATATTTTGCTATATCACATAACTGTTCTAGTGTTCCATTTTCTCCATCCTGCGTTGGTCACAGTTCTAGTGTTCCATTTTCTCCATCCTGCGTTGGTTCCTGTGTGAGGAGCTTGAAAAGTTATTGCGAATTGTGAATGAGATAACAAAGAGTTTTAGTAGTTTATGTATTGTTTCCACTCTTTTTGAAGCCTCTAGTTAGTACTATGATTAGGGCTTCTGAAAGTGTTAGCGGCAACTATAGGAGTAGTGAACATTTTGTTCAGCATTACTAAGATAAAAATAAAATTCTTATTGTTACAGAGAGTTTGTTGGTTGAATCACTTGAATGCCACATTCATGACTTTCCAACACTCTGTGGAGATCATTCTTTTCTCTAACAATCATTTTCTAGAGATTTATTGAGACTTCTGTACTGATTTCAGAATCAGACCTTTTGATCTACGCTAACTCATGTCCTTTATAGGCTATCTGATGGTTGAAATTATGAATGGCCATCCAAGTTTGTGGAAAACAGATTAAACTGAGGCTTTCAATCATTCAATTAAATAAGAATCACTCCAGTTCACTAAGGATGATTAGTTTATTGAGTGTTAAAGAGTGAGCCTATATACTAGAATTCGTCTCATGGTTGCGTCACATATTTAAGAGCTTTCTGTATTTGTTCCTGTGTTTTATCTACCTTGATGATTTACGTCCAAATTGCTGGAATGGTTCGAAGCATGCGCTACTACAACCTTTTTGTGGTATGTTTTTTTCTTTTGTCTGCATGTACCTGATTATTATTATTATTATTATTTATTATGGCTATCAAAGTTTAAAGCATATGAATGAAAAATTTAGTGAAATAATATTGTTCTAGGACCCTAGTCGGATCTGTAAGTGGAGGATTATTGGTTGATAATTATTGTTAAGATAATATGTTCAAGTGAACTGGAATGAATGCCAAGTAACATGCACATGGTTTTTCAGAATCAGTGATATAACAGCATGGCATTGTGTTTGTTAGTGATATCCAAACAATTTTAACTAGAAATCATGGAAGATATTAACTAATGCATGAAAGCCTTAACTTTTGTTGTCAAATGATGTAATGCATATTTTCATATCCCTGCCCTTTTGCACATTTATATCAATTTTGGTAGTTTATGCAATATCAGTTCTGATTGTATATGTTGTTTAGCTTTTTCGTAATTCACTAGCAACATGGCTAAAGGTGCCAGGAGTCGCCGCAGGTTCTTCTCTCGCCAGTTTAGATCGAATCCTTATCCTATTCCCCAACCATGCAGCTGCGAAGTGCCAGAAGATGTTAATTCGAAGAAAACCTTGCCATCGGAGCGTGAGGACTGGGAAGATGCCACCTGCTCCGTGTGCATGGATTTCCCTCACAATGCCGTCCTCTTACTCTGCTCTTCCCATGACAATGGCTGCCGTCCTTACATGTGTGCGACGAGCCATCACCACTCCAATTGCCTTGATCTGTTCAGAAAGGCTTATACAAAAGCGAGGTCCAGCCAACACCATTCAGTGGGTGATGGAGTTAGCCCTTCCTGGTCATTGAATGATAAGTCCGAGATCTTGGAGCTTGCGTGTCCTCTTTGTCGTGGACAGGTGAAGGGATGGACAGTAGTCGAACCAGCACGTGAATATCTGAACAACAAGAAGAGAAGCTGCATGCAGGATGGTTGCTGCTTCACGGGGACATACAAGGAGCTCAAAAGGCACGTGAGATCTGATCACCCTTGGGCAAAACCACAGGAAGTGGACCCAGGAATGGAGGAGAAGTGGAGGGTGCTTGAACACGAAAGGGAACGACAGGATGTTATCAGCACAATAAGGTCCTCGATGCCAAGGTCAGTCGTATTTGGAGATTACGTCATAGAGATGACCAACAGCGAGGGTGAGAGTGAAGATGAGCGTGCTGTAGTTGAAGATGGAGAGTTCGAAGGTGGAACGCATAGCATAAGCAGGGGTATCTTATACTTTTTGTTGCGAGAAGGTGCACGACTTATGAGGTTTCAAGACAGTCATGATCTACAGGATAGGAGGGGAGATGGGGGTGTTGGTGATTATCCTATAGGTGATGGTGCTGAGATTCCTGCTGCTTCTGCAGGTTATTCTTCCGGTGGAGGTGAAAGCAATGTCGGTATTACTCCTAGCCAACGAAGAGCTGTTGCCATGTTGACAGTCGAGGGGCAACGCAGGAGGAGACGAAGAAGAAGCAGGGAGATACTGGAATCGGATGTAGGCTGATGAATAAGAGCTGTTTTATTATGTGTTCTATGATTATAAAGAGAATTTCATTTGTTGGGGTGGGAATGTAAGATGTGTCTGATTCTGGTTTATTTCTGGGTACATGAAATTTGAATGATGTTTATGGTGAACATTATTTTGTTATTCCTCTTGCTACCAGTAGATTTTATTGTTTTTATTTTTTAATTTTTTATTTATTTTTACAGCTTTGAGATGAACTTTTTCATTGTTTTGTTGCATGCAAATGTGCAAGGTAGGATGATTTATGAAGTTTTTATTTTGGTAAAAAATATAACTTATATTAACATAAGTTCAAGGAAGTTTTACGAAACTCAGTTTGATGTTTTATGTTAAGTTGAGTTTGATTCGAGATAATTAAAAATTAATCATTTTTTGGAATTTTCTTTCCACATAGTGAACTTGTATATATTGGATTTGCTATGCGAGATTATGGTTTATTAAGTATGTTAGAATTGGGGAGTAGAATTTTTTTTTTTTTTCTTTAACTAAGTAGAAAATTATTTTAATATTATACTATAAAATAAAATTATTTAATTATTAAAAATTATGTTAACTGTGAAATAAAATTGATTTGTTTAATTGAAATATATGTTGTATATGAAATTAAGTTATTTATTTAATGATAGAATTTTTATAAAATTAGTTTTTAATATTTAAATTTATATATGATATTAAATAAATATTAAATATGAATAGGATTATTTTTTTATTTATTAAAAGTCAGGGTCCTGCCAGCCTCACATGCGTGGGAGCATTGCAATTTGCAGCGTATTTTGGCTCGTTTGCTAACCAGGCAATTTTAAAAGTTAATGAAGGGTATGAAAAAATTGAAATTTATATATCAAATATTTAATTTATTATTATATTTTTATTTAATGATAATGAAATAATCATTTTTATCCTTGATATAATCAATGACATAGGGACTAAAGGCCTGAAGAGTGAAAATTTTATTTTGTTCACTAGTTCTCGCTTTAGTTCAGATGTTTGGAATTGGAGATCAGCAATAGGTCGTGATATAATACACTCATTAGTCACGTTATGCCACGCAAATACAAGAGCTTTTTGTATTCAAAATACTGTGAATTGCTAACTTGGTTCGTTCGCTGCAATGGAATGACAAAAAAATATTATTTCGTATATTTTCACTTTACGCAAATTTTTATTTTATATTGTATTTCATTTTTATGTGTATTTTATTTGATATGTACAAATGGATAAAATAAAAAATGGACATTAAAGTAAAAATAAAAAATTCAAACAAAGTCTAAAAATATGCATACTAAATATAATACTTTGTATAAGAAAATTTTTATTTTGTATAATTATTTATTTTGCTTTGTATGATCCATTATTTTCTTTATAAATATATCCTAATTTTAAAAACTCAAATAACATGAAAAAATATATGTTAAAAATATTTACAAAACAAGCAAAGAGTATATTTTTTTTTATTCCGTGCATCGCCAAATTGGCGGGAATGTGCTGCATAAAATTAGATGCTAAGCAATTAAGCTGGAGTTACACTCGAATCTAATAATTTCTTGTGACGGTAGCCAATGTCACAAGATTGTTATAGCCTGAAGCTGACCCATGTTATAAATATCTACTATTTTCAAATTTTTATTAATTAAAAATTTCATTATCAAGTCGAGTTTAATAACTTTGAAAATTGTTAAATACATAAATTTATATAGTAGATAAGATGAATTTATTATATTTTGAGTGAATTAATTTTGAATGAAACAATATTAAGTTAATTTTAATTCAAATGAAATATAAATATTTTCAAAAAAATTACAGTCTAGAACAAAATTGCTGCTCGTAAATGTGTTAATTTTCAATGATTAACTCTAATATATTTGGCAAAGAAATTAATTTGATTTTATCATAAAAATTATGAATTTGTCTTGAAATATAATATAATAAAAATTAAAATTAATTTTTTGAAAATAATGTATAATATAAAATAAAATTAATTAATGTATTGAAAAATTAACTTAATATTATTTTTTATTTTTATAATAAATTTTTTTTAATGTTTTGTATAATCAAAACAGCGTGAGTATCAAATAGTATCATAAAATTAAAAGTTAAATTTAGGTGGGAAATATATATATATGAGAAATGTGAATATAATTAATTATTATTTTAGAATATATATATATATATATATAATATACGAAATAAAATTATTTTTTAAAAAAATGTGTAAATATATATAATATGTTATATAATTATTTCTTAAAATAGAATATATATATAAATAAATTTTAATATTAAAATTTATTTATAATGTGATATTCTAACCAGCTGTAAATGTATTGCCTCCCGTTTAAACCTGTTCCCTTGCTCCCCGTCCTCGACCGTTGGGTCCTTCGGCCTGCAGCACCGCGATCGCTTTTATGCCATGGATATGGAATCCTGCGGAGCTGAAGTGGCCTCTTTTTTCTTTGTTTGAGCTGCGGAGAGAGAGAAAGAGAGAGAGAGAGCCAGCAGGCAAAGAAGGTCGCTCCTTTGCTTTCCCTCTTTCTAATTCTCCCGCAAAACCCAAAACCCTAACCCCCTGCATTCTTATTTTCTCCATTAATGGCGCTGCCCGTCGCCGCTTTCCTCTTTTATCTCACCTCACTCCCTTTTCTTGTGTTTTCCAAGTCTACCATTGAGCCCTGCTCCGTCTCCGACTCATGTAACGCTCTCCTGGGTTACACTCTCTACACTGAGCTCAAGGTCTCCGAAGTCGCGGCCCTTTTCCAGGCCGACCCGATCGCCATCCTCACTGCCAACGCCATTGACATCTACATCCCCGACGTTGAGAATCGGATCCTTCCCGCGGGTCTCTTCCTCAAGGTCCCGACCCTCTGCTCCTGCGCCGACGGCATCCGCAAATCCATCTCCACTCGCTACAAGACCCGGCCCTCCGATACCCTTGCCTCTATCGCCGACTCCGTCTACGCCGGCCTCGCCTCTGCCGACCAAATCCGCGAGGCGAACTCCATTGATGATCCCTCAGCGCTGGAAGTTGGCCAAACCCTCGTCATCCCTCTCCCTTGCACTTGCTTCAACTCGACCGACAATTTTCTCCCAGCCATATACTTGTCATACGTTGTCCAGAGCGGGGACACTGTGCCCGCCATTGCTGCGCAGTATTCCACCACGGTTACCGACATAATGAACGTGAATGCGATGGGGAGCCCCGTCATTAAGGCTGGCGATATACTTGCCATCCCACTGCCAGGTAAAGATGACTGGTCTGTTGCTCAAGTCTGATAACATAAAATTGCACTCTTCTTGCTTGTACTACATCACCAGTAGGAATCAATTATAATTTTATTTTTTTGGATATTGATGCTTTGACTACGTTTTGATTCTTCCCTGAAATGCTTACCGCCCTGTTGTAGTTTAGATGATTTTTTATAGTTCAACGTGAAGTAGGATTTTTGAAATGTGATAAAAATCTGGAAATTGTGAGCCTTTTCTCATTCTAGAAGATCCTGTTTTCTCGTGGAGAAATTGGGCAGTGTGGATTACTCACTGACTGGTAGTTGCAATAGCTTAAGATCTTATTGACAGTGTTTAGAATTGAAAAAATTTCTCAAACCTTATTTTCCTAAAGTCCTATATAGCACCTTAATGATACTTTTGGTTTGTCATGTGGGTGGATGGGTGGGGGATATGGGTTATTGTGCAATTTGCTGGTTGTTTTTCCTTGTGCTTCTTTACTGACGAAATTTCACCGGGAAGCAAATCTACTAACACATGCTTTCTACGGTGTTTTGAATGCAATCCGTTGTAAGTACATATTTTTTGACTCCGGTGACAGGAAGATCGGAAACAAACTTTTGATCTTTTCTAATCTTTCCTATGACTACTGCTTAAAGGGAGCAATTGGTGATTATTTCATGAGTCTTCAAGTTCTTTACTTTGAAATTTCTTTAGGGTATTGTAACGTTCTTCTTTGGCTGGTTTTGGGTTGATAACCTGGTGATTATTAGTAGTCTTATAAGATCATTTGAGTGCATTCATGTGTAGCAAATGTTGGTACTATGATGCACGAGCACAACTTATTAATCCTATGGGTGAAAGAAGCCCTTATGTTTTCAATCTTGATATTATGGTTTCTAAGCTCTTCAAATGTCCATTTAATACTGTATGTTGGAACTCTTATCAAGGGTGAAAATTTCCTGTTTCGATTATATCTTTTGGTTTTGTTTGATATCGCTAATCTTTGGATCTGTTGTGGTAATGTTGTAACTTGTTAAAAGATATATGCCATATTTTTTGTCGTAAAAGCCATCCTATCCTTGCTTATGGAAACAGATTTTTTTTTAGTTACTTTAACATATACCCTTATCTCAATTATCAATGTTGCCTTTAAATAACTTGGCTCCATCAATCTTATTTTTCTTAGCAGGAACTGTGAGTTCATGCTGCTTGTTCCATCCTCTACCACCATTAGGGTGGTAATGCATTCCTGTCATTTACCGCTTTCTAACTCCGGAGGGTACTTAATGATAGAGTGGAGGTCAAATGAGACTTCTTCTGAAGATTTCTGTAACTCTCTCTTTTCATTTTGGAAGGTTTCCCTTGACACGTTTGAAGCTCTAGAATGATGAAAACTCATTTTCCTCCATCATGTGAAACTACAAATGAATCTTATGATCATTTCCATTAGCACTCCCCTTCATTATGGAAAAAATCTTCTGGAATATTTCCGTGACTGTTGGATTTGCTTTTAACAATTGACATTCTGTCTTTGAGGTTGGGCTTTCACTCACTTGGCCATTTTATTCCATTAATGGCTACCTGCTATAATTTGGATATTGATTGTAGAGTTTATGCTGAGTCCACAACCATGAAGAGAACAAACTTCCTTCAAAAGTGTTTTTCAAAAGTTGGTTTTTGATTTACATTGTAGTCGACCTCACATAGTGGGACAAAGGTTTGGTTTGTTATTGTTTTTGGTTGTTTTTGATTTAAATTCATATGACAGAGGGAGGGAGAGAGAGAGAGAGAGAGAGAGAGAGAGAGAGAGAGAGCTGTGATCGTTTTGGACTTAGATTTTCAAGGGTCAATTTGTAGCAACATGGGTTGAGCGTTTTTGGGATAGAATGAGAGAAATGGAATTTTTCAAATGTTTATACAATGTTACATCCAAAAGGTCTTTTGAAATAATTTGGAAAACCTTAAAGTAGCTCTAATGAACTGAGTTTACAACCATGAAGAGAACAAACTTCCCTGAAAAATATTTGCAAGTTGGTTTTTGATTTAAATTCTTAATGGAGGAGGAGGAAAAGAGAAAGCTGGGTGCTTTTTGGACATAGAAAGATTCTAAAGTGCCAGTTCATAGCAACAAGGTTTGGCGTTTGTTGGGATATAGAGAAATTGAATTTAATAAAAGATTAACCCAATTTGGAAATAGGTAATTGAAAATACAGGATTAGTTAAATAATCTAGATAAGGTATTTCTTTATGAGAATCAAGGCATTGGACTTGACTTGATTTAACAAATGGCAATAATAAAACTCAATTTAAATTGTCCTCCACCCGAAAGGGCTGATCAGTTCTTCAGCCCATTTTGGATTCTGCTAGTCCAAACTGACCGGATCACCTAGACTACTCACAAAGCCAAGTCGGGCGGTCAGGTTAAGTGTTTACTTAGATTCCAGCAAACCAAAAAAGTCATGGCATCTATGGATTCATAATCGAACCATTTGGCCTATATTGCTCTCCATTTAAAACTTTTCTTTTTAAAACATTTTCAAGAACAGGTCAACAAGTCACTTTGGAATAATCCAGTAAAAGTGGCCAACCAAGAATAAAGCCATAGAAATCAAACCCAAAGCGATAATAAGAAAAGGTTGAAACAATGAGGAATTTTTTCAGTGTTCTAGGCTTAACTTGTTGTAAACCTTGTCAATTCTAAGTTTACATATAGTCCTACTCAAAATAAATTAAAATCAAATTCTAAAAAAAGAAAATTTAAAGTGCAAACTAAGGCAAGATTTTAACCAAGACTTCATGAATTTGGCATATGCTTTAGTTTCTATAAATAGCATAATATGAAATCTGGAAGACACTCTTGGTAAAAAGAATTAGTTTTTCTGAAGTACTTTTATCGTCAAAGTCTAACTAGGGGTTCAACAATTGTTAGTGTTCCTATCTTGGTATTATGTATGTGGGCCAATACATTGAATCATAAGTACAGATTGTCAGTCAAACCATCACCCTAATCATATGTTCGGTTCATACATTTTGCCATATTTTCAGTATGCATGTTTTATATGTCTCTTAACATTCATGAGAGGTTAGATCATCTCTTTCATGCATGTGAAGTTTCTACATATCAGGTTAAAGCATTCCGCTGCCACTTGAACTAACCTTTTTGCCTTTTTATTTCCTTGCTATCAAAACTTATTTGCACACTATTTGTCATAATCATGCCATTTAGATCTTTCTTTAGCCATGGACAAGCAAGCGAATAGTCATAGAGCAAACTATTTTGTTTTACTCCTACTGATCCAAACTTTGGCTATGATCACACTGCTGAGAAAGTTATTATTTGTTTTTTAAAATACCAAAGATGAGTTTTGTTGAATCTTTAGTTACCATCTGACAAGCTTAAGCTTGTAGGTATCGAGTTGAGTTCGAACAAGTTAAGTTAAATTCAAACTCAAAATCAGCTCGAAATTGAAATGAAACTAGAAATCGGAATCATTTCAATTCCGCATTGACTCAAACTTAAAATCATCAATTCCGATCCTATTTGGATTTCAAATTCGAGCTAACTTGATTTAGTTGTCAAATGCCAATGTAATAACAAAATAGAAAATTCTTGCTCCCACCAAGGATTGATCCGTGAATTAAAGGATTACAAGCACAATGCACTAATTACTAGACTAACAAGCTTTATCAAATATCTTTAAATATCAAATATCAAATATATATGATATGTTTACATATATATGTAATTTAAATATAAATTTCAAGCAAGCTTGAATCAATTATCGAGCGAGCCATATCAAGCTTGAAATTGATTTCAAGTCAATCCATCCGGCTCATGATTTGAATCAATTATTTTCGAATCGATTCGAAATCAACTCAATTTTCTTACAATTTTTTAGCATAGTTTTTTTTTTATGCTAATTCTAATTAGGGGTCACATTTTCTTGAACTTAACACCTCTAGTTTATCAGTGAAGGATATGAATCATGTCCTTCTCCACCTATTAAATGATATATTACTAGTTACGGTTATGTACAATTATATATAGTTTCTTAAAAAATATTTCATAATCACATCCAGGTCCTTAATAACTCTTAATTAAGCTGTCAATGTATTAGAAATATATAAATACTTATTAGCTTAAATTTGCATCTTTGAAAGAGCGGCCATTATTATAAAGTTAACTCATGTTGTAGTTTGCTATCCAAAAAAAAAAAAAACTCATGTGGTAGTAGCTAATGCTAAACCCAAGATATTCCTACATAGGTTGTTGAGTTGTGGTTTGAAATTCACCCTTTCATATTCCATTGACCTTGTATTAGCGCTTGTTGAAAAAATTCTTGCTTGTTGAAAGACTTGAATTTTGTACTAGACTTTTTCATGGACTCCTTTTGAAGAAAAAAGACACTTCAGATAACAAAGAAGGGAAAAAGATGGAAACTCTTCTATCTATTGAATCTGAGCAATTTAAATAGAAATATAATGGACTATTACTTTTAAAGAGTTTAATATAAAAAATACTTCTCATTGTTTCTTAAAGCGAGTCAACTAGTTAAGTAAAACACTGGAAGTTTTCTACACCCAAAACATACTCAATCTAGATGGCTTGTAGAGAAACAACTCCTCTACTATTCCTCTCAGTTTTGAGGAACACAACGATCTAACAGGATGTTGATTTGTCTTCTCTTGTGTAACTATTTCCCGATTTTCTTTATCTTCTTGAAGCATGCCGCTTTCAGATCTAGAGATCTCTTCTTGAAGAACTTCTTTGTTCGAGACTTCCTCATCCAACCTTGTTGATAACATCTTTTATCAATAACAATTCTTTGACATTTAATAGTCATCAAAATTCTAGCAACTCTCTTGCAAACTCTAACTTGGACTTGACTGTTGACTTGGTAAGCATGTTCGAGGGATATTCGTCTATGTGTACTTTTTGAGCTGCAAAATCTTCTTCTTTAGTACCTCCTTTATCCAATGATAACACACCTCTATGTGCTTTGATTTAGAGTGAAAGCTCGGATTTTATGCAAAGTATGTGGCACTTTGACCATCACAGTCTAAGGAATGGACTTAGTGACTATGACCCAACTTTTCGATAAACTTCATCCATTGTATCTCCTTTTAACTTACTGTTGTAACTACGGATTCTGCCTGTTTATGATAGAGCTACACACTTGTACAACTTGGATTACCAAGCAACTGTTCCTACCATTGAGGTAGTGCAAGATCCACCTCACTACCACCCAATATTCCTTGCTTAGTTTCACTAGAAATTTGTAGACAACTCTCATAACATGTGCAATGTCTAGTTTCGTGCGTAACATTACATACATATAATTTTCAACTACAGACGAGTATGTAATATTCAACAGCTCTTTTTTTTTTACTTCAGAGTAGGGGAATTCCTTCACTGACGATTGAAAATGTCCATCAAGAGATAACCATCGGCTTCGCCTTGTCTATGTTGAACTTTTGCAATAATTTTTTAACGTGACTTTCCTTCCAACAGCCATAACTTCTTCATCTTGTGATCTCTCTTGAATTTCATCGCCAAAATTATTTTGACAAGGCAAAGGTCCTTCATGTAGGAAACTTTATTGAGCTCTGCCGTTAGCTTTCATCTTTTTGAATATCTGAGATGTATTTACATCCTCTCCTGTGTTACTATCTCTCAATCCTTAGCATTTTGCCTTTAGATATATAGAACTCTTCTCGAAGAACTCCTTTCAAGTCTTCCTCGTCGAACCTTTTTGGAAACATCTTTCTTCTACAAAAATTCTTTTGATGCTCAATACATGTCCAAAAAATGCGATGAGTCATTTCGTCCATACTTTTTCTAATTCATTCTCGTAAGGAGGGTATTACAACACTTTGTGTTGTTTCCTTCCCCCTCATAAGGAGGGATATCTTGCTTATTTATTTGTAAAGTTACTTTTAATGGAGGTAAAATATAATATTTGATGTGATGTTTTCGTTTTGAGATTTATGAAATATTTAAAATAATGATAATTATATTTTGAAAAGTGTATAGAATGTGAAATAAAGTTGATTTCATATTTTAAAATTTGTATAGAATGTGAAATAAAGTTGGTTTTAATGTTAGATTTGTACGGGATTTGAAATATTGTTAGTTTAATATTGAAATTTGTGTATGATGTAATGACCTATAAGGTTAACTTTAACTTAGGTGAAAGTTACTTAAAGTTAACCTGGCCAAACAAAGCCTCTTGTGTTGTTTGATAGGATTGTGTGCTTGAGTGAAGTTCCTTTTATTTGGACTTCTAGTATTTGTTATTTTGTTGTGCCACCTCTTAGCTCACCTCTTAGCTCAATAAGAATATGTCAAATATCCTACAGAAAACCTAGTGCCATTACCTCTGTCTAGAAATATTTTAATAGCTCATAATTTAAGTAAACCTCATGGTAGCTTAGTTGTTTTACAGTGATCATTTAAACTTCTGTCGTCTGATTATGATACATAAGCTAATGATTCTAATTCAACTTTCTGGTATAGCCTGTGCATCCAATTTCCCAAGATACGCCACAGATTTTGGCCTGACAGTAGCTAATGGTACTTATTCAATGACTGCCAGCCACTGTGTTCAATGTAGCTGTGGTCCAGGAAATCTCAAGTAAACATCTATTTTAAGCCATTTTGTGTTTATGATTTTTCTTCTCTATAAAGTGAATGTTTTGACTCTTGGCCTGTAGTCTCTATTGCACAGCTTCTTCACTGGCAGTATCATGCTCAAGCATGCAATGTAGAGGAAGCAACTTAATGCTGGGGAACGTTACCTCTCAAGCTACCAGTGCTGGATGCAATGTGACTTCTTGTTCTTACGGGGGATTTGTGAATGGAACAATCCTAACAGAGTGAGTTTCTCTCTGGATGAATTTGTGTATTATTCATGTTAGTTCAGCTCTAAACATGTTAGTGAACAAGTATTGAGTTTTTTTCTTGTTCTTTGCAGGTTGTCCATGTCTCTGCAACCTCAATGCCCTGGTTCGCTCTCTCCCCCACCACATGTTTAACAATTTTTCTGCATTGAACCTTCGAGCCTTCTCAGCATATGTTGCAATTTAATAATTGAATATCTAGTTTACATCAATCTTTCGTCTTCTGCTAAAATGGAAAAATGGTTTTAACAGGTCATAAGACAAGTAGTGAACCATGCCATTAAACCTTCTTTTAGTTATATCAATAAATCCCTTATCGGAACTAGGCCTGTCCTCGTTGAAGCGGTGGGCAAATCCTCTGCAGTTAGGAAGTATGCTTACGAGAGTACTAATTCAATAAATTTGAGTCCATGTTGTGCTTAATGCTCGACCTAAAGATGGGATGGTGGATTCACACTTGTTATCTCAAACTCCAGTAGTGCTTCCTATAAGTGAGCAGCCTAGTTTAGCTTAGTGTTTTTTGTGTCGAATAACGGAAAGAGGTACATTTTTGGACTAAAGCTCTAAACTCTAACCCATCATTTCTTTTATATATATTTCACATTCAACGCATATTTTAATATAAAAAATTAATTTTATTTCACATCATACATGTTTAACAATAAAAAACAAATTTATTATACATCTTATTCATCTTTTAATAAAAAATAATTTTATGTTACATTATACACAGATATTAATATAATCTCTCTTTTCATCTCCAAAAACTATCTCCAACCAAAAGAGCTTTAGCTAAGATAAGAAATAATAAGATTGATGATAAACTCATTTCTCCAACAAAATGAGTATATCCACGGGAAGATCAGAGTAGGCTCAATTGAGGATAAGTTTAGAGAGAATTGATTTAGATGGTTTGGACATATAAATCATTGGCTGATGAAAGTTCTAGTAAGGAAAGTTGTGTTATTAGATCTTGTCCATGTAAAAAAGGAAGAGGAAGAGGACTAAATAAGACATGTCAAAAAACTATTCAAAAAAATCTTATATACAAAGAGATAAATGAGAATTTGTTATTTGATAGAGTGTAATAGAAACAAAGGATTCATGTAGCCGATCCCACCTAGTGGGATAAAGACTTAGTTGTTGTCATTGATTTTACCCCTAGACATCATAATTTTTTCCAACTCACTGGGAATTTGTGATAATAGTGTTATTCGAACTTGAGAATCCCTAGTACCTAAGCATGCTCCTTCCTCACTGAGCTAGAAAAACAACACAGGAACAAAAATGTTAAATAGAAAAATACAACATTGAGATGGATGTGTAGAAGGTTAAAAAATCCTAGAGAATTACTACTTTATATGTGTTGATAGAGTATGCAACATTTAGTAATTATATATGTGCGTGTTATGTATGTATGTATGTATATAATGAAGATTTTGTTGGTTTGTGCATGTAAAATGAGAACAGAATATGTCATTATTCATTTTCAAAGCAGGGGTTGGTCAAAAGTAATTGAGTAAGAGGTTTCATGGAAATAGATTGTGTAATAGAAATCAACACCATATAATGGAAAACATCTGGACTGTTTAATAATGTTATTGATGATTTTGATGGTTTTTTGTTATTTTCACTGATTCAGGGCCGCATCAATTTCCTTTACTTGTGCCGCCGCCTACTTTTGTGAGCCACGAGTCGGCTTTGGGCCCATCGCCTTCGCCAGTGCCATCACAGCCTGGTGGCACCATTCCCACTCCAAGGTCTTCAATACCAGGCACTTCCATCTTTCCTGGTTCTTCTCCTGCCAATGGCCCTGCTGGAAGCACTTCTCAAGCTTCTCCTCTTCATTTGTTGAGTCATCTAATTCATGCCATTCTTTTCTGGTTGATATTGAAGTTCCTGCTGTAACTTTGTATCCATTTTGGGGACTTTTTGTAAACTATGTTTTTTTTGCATTAAAACTTCAATTTTTGTTGTACTAGTATTACCTTCTGAAAAATCAAATATCTGGCAGTTGTTTGCTTCTAAAAAATATTTGATTAGCTTTGATATTCTTGATGTCATGTAATTTATATACGTAGAATGTAGTTAAGGATTTCGTGAATTTATTCTTGTATAGGCTATTATCAGATCAATCTCAAATGAGCTGAAGGCAATTAAATATTTTAAATTAAACTTAACTTAAAATCAGTCTAAAATTGGAATCAAATTGATTTGAAATGGCCAAATAACATGTAGCTGCTCACTTGTTGATCATATTTTTTGGTTATTGCCTAATTCAAATGTAATCTAGTGATACTTTGTAACATTTTATATATAATATGTATGTTTTAAGTTCAGTTCTTCATTTTGAAAAATTCAGCATTCATTTGCTAACATCGATATCTCTCAGCAATCTCGATTGAATGCATGGCAAGTGACTGATCAAAACAGTCGAAGATGACGAACATCTTTGAGGGCTATGAACGATTCGTCAAGAATATTCTTCAACATTCTTCATTCAGATTTGGAGTGTCCCCTGTCTCTGATCATCATCTAAAGGCCTAGGGGAACTCTTTGGTCTACTCCCAAAGACAATGAACAAGCACATCTTTTGCACTAACCTCCCAAAGTCTCCTATCTTGTGACTACAATTAGTAACACTTCTATTGGGAGGCTTTTCCCTATCTTGCTTTCTGAAATCATTTAGCACTCAATATAGTATTTAATATACTTTGTAGTCCTTAAAATAGTAGTCAATATAGTACATGTTTTTCAATAATTGGTATAATGATTTTTTTCTCTCATATATATATATACTTTGAACATTACAATTTTTCTCGTCTAAATTAAAAATTATGGTGATAGTATAGATAAAATTTCAGACTTCTTAGTACCCAAGCAAATTTTTTTTTTAATGGACTAAAAAAACATCACTTCCCATTTACTTTTTTTTTTCTATATGTTCGCCCTAAGTCTTATCTATTAAATAAATGTTAATAAAATTTGGGTCAATTGTTAAATAAATGAGCTTTTAACAAATTTGATGAGTTATATATATATATATTCCAAAAAGTTCAACTGAAATAATTTTTAGTAAAATTAATTCAAGTTTAAACTTGAGCAAATCCTAAGATTTAAATTTTTATCAAATTTTTCACTATCTTGATTTTTACTTGTTGATTGAGATTACGTACCCTTGACTTGGATTGTGCAAGTGCACATCAAAGTTTACAATGCAAGGTCGAGCAAATTTGGTGAACAAATCTGGCAAGAAAGCATAGGAATTTCATAGATAACTGAAAGAAAGAGATTGTAACTTCTATCGCTTTGTTATTTTTTCTTTTCTATACTGTAACACACGTATTCATTGAATTATTTATCTCGTTATTTTTTTCTATTCTAATATGCATATCTATTGTTCTATCTATATTATAGTGAATTTAAATTATCAATATTTGCATGGGTCATAAAGTAATGTTTTTCTAACCCAATGGAAAAGGAATTTGCTTGGAAAATAGAGGATTTTAAGTTCAAACCATGCTATTAACACAATTTTAAAGTGGAGTAAGATAAATTGTGATTTCAAGGGATAAAATTAAAAAAAAAAGTTCTGCATGATGATGATTTTCTATTTTTATGAGTTTCTTACACAAATATTATTGATGTTTAGCTTCTCTTCCTTGTACTATTTTTCTCTATTTTGTTTTACACTCCCATATGTTGACTCGATTTTTCGTTGTCCTTAACTTTTTTAGTGGTTAAAAGTTTAATTTGGTCTTAAAAATGAGATCCAAGGTTGGACTAGAGCTTGTGCAATTCCTAATTTTGATCTTGGGAATATAATATTGTTTTTCAAGTAAAAATCATACTGATATTTAGTTTGATCTCACCAATCTTGAATTAATTTTAAACCATAATTTAATCACAAGTGTTATTATCTCTATGTTTAAAGAAAAAGAGTAATATCTTTAATTTACCTTAATCACTACACCTCAATGAAATTAAAAAATAAATATATATCACTAACCATATTTCTGTTTAGCTTTACTGTGCTATAAATAATGGTATTATGTTCTATAGCTGCAGTTATAAAATTATTTTTTATTTGATAAATTGCTGTTAAAATTTGCTGTTAAAAATAAAAATATATGTTAACAATTACTATATTGTATATTTAATTGAGTTTTTGATTACATTGGTTTATATATATGGCTATGTTTAGTTATATACATTGTTGATAATTAATGATAGATATTTTATTGATATAATTCATTATACAAATTATTTTTATATAATTAACTTAATTATATGCATATTTTAATTATATATTTTTTGAAAATAATTATATATATTATTTATAGATTTTTAAAAAATATATAATAATTAATAGTTTTATTAAATAAATCTAATTATATTAATTGTATATTATTAAATTTATAATAATTATTTTTTAAAATATAAATGATCATTGTAATTATAATTATTTTAGATATTACAGAACATTATATAAAATATATGGGTATAAATTTATTTTAATTTATTTAAAGTAGTTTTCTAAAAAAATTATTTCAAGAATTTTTTTTTCAATTTTATCTCACTAACTACTTTTTACTTTTTTTTTAATAAATTCTAATTCAAATTTAGATCAGCAATGTCACATCATATTGCTATAAAAAAAGAGTTAATTAATTATATATTACAATAAATTTATTATTATATATATCACTCATTCATAAATTACTCTTAAATTACTAGACTCTGTTAATATTTTTTATATTATAAATACTATAAATTATTAAAAATATTATTGAACATATTATAATTGTAATATAAAAATAGGTTTTATATATTTTATACTATAAATAATAATTTATCAAATATAAATAAATAATATATATAATAATTAATTTAATATAGTATATAAATAATTATCTCAAAAAAAGAATATTTCTGGTGGTGTCATTTTCTTTTTTTTTATTTTTTTTTTGTTTTTTTGACAGCGGATGGCATCATTTTCTGTTCGATCCGTGAACCAGAACCTCCGGGCACCATCCAAGAAAAATGGGAGAAAATCCTCAAATCACCAATCACTATTGGACAGCTGGCGAAATTCTCAATGGCACTTCCGTAATTTACTCCACCCATCCCCTCCACCCACTTCTCATGAATCCCCTGTTCATCTCCCGCAACGGCTCATCCTGCCGTCAATCCCGAAATCCCAATCCGAGCTGCCATTCTCCGAAGACATGGCGCCAGGGCTTCTCTCCCTCATTCTCCTCGCCCTCGCGGCGGGCCCGGCGATTTCGTCCGTTGCGGCGGAGAACAAATCGACGGAGTTCGTCCGGCGGAGCTGCGGCGCTACGCTCTACCCTGACCTCTGCTGGGCCTCTCTGTCCCCCTACGCCGCAGCAGTGCAACAGAGTCCGCTGAATCTGGCGGCGGCGGCGGCGAATGTCAGCCTGGGGGCTATCACCGAGGCGGCCTTGAGAGCGGCGGCGCTGCTGCGGCGGAGCGGCGGGAGGATGAGGGCGGCGCTGCTGGACTGTATGGACTCGCTACGAACGGCGAGAGAGCTGACGAAGCAATCGGCGGCGGAGCTGAGGAGGTTGGTCGGCGACCTGAAGAACGGCGGGCCAGGGTTGGCGTGGAGGGTGTCCAATGCGCTGACGTGGATGAGCGCAGCGCTGACGAACGAGGACACGTGTCTCGAAGGCTTGAATGACTGTCCGCCGCCGGCGGAGGCGAGGCCGTTCTGCGGCGGGATCCGCCAGACGAAGATGTATACCAGCAACGCCCTTGCCCTCGTCAACGCCCTCGTTAACGGCCGTTAATAATTAGTTTTTTTTCTTTTTTTTCTTTTTTTTTTCTTTTTTTTTGGCCGTTAATAATTAGTTCTCTGTTTTGAGTTTTCCTTCTATTTCATTTCTCGCAATGCATTATGATACAAAAATAGGTTTTGTATTTTGATTATTTAAAAAAAAAAGTTTGGATTTTGAAAACTCGCATTTGCAGAGTCCAAGTCCCTGTTGAGAAATGTAAAAAATTATATTACAAACTACAGAGTCAATCAAACATGACATAAATCTATTTGCACTTAGTAGGATAAAAACATGGCTGTTGTTGTTATTATAATATTTGAATTTTAAAAAAATTATATAAAGTTGTTGACTCCAGAACAGCACAAAGTCATTTAAGGTGATTCAGGGAGGGGATCCCCTATGTCCACCGAGCGATCAGCGAAAGGGTTTCACTATATAGAAAACAACCGTGAGGGCAGATATGTTAAGCTAGAAGAAGAAGAAGAAGAAGAAGAAGGGAAAGAGTGAGAGCTCCTTAGTTGGGGCTCTAATACAGTGAGAACATGAGAATTCGAAAGAGTTGCCTATGCTCTGGTGGTTATTTTCCTCCCGATCCTTTCCTTGAAGCCTGTTTAAGGGTATTTGTAGGCAGGAAATGATGCAGCTTGATCCTGATTTTCTGGAAGGAGAGGGAGTAAAAAAATCTTGAGCCCATACTGCTTGTCGGCCACTGGAGGACCAGAGTCAGTAAAAGGAGAGCTAGGCTTCTTAACCTTAGTACTGCTCCTAGGGATCTGTGAGGATTGGAGCACGCGAGTCCTTGGTTTGCGCACCTAAAAAAAGTGTTTTATACGGGGAACGGCGCAGTCGGGCCACGCTGACTGCGATAGGTGCAGCTGAGTAACATCGTCATCGATGTTAGTAGGGGGTGATCGTGGACCGTCGTGGACGATGTTAGGCCGAACCCTCATGGCCGAGCTTGGAGACCTGCGAGAATAATAGCATTAAAATAAAGAGTTAGTGCCACCTGGGAGCCACGTGTATGACTGTGATGCAGCGCTGGAACCACGTGTTAATAGAGCATAATGGTCATGAAAGCAGTAGTGGCAAGCAGTGGTGGGACTACGAAGGATAGACAAAGATGAAAACTGTAGAATTTTTGGAAAGCTTGAAAGCAGTGATGAGACTAGACTGCAAGGAGGAGGAGAAATAACAAAGAGTTTGAAAATAATGACAAGATTTTAAAGTGATAAAATGAGTTAGTGAAGCATCACGCTTAGCGATAATAGGGGTTTTTATTTGCATCATTCTTGTAATGACAAATAAACTGTACCTAATCATTCTCCCTGTGTTTTGAGTTTGTCTTGGTAAGTTGATACGGATAAAGTTATTTATTTCGGCCGGAGAGTCGTCATTGACAGTATTATCAACGTGGGCCAACTGTCAATAAAAATGTGAAGTTGATGTTAATTCTATGAATTACTCTCTCTATACTTTCAGCATTATTTGTTTACTTGATGCATTATTGACACTAATAATTTATTTTTATGCAGTACATTTGAATCAAAAATGAAGAAAAATATCTGTGCAATTGTCCCTTCACACATTTAGCATTAGAGGGCCACGGCTTCAACTCAAACTAACTAACCTGATCAATCTCTTTTATTTAATGTCCACTATTTTGATTTTGTTAGAATGAAAATGGACTTGGGCCGTTAAGAATTAAAGCCCATTAAGAAAACCCAGATTAGAATGAACCACTTGTGCTATTTTTTAGGAGGTTGAGATTTTTATTCAACCTCCTGTAGTCTTATATTTTAAAAACATTAGAAACTAATTCCCTGTAGGATGAATGCATGATAGGAACCTTGTGTGGCTCAAAAACCCACAAAAATAGTTGCGAACCAAACAGAGCCAAAGTATGATAAATATAATAGACCAATAACTTATTTGCAGATGAAATACTGCAACTTTGAGATAAGTTTGTAATAGCAAAACACACAGTAAAATCTAAAGCTCAGCTGAAGGTTTTAACTAATTTTTAGCTTGTGTACTATTTGCATGCTAACGAAGGAAAAAAATAAAGATAATGGTTTGGCAATGTGTGCAGGTGAGATGCCTCATGGAAATGCGATGGAGGGAAAGAGCGCAAGCAATGGTCTTTCTCATCGACAGTCTTTAGGAGGTGCTGACAATGTCTCAAAGGGCGAAGCAAATGGCCTTCTAACTAGGAGGACATCATCCTTCCAGTTAAAATCTTCACCCTTGAGTGGCTCTAGCATGGTATTAAGGCGTGCAAAAGGGCCGTCAAAGATCATTTAATCGCACTTGATTCCTTATTAGTGGTATAGGCGTTTCAGAGAAGGTGATTTACCTAGTAAATGGAAAGAGAATTCAAAGTAAATATCTCATCTATGTTTCAGACAGTTTAAGTTGACGCCATTGAGGTAAATGGTGTGCGACTGATAAATATCTCATCTATGTTTCAGACAGTTTAAGTTGACGCCATTGAGGTAAATGGTGTGCTGGACACAAAACAACGCTCTAATACAAAAATTGATGTAAAATGAAGGCCATAATACTCGATACGGGATGACAGAGACGAGTGTAGGAAGAATCGAGAAGAGGTATGTGGGTCTAGAAGAAAGGAAAAATTGGGAGAAAATTTTGAGAGAATTTCAAGGATTCTCATGTAAAATTTTCTACCCCTTCCTTTTGGGATATCAATACCTTTCAAAATTCTTAAACTAACTCATTCTAAAGTCAGTTATACATAAATCAAATCTTATTCATCAAATACTATCAAAATATTCAAGAACATAATATATATATATATATAAAGGATCAATCTCATTCTAAAATAAAAACAAATAATATAAGATTTAAAATAAAATAAAATAGAGATAATCTGTAAAGTGAAATAAAATTGATAATTATATTGAAAATGATGAAATATTATTTTTTAATATAAGAGTGTGTATAGTATGCGATAAATTTTATTTATTATTATTATTATTTTTTTAATGATACTTATTTTGGTATAAGCACGCCCAAAAATGTATGAAATTAAACATGCCATTAATGTTTATTCCTGTTATATTCGGATAGTGTTATCATCTTAAAGAACCAGAAGTAAATAAAAGACAATTAATTTAATCTTATCTTATTATACCATATTAATAAATAATTTTTAAAATAATTATGAAATTATTATTCAAAAAATAAAATCTAAATATCACAACATTAAGATAACATTAAAAAAATATTTAAATATTATCTCGGTGTTATATCATGACATCTAGATATCATCTTTTGAGTAATAATTTTATAATTTTTAAAAAATTGTCTATACATATCATTAAACTAAACAATTATCTTTTTTATATAACATGACATAATACTAAAATAACGTTGAACAAAATGTCCTCTAAAATTAATCGAGCATACAAACTAGTGTTACTTTCTATTGCGCAAGAACACAAGCCCACAGGCTTTATACTAAACTGATTAATGTGCTCTTAACCAATGGCTACAAATTTTGCAACATAAAATCAAAGCAGCACATTAAACAAACTGGGTTACAGCAAAACAATAAGAAACTCTCAGGTTTATTATCATACCATCACGGATCTGCAGATGCCAGGCAGAGCTCATGAAGTTCATTCAATATCCACTCCTCTCCAGTGTGACCTCCCAACACAAGAACCCTCGTCCCACCGACGACACACGTACTGTGCCCCCATGCAAACTTCGGCGGCTGCCCAGGCACGTTCAGAATCCTCCACGTTGGCTTATCCTCGAATGGGTCCAGAAGAAACAGCTGTGAAGGTGAATGTAAACCAGCAATGGAGCCGCCAAACACAATGATCTTCCCACAAGGCAGGCTCACTGCAACGTGGTCAAGCCGCGGAGGCGGATTGACCCCCGCAGAACCATTGGCCTCCAGCTGCCTCCACTGTGGCTTGTCGTCACTCAAATCGATCACGTAAGCGTCACAGGACCTCAGCCTTAGAGATCCACTCTTTGCCATTCCTCCAAACATCAGCATTTTAGTTCTTTCATAGGCAGATAGACTGTGTCCCAATCTAGAAGGTGGTACCCAGGAGGAAGGGATCTCCCTCCATGTTGGCTTCTCTTTCGTGAGGTCAATAAGAAATGTGTCGCTGAGAAGAACTCCTTCGTCAGTGCAGCCGCCGGAGACTACCAGCTTCGAGCCGTCAATGGTGCAAGAGCTGTGCCAGGATCTCGGTAGGGGCGGAGCTTCACCTACCACTTCCTTCCATGTTGGCTGCTTGGCATCAAGATCAAGCACGAAAACATCATTTAGCAAGCCCTGCCTCCCACATCCTCCAAACACCACAAGCCATGAGCCATTCAGGCAGGAGAGTGTGTGCCCCCACCTCCCTGGAGGAGAAGCAGCTACCTTCACTCTGCACCATTCCGGATTTGCCGATTCTAGATTGAGGACGAATGTATCATTCATTGGTTGCATGTTGATCCCTTCTCCGCCGAACAGGACGAGTCTGTTTCCGACAGCACAAGCACTGAAATTGCAGCGGGAAGGCTCCACCCTTCCTCCAACTGTAAATTTCTTCCATGTCACAGCTTCGAGTGTCGTTAGTTCTCTTGCAAGTCGCCCCCATCCTTGGCTTTTGATGTTCAGCTCCAACCTCCCAGTGACCTCTCTCCCCCAAGCATTCTGACAGACTGCTTTGCGCAAGTGATCGTTTTTCGTTAACTGACACATTCTCGTGCAAACTGATCCTACAGATGCTATGTCACGCGGGCTCAGGCGAGATAAGATGTTGTGAGCTAGCACTTCATCAGAGACCTGAAGAATACTGCACTGATGGAGCGATTCTGACACCAGAAAATTTCGTTCTTGGGGATCGAATTTGCTGAGGGAGGTTTGCTTGTATACTGGATAGGATACATGGTTGAGGTCTACATTTGATTCGTAGAAAAGTTGAACACCAATGATGTGAGTTATTATGCCGTCATCACCAATGGGCATAAGCCTCAGCCTGTTTATCAGAGGGGTGCCATCCTTCCTGAAGTTGAGGAGTTCACCCTGGAATTCAACCCCTTCCTCTAAGCATCTGCGTATTTCTGATACAACCATGGGATCGACCAAAGGATGCCGTCTTTGGGCCCATGGATCTCTGAACTGCAAGAATCGGCTGAAAAGAATCACTGTTAGATTTATAGCCTGTGGGCACAATGAAATCTGTATTTATATATTTATACAGTAATCCAGAGAGACATGAGTGACGCAGAAATAAATAGTTGTCAAGTCAGATGAATGCAGCAGAAATATGTTGGTGTGGAAGCTGAGAACTGGACTTTTTTGGCCACATTTGAAGTTGAAAAATTTTGATTGTTTCGACTTCGGGTCTTCCAGAGCAGATAGCAGTGGAAGAAACTTCTAGGAACTTCAAGGAAACAAATTTATCTACAAATAGCTTCCCCTGCATAGGTGATATTCGGAAGTGGACTTCCGAGAGCATATGTCTTCGACAGAATCCACATTTGAGTAGCAAAAATCTTCACCCCCCTTCTCATGTTTATGCCTTGAAGATGACACAAGATCGGGTTAGAAAAATATTTGCTTTTTGAGCTCTGCCTTTAACATTTTTTTCTTTTTAAAAATTTTCCCGACAACTAGCATATATCCGACATACAATAGAGAGGCAATGCAGCCTTAGCCTCCCTTATGTTTGATGTGGACACAGTTACCTGAGGTAGCCTCTAATACCCTTGGTCGATAATAAATAATTCGAGCTTCTTGTACCGATGTTGGGGAGCTTACTTCAAGCTATATAAGCTATTCTTCAGCCAATAGACATGATGCTCTTTCGCCCTCACCTTAAAGCCTTTGGATTGCATTATGTATTTCTCCTCAACTCTCTGTAGAAGAAGTCATACTTTATATTCAATTGCTTGACTTCTAAACTGAGACACAAAACTAGATCAAAAACTATTCGTATCAATGTCATCTTCACTCACGGTGAGAAGATTTCTTCAAAGTCAATCCCCTCCTTCTACTCAAAGCCTTCACTACCAATGTTGCTTTGCACCTTGGTTGTGAGCTCTCTATCTTCAACTTGAAGAAACATTTGTTCTTAAGCACTTTCTTTCTTTGATAGGCTAACTAGCCCAAAAGTTTGAATGTTTGATTCTTATGTAAGGACTCCATCTCCTTCTACATAGCCTTACGCCAATGGTTAGATCATTGCCCATCAATGCTTCTTTGATGCTCTCAGCCTAACTTGCACCAATTATGACCATATACAAGTCAATTGGATACCTTGTTGATGGTCATTACAGTCTTGTAGACCTTCGTAGTCTTTCTTCAGCATGTGGGCTTGGTGAAGACAGCTCCTTGAAGAGTCTTCTAATTTTTGTCTCTATCTTCAACTTTGATGGTACCTTTGCCTTAGGAACTCATGTTTTCAACTTTGACTTTCAACTCCACCATCAACTGGATCTAACTCTTCGTCTTCAACTTCTCTCCCCTCTTCACTTCTTTGAGAATACGGTTCTCAATGAAGAGAATATCACAAATCCCCACAATCTTCTTGTCTTTCAGGTCCCACAACTTGTATCCAAACTCTTCTTGTTAGTAGTCAAGAAAAACGCAACCGCATACCATTGCGTCAAGCTTCTCCCTTTGGTATACGAACGAACGCCTTGCAATTGAACACTCTCATATGTTTCAAATAGCCTTTTCAAACCATCTCTAGCAACTTGTCCTCCAACGACACGCTTGGCGAGCAACAAATTAATTTATTCAGCTGATAATACTTTTGCCCAAAAGGACTTTAGCAACTTGACATGGGACAACAAACATTTGTCCCTCTTCACTATGGTTTGGTTCATTCTTTTAGAAACATCATTTGTTGAGAACTTTGGGATTGTTCATTCATGATGACTACTATATGTCTGACAATACTTATCCAACATACAGTGTTTATGAGAACACATTTGGGAGCCCTATTTATCTCTAGCTCAATAATCACATGAAACCCATGAAAGGTTTCCATAAAGCTAGCTCTTTAAATTATGAGCTAAAGTCCATATCTTTCTTACGAAGTCATTAGTAAATGCAACAAAGCAGGATGCTCTCTTAAGCTATCTTTGCCTCATCTCATAGAAGATTTTTGACTACCGACAAGATGGCAGCTTCACGAACATTTCCCCTATCTACTTTCTTGCAAGGCAGTGTGCATATCAAGAGGTGCATCTTGTAGGCATGGCATGCGATTTTCTTCTCTAGAACTTCTACGACTATATTACTCATGTTGCGTAGTTTGCAGCGCCACAACTCCTTCGATAATTTTTCTCGTCACTACTACAGAGGAAAAGCACACCTTAGCTTCCATCTTGTAAAGCAACGCTTACTCCCCCACGCTATGATGAGTAATCCTTTGGTAAGCTTTCATTAGTCTTTATCAAAGGTTCTAACATAGCTTTTTTCGTCAAATTTTCCCAATGAGATAGGGTTTAGACAAATTTCCCATACATGCCTTGCCTATTTCAACTTCAGCATTGATTTCTATTTATGTCACCTGCATCGATTGTCTTTGAAACGTTGTCATTACTCATCTTGACAATTCCATAATCGTCGAGCCTACAAGACAGAAGCAACTCCATGTTGGAAGCTATATAGCTAGATGGCCCTAAGTTCACCACCTACACTTAGTCTTAGAATGCCAAAACAAGCCCAATTGATTAAGCAGTTTTTGCGACTTCTACCTCATATGATCCGACTTCTTACAGCAGAAGTGCTTTAGATCTTTTTTCAATGAGAAATTTTCTCTTCACTTGCCAAGCTCCTAGGATTTTTTCCTTCTTTGACTTGGTCCCTGCTTTTGACAACCAGGGCCTTACTGTTCAACGACCCTTGCGTCTTCCTTCTTGTCTTCATTCAGTAAAATGATAGTGATGAGATTCAAGGAGACCACTCCATCCAATGCATAGTTTTTTAGAGAGATTACCAAAAATTTTCAACTCTCTAGTAAAGAAATCAATAGTAGGGCTTGAAGGTCATTATCAAATTAAGTGACCTTCATGACAACGAGTTGGCGGATGATGGTCTGAATCTCATTCAAATGCTAGGAGATTTTTTCATTCCCTGAACTTTAAGTTCACTAACCTCTTGATAAGGAAGGCCTTGTTTGCAATTATCTTCCTCCCAAACACATTCTCCAGCTTCATGCACAGAGTACATTGATGTCTTTGCTGAGACTAGGTGATATACTACATCATCAAGCCACTGACAAATATGGCAAGCTACGTTTAGATCAAGCTTCTCCCATTTGTCATCTTTTACCTATATTGACCTTCCAATAGGCCCTTTTTGGTAAGGGTGTTAATATGGATCGAAGATCGAAAATCGATTGAAAGTTACAATCGATTTTAGATCGAATCGAAATCGAGTCGATCTAAACAAGCCAACTAACGAGCCTAAAGTTTAGCTCAGTAATAATTTCAAGCCGGGGTACGCTCAGCTCGATCCGGCTTGAGATCGGATCGAATTAAAATACATATTATATATACATATATATAATATATATAGTCCTCCCCCATTTTAGGTTTAGGATTGGTAGAAAGAATTTCCGATATAAACCAAGCCGATCTCAAGCCGGATCGGGCCAAGCCTACCCGACTCAAGATCGGCTTGAAATAAAATTGAGATTTTATTTTTTCAAGCCGGCTCGAAAATGACTCGAAATCAGCTCGAAGTCGATTGGAATCGACTCGAGCCGGCTCGAAGTCAAACCCAATCGATTTTGAGTCGATTTCGAGTCTATCGAAATGTGATCGATCTAATTTCGAGCAGGTATTGGCTCGGCTCGAAATCGGATCGATAACAACCCTACTTTCAGGGGTGAATGCAGATCTGTATATAAGAAAGCCAATCGCCTAATGCTTCCATATTCTCCCGTATTTCTTATATTTCAAAAAAAATCAGCCCTAATACCAATTGTTGGTGCAGAAGTTGAAAATTTGAACTTTTTGAACTTCAATGTTCAAAAAGAGATGAGAAAGAAGAAATTTCTTCTTGGAACTTCAAGACAACGAATCTACACCTAGTAAGACACAAACAAGTAGGTTAACATAAATACAATATTTTATGTGGGTAATCCAAACACTCGGAGAAAGACCCATAACCAAACACATCAACAACTTCACTACGAAAGTGGGCTACGGGCTTTTAGTTCTTCCCTAGAGACCTTTTAGGGGGTTACACAACTGTTCGCCTAAATCTAGGTGGATAACAGAAGAGAGACTCACATTATAGTGATTGAACTTCTCTCCTTCAACCTTTCTTCTTCTAGCAGACAAAAGGATCAATTCCATTGCTCTCTAATGTCGGATGCCTTCAGGCAATACAATGGATGACCTAGATATCTGCTTCATTCACCAGGCTCTCATTGACGATGGTGCACACATGAACTCAAGTAGCGCTTCACTTACTCTTTTATAGCAAGGAATTAAGGCAACTCCACCGTGCAAGTAATGGCAGGCATGTCCCTAGCTTGTAAAAATACACCATGCAGTCACTGCTCCATAAAGGTTTTGCTAGAGCATTCCAAATCATATGCTCAATGTCCTTAAGAAAAATTTTCTCAAGGAAATAAACAATCAACTCCTTTAGCTTCGGAAACCACTCCTCCAAGATGCCTTTTTTCAAGGATCACCTTCGTTGAAGAACATCTTTGGCCTGCCTTGTTGAAGATAAGGATTTTTCATCTTCACCTCTTCACGGATAATGTTCCCAAATAAGCCTTCAAGGATAGCTTGTTCAAGGATCTTTGTAGTTTCTTTAACTAGTCATCTGCTTCATCCCTAACAGCTATCGAACATCCTCCTTAATCTCTCAGGTGGGATTACCAACAAAATGAAAAGGCAAGGGCATTCCTCTAATTTATTTAGGTATAAACACCGCAGCAAATCATTATCAAGCAACATATACCATTAAGTAAACATTTCAATAAACCAGTATAATTATAGATTTTTTTGTATGACGAACTCAAACTTTCTTCAATATCAAAGATACCATCATTTTAGTTAGCCCTACCAAATAACAAGTTCTAGATTTGCCTCCAGATAAAGGACATGCCAGCCTTACATGAAGATAGATAAAGATTTTCTTCAATTCGTCTCTTCTAAAGTAGGTTTTCTACACTAGTAGATCTACTATACTTATCCTGAAACCTGAGTATCACTCCTCTGCTATTGTAACACGTTCTTAACTGAAATTATACAAAAAAATTTGATGTAACTCCGTCAGTAGATTACTTCGCATTGCTGCTAGATTGCCTGCATTCTTTACAGAAAATGATGCAACAAAATGAACGAAATCACAAGAACAAGAGAGCGAGCATTCATAGTGGCGATTGCATACCAGTTCCGGCCGAGGACCTCATCAGCGCGGTAGCCGGTGGCACTCTCAAAGACGGCGTTGACGTAGATGATGGGAAATTCAGGCTCCAGCGCGTCGGAGACGACGAAGGAGGCCGACGGCCAGATCTCCGGCACATAGTTGAAGGGATACGCCTCCTCCTCCTCCTCCACTTCCACTTCCTCCATCTCCTCTTCCTCAGACCATCTCAATCTCTTCGTCCCCGAGCTCTTCTCTCCGCTTCCTCCTTCCTTTTCGACTCCCATCCCTCTCCCTCTCCCTCTCTCTCTCTCTCTCTCTCTGTCTCTGGGTCTGGGTATATAGAAAGGAGAAGAGCTGGAGGAGAGAAGTGTTGAAGGAGAGAGCAGAGCAAAAATATCTAAGCGGGGCCCGCAAGATGTGACCCGTGAGGCTATCGTCCTTCGTGGACCGCACGATCCCAATTTTGCACGCTTTGCCCTAACGTTTTGAAAATCTTTAAAACAAGTACGGCTTAAAATTCAAAATTTTAGAATTCAATTATGATTGAATCGGGCCTGATCATAATTATTTAATATTTAATAAATATTTATAAAATATATTTTTATAATAATAATAATAATAATAATAAAGTAAATAATTTGATCATAAAATTAAGAAAAATTTAAATTTAACAATATTAAAATTTTTCTGAAAAAGGATTTATAAAAATTAAAAATTTAATTTTTTTTAAAAAAATAATAAAAAATATCTCAAGAAAGTGTACTATTGAATAATAACTAAATATTTTTATAAATAATAAAATTAGAGTTTATTCTTAAGAAAATTTAGAAAATGATAAAAATAAAAAATTAATTTTTTTCTACTTCACGTCTTTGTTTAGCGTGAGAACCAAAGTGGTAATAATTTAAAAATAATAATAATAAGTAAATAAATTTTTTTAATTATTCTACATAAATTCTAATATAAAAATATATTATTTTACTTCATATACTCATTATTTTTTAATAAAAATATCAATTTTATTTCACATTCTAGATCAAAATATTCGATTCGAATATTTAAGCCTAGGATGTGAAATAAAGTTGATATTTTTATTGAAACTTATTGAGTATATGAAGTAAAATAATATTTTTTAAATTAAAATTTGTGTAAAATAATTAAAAAATTTATTTATTATTATTATTATTATTATTATTATTATTTTAATTATTATTATTATTTTAGTTCTGATTTTGATACTCACACTAAATGGGGCCAACAAATCTTTAAAGTTAGCAATATAGTCCCACGTTACTAATTGAAATACCTATATTTTATTTACGTTCACGTGGTTTTGCATCTTTAAAGTGTTGTGAGTTTCTCGGTTCAAGTGACATAACATCAAAATAATATTGAACCAAATGACATCTTAAACTTATTTCTATATATATATATTTAGAATCATTTCATATAGGTACCTTGCAATCCTCAACAATCAATGTTTTAATCATTTTAAAATGATAGTCAATGTTGTAAAAAATCGCACCGAATTAATAACAAGTCAAATGCTAAGTTCATAGTAAGAACAGTCAAGCTAATTATCAAATCAATCAAATTAGTAAATCGCTATAATTTTAAAATTTTAGAAAAATAATAATGTAAATAAAAATAGTAGCAAATATTTAAACAACAAATCCATTCATTTTATTAATTTTTTGACATGTAATCTAAGATATTTTAGAAATAGATATATTCGCTATGATTTGATTCATTTTGATATGTAATCTAATATGAGAAAAAAACTCATAAAATAATTAAAAAATGATAATATGTTAAAGATGATATAAAATTATATCATAAAATAAAAACATAAATATCATCGAAGTTTTTAAAATTACAATATAATATCAAATAAGTTCACAATTCTAAAAAAATTTTAATATAATTTATGAGGCTATTATTAATGAATGGCATAATAGTAATTTTAGATTTTTTTAAAAATTTTGTAAATAGTAAAATTTGATTAAATTATTAATGTTAACTCTAGGAATTGTATTAAAGACTTTAATTTGGTATTATCTTAATATATTATATTATTTAAATATTATTATAAAGTGATAATTTTATTTTTTAAAATATTATTTAAAATTATTATTAAATTAGGTAATTATTTTTTAAATAATATAATAAAAATATTAAAATAGTGAACTTATTTGAATTGTATAATATAAAAACCTCAATGGTATTTTGCCCAAAATAACTCATTGAAATATCTGACTGATAGTGGACACCGTTCTACGAATCGGATAGCACCACGTCAGCAGGTGAAAGATATTTTAAAATTACAAAATTGTTTTATTTACATATATTATTTTGTGAAAGCGCACGTGTGATAATTTGAAATTATAGAGGTCATTTATAAAATTCTCAATTCATAAAGTTTATAAATTAAATATAGAGAGGATAAAAAATAAATTTGATATAAAGATCTAATACATTATGACATCGAAATCAAAATGTACTACATAAAAAGAAAAATAATAATATATATATAAAGATGTTATAAATATATATATATATATACATATATATATATATGTTTGTGTAAAGATGATTAAATTATAATTTATAGACAATAAAATGCTTGAGAGATGGATACTAAAGGCTTGTTTGTCTGAAAATTTTAATTTAAATTTGAATAAAAAATATTTTTATTAAAAATTATAAATAATATTAAATAAAGTTAATTATTATATTAAAATAGGTAAAAAAATGATATAAATTAGTTATTATTTTAATATATATATATATATATATGATTTAAAATATAATTAATTTTTAATATTATTTTTTATTACGAGTGCTTAAAAATTGAGTTACACTTTTTTAAAATAGTTATATTTATATGAAGAAGTCAAAGTACAGGCTACTGAACTCCCTGAGTTTTATTTAAAAGACGTTGCATATAATTTAAAATTAAAATATCATCAAATATCAAAAATCAAATATATTTAAAGCAGATGATTAAAAGTCAATACTATTGAGTCTGTCAAATAGCCAAGTTTTTCCCTATCTTACATGCAACAGCTAGCACATCGAGCAATCTCTCCAAGCGGAATACTATCTGAGATAGCAACAGTGACAAATATTAACAATAAGACATTTGTAATGTCGAGACACAGGTTAATAGACTCAATACCATCAGACCAACCATAAACCCTCTCTCTATATATGGGAAATTTATAATTATCATCCTCAAATAATCTTTTGTTACAAGCATTATTACGTAAGTCAAATATTTATATGCAGCACCCCTAAGTTTAATATTTACAAATGACACTTCCAAACGGAAAGTCAGAGTAAGGATACTACTTGTAAATTATATTTAAAATAAAAAATGAGCATGTAAATATTGGATTTAAAGGCCTTGTTTAGTTCAAGACAAAAAATTTATCCAACATAAATTTTAACTATAAAAATTAACTTTATTTCATATCTAATATAAATATAAATATTAAAATTTAAAGTATTTTATATTTTATATATTTTTTAATATTAAAATAAATTTATCTCATTAAATTTAAAAAATAAATTTTTTTTTCTTGTCTAAAAAAAAATTTGAACCAAATGAAATCAACAAATCTTATTTATAAATANACATATATATACTTCAATTACCTTTTCAAGAGGACAACAAAAGATTTAATTTTTTGTTTTTTTCATTGTCCTCTATTGTATTGGAGTTATCAATAAGCGTGAAGGCCGTCCTCACAAACAAATCGAAAAAAAATAAAGACATTTTATTATATATATTTTAAATTATTAACAATAATGTGATAATTTTTATCAAAAATAATAATAATAATAATAATAATGTGATAATTATTCAAGATATTGATACAAAAAAGTATTAAATATTTAACTGTCAACTGACCTAAAAGTTTACATCATAACTTATAATTTAAAAATAATTTTATATTTTTAAAATAAAAAATTTACAAATTTACATTCTTACCTTTTTCTTAAAGAACAACTTATTTACTTTGTTTTATAGATTCAGTTTAGTATTATATTTTTTTCCCATTTTTAACATGATGCATTTTGGTCTTTAATTATATTCTTGAAACCCTAATATGGTCTTTTCATTTATATATTAATTATGTAATTTATAATTTTTAAGAGGCTAATTAGTAATTAAGCATTCAACATAGTATTTAAACTAATTTGAATTCTAATAATTCCATAATAATTTGTCATTAGGTTAAAATGGGTCTACATTTGGTTAAATTCATGTTATAAAATAGATTGCATATGTTTTTATATATTAAAATATAAATTTTTTTTTTAAATCTTAATTTAAAATTTTAAACTTTTAGCCAATTTTTTTTATATAATTTCTTTTAGTAAGTTTAAAAAAAATCCATGAAGGCATATTATGTACTTTTAAATAATAATATTTATGTTAAAAGTTATGTACTTTTAAATAAAAAAAGATAACGTACTTTATTGCATATATTTATACATCATAAAACTAAAGAAATTTACATACATTTTTTTATTTTAATTTTGGATACCATATTTTTTTATCTTATTTGAAAATGTTGATGATAATAATTCAAATTTTGAAATCTTGGTTACCCAAATAAACTCATTCACCACAGGACTAAGAAAATCTCACTGATATTTACACATATGTTGTATAAAATTGTGAATATTATATTTTTTTAAATACATATGACATCATATATCAAATTTATGAGGAAAATGGCATACAAATAATATCAAAGTTTTTATGGCATATATGAAAATATTGCGAAAAAATTAATCTAGATTACCATTTTATTATATTTGTTTTTTTGTCATTAAATCAAATATTCAAATCCCAAAACTTTTCAAGGAAAAAGAATTTTCAAAATCCTGATAATTTATAATTGTTGGGAATAGATCCTCACTCGGCAACAAAAATTCCTAGAAATATCTCACACAATTGTGACGAAAATCTGATCAAAGATAAGAAAACTACAACAAAAAACTCAATACGTACAAAAAAAAAATATAAGCAATTAAGAAGAACACACTGTATTTACATAGAAAATTTACAGTCATATTTGAGAAATTTTACTATTCTTTCAAGTTTCTCTAAAGAGAATACAAAGGTCTCACAATTTCATCATCTCAAACTTTAGAATCGCCCCACAACAAACAGAAATAAAAATTAAGATTAGACATATATAAGTTTTTATATTGTAGATTTAGGCTGGTGTTACCAAGAACAGACGATTCAGTAAGAGATGTGAAAGTTAAATTACTACATTCTTCCTAATTTATGTCATGCTTATTCTCAATATTCACATCATAGAAGATTTAGGCTCTACATTTCCGTCAATAACATCTCTCATTTCTCGATTATAATGCTATATGGTAGTTGACATTAAAATAAGATGACAATTAATTAATTTGAGAAAAAGAATTTTTTGATAGAATAAATTTGAAATTTAAAATTACTCGCATTTCAAGTTGATTTTTCTAAATTTTTTATCAAGCTTTCAGAATGTTTTCCCTAAAAACTGGCCAAGGTTGATTTCATCGTCCATTTTGCTTTTAGAAAATTACGTAATTTGAGCACTTTTCAATAGGTCACTCATCCTAATATTATTCTTATTTAAATACGTATAACTATAAAGTTTTTTATTATTAGCCTCATAATTTTTTCTCAATAAATATTTTCATTATTTGGGATCATATTTTTTACTTATGCAGCCGAGAAACTCTTATGTCATTCTGATGTGGTACAACTCATTATCAGGCCTAATAATCACTCTTGGTCCCTTCTGACCACAGGACATCACATTTTTACTGCACATAATTTTAATGCCAAATAATAATTATACATTTATACGTCTCACTGGCGTTCTCTTAGGTTTACTACTTAATTTAGTGGGATAAAAGTTTGATTAAGTAGCAAGGAGTCTCAGGTTTATACCACACCGCTATAATTTTTAAGTAGATTGAAAAAGAATTTTTTGTCTCCGTTGTTTATTACTTATTTCTTTACTGGTCCGAGTTTAATACGATGAATTTGTAATTGTGAAATATTTAGTTCAATAAGTTTTTATGATATGAAAGGGAGAAAATGTCTTTATGGTATCTTTTACTTGGTTGTTCTTTATGGCCATGAAATGCCAAATGTTGTTGTTGTGAATTACAAAGAAATTAAAAGCATTGTCCAGCTACCAACATGTTAAAGATATTTTGAAAATTTTTGAGTAAATTGCATCCAGGCACCTGAGGTTGTGAGAATATTATAAATTGATCTCAATTTTTAAAAAATCTAATTAATTCTGCCCCTAAGATTGTAAACGCATTGCATTTTTAGTCAATCTTTTAGAATATCACATTTTTTTCTGATAAAAAACATAAAATTTGATACTTTTTTAAACTAGTTTGAATAATTTATATATTTTAAATAATAATTTTATTTGTTTATCCTCATTATTCTTTAAAATTTAAAATTTAATTTCTCTTATCTTTTTCTTTATTTGCTTTAAAACTTTTAAAATTAAAAATTAAATATTAATATTTTAAAATTAATAAGTATGTATTAGTTAGGACTAAAATGATAGTGCTTTTATAACCTCAGGAGCCCAAATCAAAAATTTTAAAAAATTAAGATCAATTTACAATGCATTTCCAATGTCAGGGGCAGGATGCAATTTAATTACTATGGGATATTGTCAAATTTAGTTGGAGGGTTGAATTTTAAATAAGAAAAAAAATATATTTTATTTTATAAATAGAAAGTAAAAAAATTATTTTAAAATATGAAATAAAATTATTTTGAATATAAAGATTTGTATTAGATGTAAAATAAAATTAATTTTTAAAGTTAAAATTTGTGTTAGACCTCAAAAAAGGCGTGAACCACAAGAGCTTTTCAGACTATAATTCTAATTATTATAAATTATTTTTCTTTAAAGAAGCTTTGTTCAATTTTTTATAGAAGAATAGACAGTAACAAGAGACTAGGAGTACAATCGTTTTTACTTTACTTTGTCATGTGATTCTTCAGATGTTGATAATTTATACTAATATAACTTCTACTTGTAGAACAAGTTGAAAAGGATTACACTATATCAACTAGTGCAACTTCATTAATAAAATATTGATTCTAGAATAGTTTTTGTTTTCAACCAACCGACCGAAAATTCAGCCGGCCAATAAGGGGCCAGAACATTAGCACAGCTGACTGTTGGTGTGGGTTTATATAGTAATAGTGATAACTTATGGCCAAAAAA
Source organism: Apostasia ramifera (assembly GCA_019297695.1). Lineage (NCBI taxonomy): Eukaryota > Viridiplantae > Streptophyta > Magnoliopsida > Asparagales > Orchidaceae > Apostasia > Apostasia ramifera. The sequence continues at coordinate 32,704 of JAEMOT010003227.1, read as the reverse complement.
GACAGAGTAATTATTAAGTAATATCTGAAAAGAAATGAATCATTGAAACAAAGATGAATTTCTTGCAAGCTTCTAAGATGAATAGCGAAAGGAAAACAAAAGAGGAGCTCTTAAATTATATAAGTAAATAGCATGGTCTCAAATAATAAAAGTATTTTTTAAGCTAACATTAGAAAACTTTGTAATTAAATATGCTTCAATTAGAGTATTACTGAGATAGATAACATTTTAAAAAATACTTAAATCATATTATTTTCTAAAACTAAAATGAACAATAATTCTATATTTGAGACATAAAATGTTACAATAATAGTAATGCAGTTTACCTTGGATGTTAGTTTGCTTCGTTATAGTCTATTTATATTGGCAATTTTGTTAGCAAAGTTTAATGTAGAGTTTATGACAGGCTGCATCATTTTTATAAGTTTGAATGATGCTATCATTACTGCAGTTGGTTTGCATGTAGTTAACTTCTAGATCTTCCTCAATTAATCTTGATGATTTTGATTTCATTGTGCACCATTTTGCTCATTTGAGGCTTCATAAATTGATTTCAATCTGCTCCATCTCTAAGTTTTGTATTTATTATGCTGCTTCATCTTTATAGTTGGTGTTTTCAACTTCATTTGATTTCCACACTGCACATTTTTATACTGTTTGATTTCAAAATGCATTCACTGGATTTCACAAACTGTTCTAGTTCATTTAATTTTGATTCACATGCAAACTGAAACTCAACATTATGTTTAACATAGATTTTCATTTGAAAATTGTAACAACGAGTGATTCAAATGATAGATACGACATAGATACAAAATCAATTTAGTATGTTTTTGGTTCCTTTGCAATTTTTTGCGCATGTCAATCAATTGAGAAATAGTCGCGATGATCTCTCTCTTGGATTGTTTAATATTGAAAACTAATATTTTGATCTCTTTTGAAATGTCGTCTAATATATCTGAATTTTCAATAAATTATTAATAATTGCAAAAGGAGTTAATCAATATGAGCTCTACAAGTGTCAAAAAAATAATACGTGAACAATCAATTAATCAACATGTCAACAATTAAGAGTTATTTCATAAGGTCCCCAAAGCTACCTTACAGGACAGCAGAACGCACAGCTAAAATTTCACCTTAATAGTAGTGGGCAAGGCTAGATACCATTGCGTAACTCTACTAAGCACTTTACAAGCAAATATTATAAAGTTGCACTATTCTCCTAAAGCCTAGTATAGAGAAAAGAATTACTCTCAAATCCTATTAGCCTAAGCAAAGGGTGTTATACACCCTTCCATGCTAGTCATATCTTGATTTTACCTCCAAAGCTACGGAGGGGCTGCGACTATAATTAAGTAGACATTAGCTATATTCATTATTAAAGAAAACATTCGTTGGGTATTATTACTCAAAGTACAATAGTGATTTTTCACAACATCAGAAAACGCTAGCAGTGATGGGGATCATACCACTTAGAAATCCTCAGCTGATAAAGATCTCTCCTCAAAGGCAACAATCCGCAAAGACCAAAGATCTAGTAGGAGAAGAAGTTTTTTTAACTTGAGAGTCAACACTAACTGATAGGAGTACAAAAAATATTACTTTTCGCACAAACTAAGACAGAGGACTAAAGTAACCAAAACAATAATATGCAGCATGTCCAATGCAGCTCGCGCGTGAACCATCTCACGTAACTCCCTTCGCTATAACCAAGTGTAGATATATGTAACAATACTATTAGGAGATTTTTTTGTATGCGAAACCATTCAAGCACATTACTTTTGATACCCACAAATTTTATTCTTAAACTTCAGTATTGTTGTGATGATTCCATGTTTTGCACTGAAGTGTTGGAAGCTAAAAGAATTTCGAATTGTGTAGCTCTAAAAAAGAGAACATTCTGATGATATTTGTAAATGATAATTTCATCGTAGAAAATAGATTTCAATGCAAAAAGGCGTCAAGAATGACCGGAAAAGTTCGCCGGCATTGTACTCTCTGGCGATATACTTCAAGGAGGTGGCGATATAAAGTGACGATATGTTAAATGAAAAGATTGTAAGTGCGAATTGTGAGTACTGGAAGGTTTATTGAGTGTTTAAAGTTATATAAAAAGAGAAATGATACCACATTATTAAAAAGAGAAAAACAACTATTTCTACACATTTTTTCATATTTCTGATAATTAGCATAGCAGTCAAAATAAATAAAGATTGTAAAAATAAAAAACTAAAATGTTTGGTGATGAAAACTATAAGAAAAACAAGCTGTTCCTCCACCACATAGAGAAATTTTTCAGTTTGGGATTCTTTGGGATTCTGAACGTTTGCACGCCCAATAAAAGACCGCCACATACAGAGTTAATGGCATCCGAGCGTAGTTAAAATTCACACAAAACATAACCGCAGAAATAGATTAGTTCTTTGAAAGAGATAAAAGGTTAGGGTTACAAATTAGAACACACAGCATTCTGAAAATTCAAACTTATTTACAGATTTTCATTGCAAAAAGGCAAAATAACATGAACTAAACCTAGCAAGAGCTAAGTAACAAGCATTCATCTGAGAAGGCCATTTCCTCATTGAAAGAAAAGTAAATGTCATATATTCCCTTGTGCCAGCGCTAAATCTCTAGAACTATCAAGAACTTGAACCTCCAAGTTGCTTCTCTGAACGAGAAACAGAAGCCAGCCCTTTCATCAGCCTCACAATCTCTATCGTATCATCAAGGTAGTACTTCGCCTTGCTCGGTTTCTGCCCGACAGTGCATGCAAACACCTCGGCCTTCTCGCTCAAACAAGAGCTCGACGCGGCGTCGCTTATCACCTCAAACATATGCTCGTCGGACCGGTCGTCGCCGATGCACAGAACAAAGTCTGGCACCAAGCCCTTCTCTCTCATAGTGGACAGCATTCTCTCTGCCACCAAGCCCTTGCTAACACCCTGCACATGATGTCAAAGACTATTATTCCCTTCAACACCAAGCTGAACCTATAATCTATTCAATCTCCAGATCATGTGTGCTATACATATATTTTAGGTCTGGAGGGCACCACTTCTATTGAGTGTCTCAGAGAAACTCTAATTAGAGATCGAGCTAACCTAATCTCAGCTCGAGATTGAATTTAATGGTTTTGATTCAATCTTCATTTGATTCAAAATATGAACGATAAGAGCTCAATCTGATCTCAATTCGAGCTAAACTTGGCTCACTTATTATCGATTCAAGCCCGATCTGAAGTAAAGTCAGTGAGACTTTAAATTAATTATCGATCTTCTCAAATTCTATTGTTCATCTTGAATAATTCATAATCAATAGGATTTGAACAAAGGCCATCATTCATTAGGCTATCACAAAAAAATTAATATACCGAATCAAAATATTTATATAAATATTCATAAAATATATTTTTAATCTTTTAAATCGATTTGATTTCGAGTTGGCTCGATCTAGTCCTATGTTGATTTTCTTGAATAGAGCCAATTTCAGTTCGATCTAAAATTCGATTCAACTTTCAATCGATCTTCGGGCCAAGTTAACAGCCTTAACTCCACTTGGATTAGGATTTACAAATCAACTTCAATATAATAATGAATCAATAAAACAGATGAAACAATAACTTTTCACGCACGACAAACTTCTACTTCGTAAAGAAAGAGGTTAAATTTTTTAAATTCATATTTTCCGACGTAATTTAAAATGTCATAATTTCATGCTGATTGAGAAACTAATTCAGTAAGAAATGCTGACTGTGCAGGACATACGGAGCTATGAAATGTCCGTGACTTACGTGTAAGTCTTGAACACTTTGCGACTTACAAAAGCCGTATAACATTTCATAACTCAGTATTTTCCTACTAACACGATTGCTCAATCAGCACCAAATCGTGTCATTCTCGAATTATTTGTTATTACAATACTAGATTAAAAATGAGTAAATAGCAATTAAGTCCCTCTAGTTTCTAAATTAATCAGGTAGGTGCTCTAACTTAAAGTAATATACAAATAGGTCCTTTTACGTTAATAAAAGAACTCAATCGATGATATTTTTTTTCTAATTAATGAACTAATTTAATTAATTTAAAGGCTTAATAAATATTTAGATAAAAATTAATGTTTAAATTTATCTATTAATTAGAGAAAATATTCTCTATTAAGTGCTTTAATTAATATCAAAGAAAGGACTTATTTGTAAATTAACTCAAAAAATAGAACAAATTTGATTAATTTAGAAATTATAGGGACCTAATTGCAGATAAATCTAAACTAGAGGGACCTAATTGAAATTAACCTTTTAAAAATTGTACCAAGAGAAAGCAGAGTTAATGCAGCAATGGTGAGATCCATAACCTGAGGCTTGACTTCCACCTTCTGAGGGCCAGCCTTAACACAGACCGGCTCATTGGCCAGAACACTTTCGAGATGATTCAGCAGCTCCTTCGCCTGGCATGACCCAAAATCCGGATCTGCATCCTCATACGACCAGACGAGAGCAGTCTCCTTGTCTTCAATGGTGGATCCGTCGGTGGTCTCTGTATACAGCTTCATCACGGGCTCTGCTATCTGCTTCCAGCCGCAATCCGCCACCGGCACGCAGGTCTCCCATTCCGCGTCCCTCTTCAACCTGAAAGGGAGTAAAGATCGAATTTTCAGCAGGATTAATCCATCTCAAGGGAAGACGATGACCGAGTTTTGAAGAAGAACAGACCTCAGGAAGCAGCCGTGCTCGGCCGCCATTGCCAGATTCTCGCATTGGCAGAACCAGTCGCCGAGAGTGCTGCGGCTCCTCGCACTCACAAGGAAGACCACGTTGCTGCCGTCGTCGCAGAGCCCATTCAAGATCTCGATCGAATCCGAACTCGGCCTCTTATTGATCGTCGCTTGAGGCATCATTGTTCCATCGTAATCCAGCAGTATGGCTCTGGTTTTCGTCCTCCGGTAGGCCAGGAGAATGTACTCCATTGACAGCTTCCTGAAGCTGTTATCCAGAGCCACGACCCTGAAGCCCAATCCGAATCCGATCCCCCAACATCTCCGCGTCGAGTGATCCTTGCAAGATCGTTCCAAATCCTGCAGGAAGCTTCGAGCCCAGTAGCCGACGTCGTGGGTGCTGACGTACCGGAAGTGCTTCTCGTGGCGGAGCTGCTTCTCGGCCTCCGGCATCTCCAATGCGCAAACCATGGCTTCAGCCACCGCTTCAATGTCCCATGGGTTCACCCTGATCGCCCCGCTCAGCGAAGGGGAACACCCGATGAACTCCGACAGCACCATCATGCTCTGCTTCGGCCTTCCGCGGTTCAGACCTAATACTCTGTTCAAATTCTCGTTCCCCTGTCTCGCAACCACGTACTCGTAAGGTATCAGATTCATTCCATCTCGAACCGCAGTGATCAAGCAGCACTCAGCGGCTACATAATACGCCATTTTCTCATAGAAAGGAAGCGGCTTGTCGATAAGGACGACAGGCTGGTACCCTGGCCGGCCGAACTTCTGGTTGATTCTCTGAACCACGGCGAAGGTCTCTGCTTCAACCTCCGTCACATCCTTGCCACGGCCCCTGGCGGGATTGGCGATCTGCACGAGAACAGCTTTGCCCCGCCACTGCGAGTGGGAGGCGAGAAGCTGCTCCATTGCCAGGAGCTTGAGGCTGATCCCCTTGAATATATCCATGTCGTCGATGCCGAGCAGCATTTTCCGGTGGGAGAACTGGTCAACGATGGCGGACACCTTGGCCTCTGTTTCCGGCAGGGAGAGAACCTTGTGGATCCGAGCCATGTGGATGCCGACGGGGAGGATCTTGATGCTGACGATGCGGCCGCAGTAATCGAGCTCGATGTAGCCCCGGCGGGACTGGTAAGTGAGGCCGAGCATTCGGCTGCAGCAGGAGAGGAAATGGCGGGCGTAGTCGAAGGTGTGGAAACCGATGAGGTCAGCGTTTAGGAGGGAGCGTAGGATCTCTTCGCGGACGGGGAGGGTGCGGTAGATTTCTGAGGAAGGGAAGGGGGAGTGGAGGAAATAACCGAGCTTGATTCGATTGAAGCGCTTCCGGAGGAAGGTGGGGAGTACCATGAGATGATAGTCGTGGACCCAGACAGAGTCGTGATCGGGGTTGATGACTTCGTGGATCTTGTCGGCGAAGAGCTTGTTGACGGAGACGTAGGCTTGCCACAGAGAGCGGTCGAACCGGGAGGCGAGGTCAGGGGAGAGGGGGAGGAGGTAGTGGAACAGGGGCCAGAGGTGGCGTTTGCAGAAGCCGAGGTAGAAGCGGGAGTAGAGGTCGGCGGGGAGAAAGAGGGGTAGGCAGCGGAAGGACTCGAGGAGGAGCTGGGAGACCTCGTCGTGGTCGGAGGGGGGGATGACATCGGCATCGCGGAGGCAGCCGATGAAGATGACGTCCGAGGAGGAGGGGAGGGAGTCGCGGAGTTGCAGGAGGAGGGAGTCGTGATCGAAGGAGAAGGACCAGCTGGCAGCGGCGTCGGGGTGCTGGCGGGCGGTGCGGAGGGGAAGGTGGTTGGCAACGACGATGGTGCGCGGGCGGCGGCGGGGGGAGGAGGAGGAGGAGGAGGATGAAGAAGAAGAAGAAGATGATGATGATGATGATGGAAGGGGGTCGGAGTCGGAGTCGGAGTCGGTGAGGGGGGAGATGATGCCGGAAGTGGTGATGACGCGAGGGATTCGGCCGCCGATACGGCCTACCGGAGGCGGATCGCCGGAGACCAGCTCGAGGAGGTTTGAGTAAGATTTGGATGCCATTGTTTCCACAAATCAAGATCAGTTTTTTTATTTTGAAAATTGGGGAAAAAAAAAACTGATCCTGTTTCCGCAAATCAAGATCAATTTTTGTTAGCAAAGAAGAAGAAATGTGTGGTTTTCCTCGAATTTGACAAGCATTTACGTGATTTTGACGCTGAGTTAAACAGAGCACGAGATCAAAGCCAGGATAAGCTTAAACAGAACAAAAGACCTCAAGAGAGAGAGAGAGAGCTCTAAAGCTTCAGAGAAGTTGGAGAGAGGTTGCGCAGGTTTTATACAGACAGTGTGGAACAGGCCGAAGTATCTACTTTCAGAGGACCATTTCGGATATTGATAGATTCACTCCTAATAATGAGATAGTGCACGCCTCTCTATCTAGAATTCCAGACTGAGGGAGTGACACTTTTATCTCTCTAATTTTAGAAAATTAATTAAGTGCTACCTCACTACCGTGTCATCTATTAATTATTTTTTAAACTTTTTATTAATATTTTACTTAATTTATATATATATATATATAGTCCACAAAAATATGTATAAATTTAAAAATTAATAATACAAAGTAATAAAATATTCATAAAAAAAAAAATTTACTTTGAAAAAACAATTTTGGACTTTGTATTAGCATTTTTGATTTTCTATTAACATTATTTTTTGTATTGATTTTTTTTAACTATATATATAGATGTAAATTAAATGAAATAGCCATTAAAAAAATTATAAAATGATAAAAACATGACATGAAATAACCAGAGAAAATGACGTAAAACAACATTTCTTTACTGTTATGGGTGTGGCCAGGCTGGCGAACCCTGTGCACCTGTGTGATACTCATTGATTAAGCGTCGAATAGGTGATGCTCCCAAAAAGTTATGCTTAATAATTTTCCTAGCTCTAAGCTCATTTCTCAATTACAATTGAGAAATGCTTTATAGTCTCATAAATATCTTTAAATTTTAAATTAAATGAGATTATTATGTCATAATATAAATTAAAATTTTGATTTTACCTACATAGCAATTGTCCACATAAAAATTATGATTAATTTTAGAATTATTTATGAGAGATTATTCTTTGCAATCTTTATTAGTACATATTGCTTTCAAAAATAATCTCAAATTTGAATTAAAAAAACCTTTAAGTCAAGTTAAAAACATTAACAAATATATAATGAAGTAGTAATGCGTACATAAAAATGAGATCATATGTTCAAACTTTGCTTCTCACTTTTCTCTTTCACTTCTTTTCATTTAAAATTTTGACTTCAAATTGAGTCGACTTTAAGCTAAATAAATACAGTTTTAGCCGTGTTGCATCTAGATCCACGCCTCACCATCCGGATCGTCCACGTCGAAGCTTACGCGGCATCAAACGTCACAAGTCCTCCGTGACGAACAAGAGATACATCATCCCGAACAGCAGATGTCGAAGAGGTCGCAACAAAAACTAGACTTGAACTGACAGTCGCCTGACCGTTGAGGACCGTACTACTGTGAAAACAAAGAGGTTTTTCCGCCAACAGGCCGTACCACTCGTACATCGTACAGCAGAAGTCACATAGTAGCCCTCTGCAGGCATTAAATGAGTCGTCGCTAGAATTGTAGATTATTCGGCTGAAATGACTGGACAGAGCAGACCAGAGTATATATATCTCTTGTAAACAGCCCCCAAGGGGGGGCTCGGAGCACACTGTAACCCAAGAAAAAAAAGTGATTCTAGTGATTTTTAAGCCTCCTCGAAAGGAGCCGTGATTTTTCCGCCCAGTCGGTTTTTCACGTAAAAAAATCTTGATTGTTTCTCGTCATAACAAGCCGCATTCTAGTTAATCTATACACTTAAATTTGACTCATCACAGTCATATACTTAAACATCTTAGATATCGTCAACACAATATCAGATACATGAATTCAACTTCTATTTGATTCAAGTTTTTCGGATAATCGTACATCATAAATGGGTTTGGTTTTGCATTGGATCAACTCAAAATTGTTGTTAATTTGGATTATAACTGTGTTATTGTACTAACCTAGAAGTAAATTAGAAATGAGCTCCTAGGAGAAATAATGGACAAAAGGCAAAAATAAGAACAAATGTATTATTTAAAAGATAACTTCCTATATTTAAAAGTCAATGTAAGAAGAGGAAAAAGTTACTAAATTATAATAAAAAAATAAGAAGGATGAGGATAGATTCTTTTATTTATAAAGCAATGAGGAGTTCATGGTGATTATATTAAAGTCATTTTTCAGTGATATTCTATTCGAATATATATCTGCAAATATATAAAATAATATCACGTATTTCACAATTTGTTTGATTTTATTGGAGACAAATAGTAACCCAATGCTCCTTAATTGAAAAGAGAGAAAGCAATAGTAATTAGTAGATGAATCACTCGATATGCTTCGAAGTAACTGTTAAGTAATTGTAGGACTAACGAGTTATTCATAAAAACAATCAAAGGCTCCCATGATTATTTGAACTAGCTCTGAGTATTATGTCTCTTTATCAGAAGATACTTTATTGAATAGATTAATATAATTAAGGATCTTGATGATAATGTGCATAAAATTAAGAGTTTTTTAGTTAATGCAATTGATTTATATTTGAATTAGGTACTTGGTTTGGCTCGATTGCCTTGAATGGCATTAAGTAGAAAAATATTTGCTTCATCTCGTTCTTATGCATGGCAAACTTCTACAATGCTTGTCAAGACAAAAGCTAGAGCAACAAAGTGTAACCCGAAGAGAACTTGTTCAATATTATTATTTGACGTTGTTATTCGACATCTCTGTTCGACTTCCTAGATCAGCAAAATTGGCAAGGCTGTGTATATCACGAAAAACATTTATGTTTCTTATAATACTATAAACGTAGGAGTCATTTCATCTACATGACAGTAAAATTAGCTCTTATTGAGAATAGCACTTAAGAATTTTTATTTATTTTCTTTTCCCACTTAACTTCCCTCATACCAATCTCATGAGCTTCATCATTTTCCACTATAAATTTTATTTGCCTTGAGCATTTTTATATTATAAATCTCATTGTGTGATCAATATTTTCAAGTTCTTTTCAAATTCTTTTTTGATTAATTCAGCATCATCTCTTTCCTTTGGAGAAGAATTCAACATTATCTTGTGGTTTTATGCTTGTGGGGTATTTCCTCCACTTCCTCAAAATTAGGAACTCCTCTTTCTATCATAACACCAAATATATCCCTTATGGAACAAAGATTAAAAACTAAAGTGCTCTTTCCTTCTCTGAAATAAACATAATTCATTGATTTATTCCCACAATTATAAACTTTTCAACCATAGCATCCATAAGCCTATACATATTTATTATTATTCCACTTTCACAAGCCTCACCCATGATTTGGGGAAAATTTTTTACATTCGAGTAAAAAATACTCATCATATCAGCAAAGAGCTCCACTTAGTGCTAACATGATAGCACTGGAAGCATGAAAATTGCTCTAAATTGGGACATATGCTACCTACTTGGTGTTTGTCTAAGGGGGCATGTAGTTTGACGCTATCTAAATATTCAAGTTATTTAGATATCAATATTATTTAAATATTTATATTATTTTTAAATTATTATTTTTTAGTTCAATCTTATTATATTAAAAAATAACAATAATAAATCAATTCAATCACACCTCTCTCCATTTTAATAAAGATATTCAGATGTCATCTTATTTTGATTAATGTCAAGATAAAATTTAAAAAGATAATCTTACATTTTTTATAATATTAGCTAAATATATCATCAAATTAAATAATCAATTTTACCTAATAATATAATATCATAATAACATTATCAAACTTTAACTTACAGTAAGTTTAATTCAAATTATTCATCTTTTTGTTAGTAATAATTAAATATAATTATTTGACTTTCTATTTGACAATTAAACATCATATGAAAATAATATTAAACTAAACATCTTCTAAATACAAATTTCATTATCGCCATTATCGAATAATGATGAATTTGAGTTGGTCATAATCAGCAGTTATATGCGTGCTTCAAATAACAAAAAAACGTGAAAATTAGAATCCAAACATTGTTAAATCTGGATCCACGCCGCCTCATCTGGAGCATACACGTAGAAGCGTACGTGGATTGACATTACAGGCACCCGACGACGAATAAAGAAGACCCTGTGGCGAAAACATGTCGAAAAGGTCGTGCTAAACTACCCGCACACAACGTGGATTACAGGACTCCATACTGTATTTAAAGGGCATAACCCTCCCTCTAGGGATGTACTATTCATACAGTCAGGACCATGACCTGTCAACCTAGTAGATATCATTGGCCCTACACCATAGGTGAATCTCATTCCTCTGAAATAACCTTATAGATTAGATCAGGGTATAAAAACCTTATTATAACAGAAAAAATAGACCTTTTTTCCCCCCCTCAAGTCCTCAATCTCCCCTCTCTCATTATTGCATTTTCACAAATAAATTTAAATTAGTGAAAATCTTTGAAGCCTTCTCGAAAGAAGCCGTGATTTTTTCGCTCAGTCGGTCTTCCATGTAAAAAATCGTTTTTGTTCTTCTGATTGTTTTCTTGCCACAACAAATATTTTGCCATGAGCTTAGTTGGGTCTCATTAGGCAGCATCTCAATGATTTAAATAGTGCCTCATGAATGAAAAATATGTATCATTTTTTTATAAGAAAAAATATGTATCATTTAATATCAATCGTATAGAGAATCTTTAATTAGTATACTTAATTAGAGGTGGGATCAATTTCAATCATTTAATTTATAAATCGAGGCCGGCACTCTGTCTTGAAAATTGAAATGATAATTATTTCAAGCAATAAATTTAAGAAAAAAAAAATGTAATGTATTTTTGCATACGACTTTAAGTAGTCGATTTGAAAATTTTAAATATGGGTCATGAATTTTGACTCATTTATTAAATTAGTATAACGTGCTGAATGCTGGCCTGCAAAGAGGAAACATACAAATAAAATAAATATTACAGAAATAAGGATGTTAAGGCAGATGTGTGGATATACACGAAAGTATAGAATGAGAAATGAGTATATTCGAAAGAAAGTTAGTGTTACACCAATTAAGAATAAACTTAGAGAAAGTCGGCTTAGATGGTTTGGACATCTAAATCGTAGGTCGATTGAAGCTCCAGTTAAAAAAATTGAGTTATTAGATTTTTCCTATATAGAAAGAGGAAGAGGAAGACCAAAGAAGACATAACAAGAAACTATAAGGAGTGATCTTAGTTACTTAAACTTAGATAAAAATTTGGTAACTGATAGAGCGCAATGGAAATAAAGGATTCATGTAGCCGACCTCACCTAGTGGGATTAAGGCTTAGTTGTTGTTGTTGTTGTTGTTATTAAATTAGTATAATTTCGATTGTACATAATTGGGCCGCGTTACCATGCATTTATCAATATTTACTCTATAAACGAGTCAGATTGGCTCGTTGATCTGGTCTATTTATTATTCAAGTCATGTTCGAATTAGGTTTAGGTTGAGCTATTGATGTCGAATCAAATTCAAGTTTAGGCTGAGCCTGACTCATCAATCCGTTATGCAATCTCTAGTCATAATTTCTAAGTAGGATGAGAAAAATTATAATGCTACAAAAAAAATTAAATAACATATATTCAATTTGAGCTTAAAAATTTTCGATAGTATATCGAGAAAAACTTGTAATTCTACAAAAAATTATTATATAAATATTATATTTTATAAATTATAATTTAAATTTGTTCCTCGTAAGTNTACTAAATTTTAATTATTTTATATATTTAATATTTAAATTTTTAATATTATATATTAACAATTAAAATTATATCAAAATTATCTTTTATATATAATTTTAGTAATTAATATTTAATATTAAAAATTTAAATATTAAATATATATATATATATTAGTTAGATTTTAATAATATATATAATTAAGTCAGATGAAATAAGATTATCTGCGTATGCAACAGATTTTCATTATCTAATTTAATTTGTATCAGTTGTACTTTAATTTTTACGCATAATTTTGTTTTTTCTTTGATATAATAATTTTGGTTTTTAAGATTATTAAAATTTATTATGATTATTTTCCCCCCAACGGGAGAGTCATAAACACGTGCGGACTGCCACGTCCGCAGTCCACGTGGAGAAAAACAAATAAATTCGGGGAGGGGTTTTGTAATTACGATATTTGCCAGGACTATTCTGTAAACAAAACCTTTTGGCGTCGCGTCGTAATGTCCGCCGGACGCTGTCCGGGAGGCGACGAGCTGGCGCAGAGCGAAGCTTAGCTGTCTCACCACGTGCCCGCCCTAATTGGCAAGACGACTGCAAGACACGTGGCGATTGCCCATCGGATCCCACTACGGTGAAACGGTGTACGGCAACGGGGCGATCCAGCTGGGATAAAAGCGAACGTGGAGCATTGCCGCCTCGGGAAGCGCAGGCTCGTCGTTTGAGGCCACGTGTCGCGTTCGAGGACCATCAGGACAAGAAGGAGGCGACGGGCCGGCGGTTCCCAGCGCGCGAACGGATAAAATTTCCGGTTGGTGTCCGTCAACCGAATCATACGTCAGATTATCCGCATGCGACGAGCGGATGATTTCAAAATGGACGGCCAGGATGAGGTGAGCGTTGGAGTCGCATGCAGCAGCGTCCTACATCCTGCTGAGAAAAGAATAACGAATATTGTTTTTCCCATTTTCAATGGCCCATGGTTATTTGCGTGGCAATTTAGTAATTTAACCGTTGTTTTATAGGTTAATTGCATCCAGCCCTCTGAATTTAAAGGACAGTACAAATTTTTATTAACTTTTTAAAAAATTTAATTTAAGTCCCACTAATTATGAAAGTATTTCACTTTACTTTTTCACAATCTCATAATTCTCAACTATCTTTTCCAATTTAAAAAATAAAAAATAATTATTTTTTAATTTATTTCAATCATTTATATATTTTACAAAATATTGCACTCTTTTATTTTCATAAATCTTTAAAAATTAAACAAAAATCAAAATTTAAGTCTCTTATTTAACTTTTTCTCTCTACTAAAAATATAAAATAAAATTTATTAATAATAATATATCAGCATTACAATCTACGCAATTATAAAATTAATAAATAAAAATAATTTTACAATAAATCAATAAAAAATTAACAATTAAATTTTAATTAGGACAAAAACTGTAATATTTTTATAACATTAAGTTCTATTTAGTCCCAAGATAATTTTGGTAATTCTTAATATCAAAATAATATTTAATTAAAAATAATAATAAATAAATTTTTATCATATACTATATAAATTCTAAAATATAAATTTTCACTTTATTTCACTTCTTTAATTAGTTTTAATAAAACTATTAATTCTATTTCAATTTTCAAAAAATTAAGCAAAAATTTAATGTCCATCTAACCTCAAGAGCTTAGATGCAATTTACCCTTATATTACATTTCAAACATAAATTATTATTATTTGCAATTTTAAATAACTCTTAAAAATATAAATTAATGAATTAATAGCAATTAAATTTATCTAGTTTGAGCATATATGCTATAGGATGTCTCTAATTTTCAAAATAATTAAATTAAATCTTTC
>JAEMOT010003227.1:784-14053 GCA_019297695.1 Apostasia ramifera | reverse complement strand
ATATATATATATATATATTTCTGTTTTATATTCTGATATATTATTTTTAATATTTGACAATGTAACAGAAATGGGAGTTAGTTATGAAAGGGCTTTGACATCATGTGATTCATGTCTCAAATTGAGTTATAGTCGAATTTATTAATTTGAACTACATGTGATATTTATTGATTTTTTCTAAAGTTTGAGATTGATTCGTGATCGGATCAGATTGACTCATATAAAATTAGCACTTTTTTATTTTTTAAATATGATTAATTGAATTAATTTAAGGATAATTATCTACATATCACACAATTTAGTTTTATTTATGTTTTACCCATCCATTCTTAGTTAATTACGTTATGCACACTCAAAATATTACAAAATCTTACATACACGTATTTTAACTTATTTTTATTATAATAAGTAATCATAATTTTTCAATAACCTAATTATAGTTAGATTACAAAAAATTTGGGCCGTTCATCATATTATTTTAAGGATATTTAAATATATTTTGAGTGAAAATCTTAAAATCTTAATGTTTAGGTGGCGGCAAAGGAAGGAGACATCCGCGACGTGAATTGATTTTAGGACAACTCAACACTTTAGTGTGGTATTGAGGAAGAGAAAAATATATACCATTAAAAGTAAAAATATAATTTTAATGATTTACTAACAGAATATTTTTTTTTCAAATAGATTTTGATTAAGTTTTAACTCAAATGTGTGTATGTAAGATTTTATAATGTTTTAAGTGTACATAGCATAATTAATTAATGGATAGATAAGGTATAAATAAAACTAAATTATGTGGTATATAGGTAATTATCTCATTAATTTATTGAACATAAATAATATTATTTAATTATACAATTGCCTTATGAAAAAAGAAGTCTAGTGTAACGCATCTCTTTGCTTATTTGGAACCCTGATTGACATGTTGCAAATTAACTTAAAAAAAAAAAAAAAAAAAAAGTAAATTGCATCTTGGGAAGATATTGCAAATTTATCTTAAATTTTTATATTTTTTCATTTTAATTCTTGAGATTATAATAGTGTTGTGACTTTGGTGCTTATTTCAATTTTTATTGATATTTTCTAATAGAAAGTTGTGTAATTTATTATATTTAAATAATTTAATTTACTTATATATTTTAAATGATTATTATATTCACCTATTTCTATCTTTCATTAAAATTTAATAAAAATTTAAAATTTAAAATATAAATAATAATATTTTAAATTTATATTTAAAAAACTAATAATTAATAATTATAATGAATTTATAATATAATAATAAAAAATTAATAATTATATTTTAATTGAAACTAAGTGATAATATTTTTATAATTTTAAGAACTAAAATTAAGTAAGCTTCAAACTCTTCTTGCAAACTTTCTTCTCTAGCCCACTTACTTCTTTTAATTTTTATGTAATTTATTTATTTTAATGTAATTTATTTTACAACAATTACTAACATTAGATTCTTTCTTCCGTTATTGGTACAATTTAATAATAAATTTTTTATTCATTTAATACCTAAAATTAGATTTTTATAAGAATACTTCTTCATATTGTTAGTAAAGATCTAATTTTTCAAATTATCTAGCAGAGAAAAATTTAATTATTTATTAATATGAGGATTTATAATTTTTAATCATATATTTAAAATATAGAATGGCATATATAATTTTTATTTTTATTTTTAATGAGAAAGAAAAACTATTACCTTTGTTTTAGAATTCAGCAAACGCACTCTTTGATGGAGATAGAGCTTGAGGTATTCTTCCCTTCGTTGAGTTTTTTCTTGTGGCAACCCAAATGTTTCATTGGCCAATCTTCATCTTAAAAATAGATTGAGAAAAACAACAATTAGAAAAAAAAATTTTGGAAAAAAAATGCAAAGCAAAAAAATTCAATAAATAAATAAAAATAAAAACAAATGATTTTAAACCTAATTTAACCTTGAACTCGAGAACTCGACTCAATCGATCAAATTCAAAAACACATCGATGTGCAGATTGCCTCTCAAGTCGCAGAATACGAAGTAATTTGCCTCTATATAACCAGAGAGAGAGAGAGAGAGGGGGAGAGCCAGCACTGCTTGGAGCACTAGAGGGCATTAAATTTATAAATGGGTATTTCTAATAAATTAATATACGAGATAATATTAAAAATTACACAACAATATGACTGAATTCATGTTGCATGGTCCACCAAAGAATAAAATTAAGATCATATCGAGTAGTTTGACTCGATTGAACTGATAATTCTTTTTTTTTTTTTTAAGTTAAAGAAAAATATAGGTCACAATGATAAACCTCAATAATCCCTTCCCTTTATGTCATAATTTGCCTACATCTAATAGATGTTTCAACAAATATGATGATTATTAATATATTTCAATCCAAAAACTCCATTGTCATTCATTGTTAACGACAAAATCGACTCTTTCATCTAAATATTTACATAGCAGGATAACAACCCTCCTCTTAATGTGCAGAATATTCGTGCACCTATATGACGTCAGGGTAACCTCACAAGGAAATATAGTGCTCTATCTCATCAGGAGTAGCTCATTTGAAGAAGAAAATGCCCTAGCAATAATGATATATGGGCGCATGCGAGATGAGTTGAGTTTGGGTATAGCAAAATTATATCTCCGATCTCTGCCCTAATTTTAGTTAAATAAAATAAAAATTAGATTTTTTGTAGAGAATTAGGTACATAATACTCAGATAAGATAAAATTTAAGATTTTAATTATATTACGATATGTAGCATAAGCTACTAGAGATATTTATACATGAATTTCAGTAATCGCACTTCCCGTGAGATAAATTTGACATCGTTTTCTTTGCTTCGTTATCATTTCTCGCTAAAAGTTGTCCGGTTTTCATTTATAGTAATATTTAATAATTATTATTTATATTTATTTTTAAAAAAAATAAATATTCATTATTTAATTAATTTTTTGATGATAATATTTAATTAAAATTTTAAT
Organism: Apostasia ramifera; assembly: GCA_019297695.1. Taxonomy (NCBI): domain Eukaryota; kingdom Viridiplantae; phylum Streptophyta; class Magnoliopsida; order Asparagales; family Orchidaceae; genus Apostasia; species Apostasia ramifera. Next base: position 11,065 of record JAEMOT010003227.1, on the reverse strand, counting down.
TTATAATTAGAGAGTGAAAAAAGCCAATTAGTTAATGCCTTTTCCAAAAAAAATGAAACAGTCATTAAGATTTTAATTACTATTATTTTATTTTCTGTAATTCTGAAATTAATACTATTTAATTAATATTCAATATACAAATCAATTTAAAGTAACAGTAAAAATTTATTAATAAACATTAATAATATTAAATATTATAAATAGTACTTTACTGAGTATTAAAAAAACATTGATAAATAGTAATTTTATTAATATTTGATATATATATTATTTTTATTAATATTCAAATACTATTTAATATTTATACTTCAATATAATATATAATAAAATTTTAAATATAATATGAGTATTTATTTTATTTCATTAATATTGTGTACCTAATTGTTTTAGATGATTAATTTAATAATGCACATAAATTTTAAAAATTGAATTCAAATTTTAAAATTTGAAAGGATTATAGAAAATATTTATATTAATTTATTTAATAAAATAATAAAAAGAGAACAGTTTCCTACTGTAAATTATTTTTTAAATATAATTAAAAATAATAATATTATTAGATATAAAGATTGGTAATTAGACTTGAGGCCGGCTCTCATGATGAAGTGCGGCCAGCTGGCCTTGTCGATTATTTTATCGATAATAATGGATTTAAATTAATTATAAATTAATAATTAAAGATTAATTAACACGAAGTTAGGAGGTGAATTAATGACAGATGGAATCATAATCTAAAAACATGATTAGTCAAGTTTAAACACCCTGTAATTATATTAATTATAATATCTGTGAGAGTGAACTTCATAAAATACGTTATCTATTGGCTGATTAGCATCTTTTATAAGATTTTTATGCACAATTATATATATATATATATAGGAAATTTACATACAGAACACTGAATTTATCACAAATTACACATTTCACCATCTTTTAGTAAATATTACATATATCACGCTCTTTTTCTAATAATATAAATGTAAAACCCATAGTCAAAGTGTGATATATATAATATTTATTAAAAAATAATAAAATATATAATTTGTGATGAATTTAATATTTTATATATAAATCCCCATATATATATATATATATATCCGAGCGAGTTATAAATTTGCGATTTGAATCACGTAGTAAGGTGGTAAAAGCGCTATTATTTTGTCAAATTAAGATATAATTATTAATTTTTTTACTATTATATCATAAGATTATTTCAAATCGTTAAATTTTTAGTTGTTTAGAATATAATTTTAAAATATTATATTTATATTTATTTGTTTTAATTTTTTAGAAAAAAAAGTAAATTTTAAATTTTTGTTGAATTTTTAAAGGAAGGGTGAGGATAGAGGTGTATAATAGTTATTTAAAATGTGTAAATTATTGAAGCTTGTTGAAAATAAATAAATTGCACATTTTTTATTAAAAAATCCCACTAAAGCCAACATTTTAAAAGATAAATTAAAATTAAAATATTTTTATAATCTCAAAGATTAAAATTAAAAATTTTCAAAGATAAGATTCAATACGCAATGCTCTCCTAACCTCGAGGGGCTATCTGGTGCAATTTACTTTTAATTAAAATATTTAGTTAATTAGCTTGATTCTTCTTTCGATATTATCTAATAATTTTATCTTATTAATTAAGAATAACTTATGTCATTCTTGAAGAACAAGATACAACTATTATATCCTTAAACTACGCAGCCCTTGCCCATCCGCGCGCGACTGCCGACAATAGCACTTCGAAAACTGGAGTCCGTCACTCGCCAATGGTAAGAAAGAGAGAAGAGCAAAATGATAAATTTATATTTTTAAATTTATTTTATATTTAAATGATCTAGAAAAAAAAAATTAGAACTCACAAACCTAGATAATGTATTTGATATTTTTTCATAATTTCATGAATCTGAATATATTATAATTATTTTTTATAATTATTGTGACATATAACTATTTCTATAGCATTTAGCTATTGAAAGTGTAATTGATAAGATTGCTGTTTTATTGAGAAAAAAAATTAAAATTTCTAAGTTTGATTTAATCACAGCTTTGAAGTTAAATAAATCATTTATTAAATACATTAAAACTATATTTAAAATGTTTCTCTCTTTATTTTAACCTAAATATAATTGCTACAGACAGTCTATATGATCCGATCCGTGAACTCGACTAAAAAAATTCAGATATACGTCATGAATTTTGACTTGTTTATTGAAAGAGTAAAGTTTGGGTTGGGCATAATCGGGTCGAGTCGAGTTCAGGTTGAGCATTTATCAAAAAATACTTTATGAAAGGATCGGGTTGACCAGTCATCCCAACCTATTTATTAATCGAGTCAATTTTTGGTCATGAATTTTGATCGATTTAATAAATAAGTCAAATTAAAGTTGAGATTATTTGAGTCAGGTTAGATTCAGGTTAAGCACGAATCCAACTCATTTAATAAAATAAATTCTGACAAGATATTTTATTTTTAAGTTTATGAATGATTTAAAATAAAATTATTTTTATTTTTGGGATATGTAAGGCATCAAATAAAATTAATTTTATATTTAAATTTACAAGTGGTGTGAAATTAAATTGAACTTGTTATTGAAATTTCTATAATATTAAGATTTGTGCATATCGTGATCTTTGAAGTTAGCATTATTTTTATTAAAGATAACTTAGGTAAATAAATATATCAACAAATCAGGATTTATTGAGTAGGTTTAATATCATGTTCTTCAAGCAAAAGGACAAATAAGCCATGAAAAATGAAATGAAATTATTTGATAATGTCAAAAGAAGGATCAAGACTTGTAAATATTTTAATTAACGGTTAATTGCATCCGAGCCCCTCAGATTGAGGAGAAATTATTTGATCAGGCCGGCTTTCCACGTCATTTCTTAGGCGCCCAGTAGGCGCGCGCCGCTTGTGCATGCTGCCTCGCGCACAACGCCACGCTCGAAACGGCGAGAAAATGCAGTTTTACCCAGTTTCCTCGTAGTTTCGCGTCATTTTGTTATATTTTTGTAAAATTTGTTTTGCATAATACATTTTAATTGATGTGCATTCATATATAAATTTCAGTAAAGTAAATACGAAGTGAAACAAGGTCAATACAAAGTCACAGATATATTGTATTTACATATAAATGAGCCGACTAACGATTTTTTGGCTCAAAAATTTTATCAATCCAATCTTGAGTTGGCATAGGATTGGATTGAGATGGCTCGAAATATGATCGATTAAAAAAATAAAAAATATTACATATATATATTTATATATGTAAGTAAATTTAGTATGTAGTTTTTTTCAGTAATCTACTGAAAAGCTTTATTAGACTTTCATTAAATTTTTTTAATAATCATTTAAATCATATTTATTGTAAATTATTTTTTTATTTTTATTTTTAAATAATAGATCAAAGCGAATGGCCATTATTTAAACTAATTGAATGAACAAATATATTTGTACATAATATTTGAATAAAAGATAAAAAATTAATCAAAAATCTAATCGATTTTGGATCGGATCGAGCTTGAATTAGTAACAAATGAGGCCGACACAACTCTAATCGAGATCGGATCGAATTCTCCTCGTTCATTCTCTGAATCGAATTAAAATCGATTCGAAAATTTTTAATTCAATCTCGAACCGAGGTCGGATCGGCTCAAGATCGAATCGTTAACGGCACTAGCTGCCAACATTTGAGTTTAATTTTAATGATAAGAGGAATATTCATTCCCAATCCGCATCAAATTCATGGTTGAATTATTAAAAATATTTATTTTTAACATATATGAATATATATAATTACACGTATATTGAATTGACGTTGGACGAATCATTTTCGAGTCATGAGTTGATATTTATAATTATTGCAAATTAAATTATTTATAGGCCTTTGAGGTATTAAGATTATTAAAATAATCTATGCAATAATGTAAAAAAAAAAAAAAAAATCCATGTAATAATGAGCTGGAAGAAACGTGAAATGCCAGATATAAAGACACGGTAAGATGTAATTTTTTTTTGGATAAATTGCATACAAATTCCTAATCTTTTAAATTTTTTATATATTAATTTATAATCATAAAATTTTTATATATTAATCCACATATTTTAAATAGTAACACTTAGCCTATATATAGTTGGTGCTCAAGTTAGTCATGACTATTTTTTTTAAAAAATAAAATAATTTATGTAATTCTCAACACATTAACTATTTTTATTTAATATTCTCATAATTAATTATCCTATTTTTCATTATATATATATATAAACCTATATTTAAAAAAAAAAATATTCATGATTATCTTGGGGACCTACTAAACAGAAGGTTAGTACTTTTATTATAGTGCAATTCTTTTGCTACTTATAAGGCTTATTTGATTTAAATTTTTTTTTAGCTCAACATAAATTTTAATTATAAAAATTAACTTTATTTCATATCCAACATAAATACTAATATTAGAATTAACATTATTTCATATTTTGCACACTTTCAAATATTAAATTAAATTTTTTTCACATTAAATTTATAAAAAAATTATTCAAAATTCAATGCTTGAACCAGATGATATCATAATATTGCATTCAATTTAGATCATGCACGTAAAATATTAAAATGTTAAGGGATCAAATGGCAATTAATCAAGAACCAAGATATGATAATTTAAAATTTGTCAATTAATATACAAAAAATTTAGGATCTTAGAGAGCTAAGCAATATGATTTAAAATTTGTGAATTAATAAGTAAAAATCTAAAAACCTCAGGTACTTATTTGATCAGTGAAGTAGTTGAGCTGAATAATTACTGTTTGCAACAAAATGACTTATTGGTGTTCCATGCAATTGACATTTTGCAGATATATAAGAAAAATTGATGGACGTCCTTGTAATTTGACCATATGTGTTTTTTTTTTTTTTTTTTTAAATGAAAACAAACCATATGTGCTTTTACTCGGGCATGTGGAGTAAAGACAAAAATTTACCTTGGGATAATTCCAAATTTTATTTATATTTGGGTCTGATTTTGCAATATATATTTTATGAAAAAGAATGAAATACTGGTTTAATTCCGTCGTATTATTTAATCTGCTTGGAATTAGCATGGAGCATGACGATGGATTATAATTGTTTATTGCTATTATTAATGGACATATACTATTTATTTTTAGCAAATGATCATATTAATCTTTTTCATCATTTAAAAGCTTTTTAATTATTTAGGTTTGAATGCAATTATTCTTTATTAAACCCACTCTTCAAAAGGAAATGATTAAAATAAAATCTATCTTTGAATATAAGTAAGTGTTAAACACATTTGATGAAATGATTGCTATATATTGCCGTTTTTTTATTTGATTTAAGATCTCTCTTTTCTATTTCTGGTTTGATAATCGGACAACTTTTGATTATTAGTTTGGGTTTGATTTTATATTTATTGAATCAAATCAATGATTAATTGAATGAGTAGTGTGTTAGACGCATTATTTGAGAAATTTAAGATGTTTTGTGTGTTAACTTCATATAAATTAATTTAATTTGCGTGTACTAAAATTTGAATTCGTGATATCTATTTATATTTCATTTGAAAAGCTTTTCTAGAATTTTGTAGCTCTTAAGAAAGCCTGGAAGTAATCGAACAAAGGTCTGTTGGTTCGATTTTTATTTGTGATATTATTCAATTCTTTAAATTTTTTTACATTAAAAAAATTAAAATAAAATATTTTTTTGATTAGCAGAGTGAATATTTGTACACATCTAATTATAATTAAAGAGATCGGTGTTCATATGCTTATCCCCAAAGAGTGAAATAAATCCTACAATTTTAAACGTCATCATTACCATTAAGTGGCAGATTTGAAAAAAATTTTAAAATAATATTTTTTTAAAATGTAAAAATAAATTACCATGTAAAAATAATATTTTTTTTTTAAAATAAATTTTTCTTCGCTTAAAAGTTAACGCCCGATGGAAATTTGGAAACAGTTTTTTTTTTGAAAACTCGAAATACACAATTGAAATCCAAAAGCATCCAACCTTATTGGTAGAATAGTTCTTTTAGCTCTTGTTATTTTACTATTTTGATAAATATTTAAAATATAAAATAAAATAAATTTAGTATTTTAAAATATATGTATGTAAACTATAATTAAAATATATATATATATATATATATATATGTGATGTGAAAACGTGACATGCCAAATTAAATTTAATATGATTAAGTTTAACTTGACTAAACAAACACGCTTTGTACTGGCTTTGAAAAATACATTTTGCTTTATCATATTTAATAATTTACATTTAATATATATAACTTTATACATAATAATTAAAATTTTATTTCACACGTTCTGTAGTTCTCAATATCAAATGTTGATTTCCAATGATTAAAAAAAAATTATTTCATATTTTACATATATTTTACTATATTTCATTTCATATAAATTTTAATATTAAAATAATTTTATTTTATATAATCTAAAAATATAAACATAACATAATATATCACTCAAACCGCACAAATACTTCTCTAATACAAATTGACTAAAAATAGTAGCTGCAATTCGTTACTATTGCTGAACAGCAATAAAACTATGAAATATATGAAGGATTAGGACCTTCAATTGGTAGCTATTGTAATACGTTTGAGAATTTAATTGGTGTATATTTAACAACCGAACACTACTTTATTCTCCCCTTCTAATTGCCTCAAGGTCAATATTGCTGTCTTATTTCACAAGGGGAGTTATTGAAGCTAATCTTTTGATAAGCGATTATGTAGATTCTAGAAAACAAGTCGAAAACAAAAGAATTCTTATGCATGTAAATTTAGTGGAAGCAAAAAGGTAGCGCTAGAATAAAGACGCGATAGTACTTAAAAGGCAAAGAAAGCTCAGGAGTGATTAGAACCAGACTATATGAAAACGTTTACATTGCTGGAGCTGAACTAAAAACAGGTACCAAGCAAATATGTATTTTCTGATAAAGAAACTGAACACTACAGACAACAGAGAGCAAGAAAAAATCGACACTAATTTAATTATATGTCACCCAATATTAGACACTATTTATAATTTTTTAACGTACATGAAATACTCCTAATTATTTTCTTTACTATTTATATTCATTGATAGCTGTGCAATTAAATGTTAGATCGATGTATTATATCATGATTGCCTGCTCTTAAAATTAATCTTATAATATACGTAAAAAATAATGCACACAATATATTAACAATTCAATTATTAGCTAATGTAGCAAGTATAGAAAATATAATTAATTTTCTTACTCCAATATATTAAAATTGTAATTTGCATGAATTAATTCATTAATTACATAAAATTTGATTAACTTCAATTGTCAGCTAATCAGAACATGACCTGAATTGGGTAATCACGTTTAGATTAATACAAAGGGACGGACATCTTACCCAAAACTCTAGCCTATGAGAAATTCTCATGCGCATTCTAATAATTCTCTCTTTCACAGGAGAATTAAGTCACATTTGATCGACTCCTCTTATAATGAGTTTTTTTTTTTATCACAATTAAATGTATGTCACCAAGAACGCACCCAACCACCACGCATGTCTTGTTGGAATCACCTTATGTTTAAAATTATCAACAAAAGCATTAGCCTATCCTACGCATGTGATTATCAGCGCTAGGAATTTATGTTTCCAAAAGCCGTCCACATGCTCTTGAAATTTATGCTACTAAAGATCCTGTTTAGCGCGAGGATCAAACCAGGACCAAAATAATACTAATTTAAAAAACAATAATAATAATAATAAATAAATTTTTTTAATCATTCTACACAAATTCTAATATTAAAAAATATTATTTTACTTCACTTACTCAATAATTTTTAATAAAAATATATACTTTATTTCACATCCTAGACCAAAATATTCGAATCGAGTATTTTGGTCTAGGATGTAAAATAAAGGTAATTTTTTTATTAAAAATTATTGAGTATGTGAAGTAAAATTATGTTTTTTTATATTAGAATTTGTGTAGAATGATTTAAAAAATTTATTTATTATTATTATTATTATTATTTTAAATTAGTATTATTTTGGTCCTGATTTAGTCCTCGCGCCAAACAGGACAAGAGTTGCAGTCCAAGTGATTATGATATCACTTGTTTGAGAGTCATACATTAAAGAATAAGGTTGAGGCTAATACATAAATGTGGACATCTTCTTACACAAAAATATAGATCGTGGGTAAACACCAACACTTCTATTTTAACATCTTAACATTCTAACATAAAATATAATGAATTTCATTTTCTGACAACACTATGGAATGAGGTATTGGGGTTATCCCTTTTATGAAAAAAAAGGATGAACGAAAAACTTGAAAAAGTTTGTCAAAAAGTTTTTTGAAAAAGTCATCATCAAAGAAGGCTTTTGAGAAATTTATTTGTAACTTGAAGAGGTCTCCTTTACAAGATTGGAAGACCATATATTTGAATCCTCGATAAAGTGAACTCTTGACCAAGGATTCAAAGCAAGATTTAAAGCCTTGATGAAAAAAACTTGCAAATGAGGATAGGAGATCCTCATATGAAGAAGTACTCGAAGGGATAATCTTTCGGGAGATACCTCTAAATCCCGAAAAACTATTCATTCTCTTATTCTTTGAGGAGATGAAAATTTCTTGAATGTATATTCTAGAAGAATTCAAGCACCTCAAATGACTATAAAGGAGTGGCCATTCTAACCCACTACCAAACCGTTATGAAAGCCTGTATGTACCCAAAAAAAGACGTATAATATATTTTTATTAATTCAGTTAAAGAAATAAATGTCCTTCTTTAAGGCTTTCAGCTCACAAAAAGGGCTAAAAGTTTTTCTGATAGCAATAAAAAAGAGCTAAACTGGAGCAATAAGAAGTGTAATATTATTACAGTAAAGTTAATTGTCAATTCAAAAAACATCATGTGATCTACCGTCAATGAAAAAGTCCAATGGTGAAGACTAAAATAACTTATAAAGAGATTAGTCAGCAACTCAAAGGAAAATCAGCATCCTAAAGTGGCACAAAAAATCGATGGTATCTCGAGTTTGGAAGAAGAAAGAAAGAGGAAAAAGAATTTTAAAAAGATAAACTGAAGTTACTGTTTTTTCCCTAAGCTCATCCTTTTCTTATTGAATTTAAAATCTATCTAATTTCATAAATAAAAAGATAAATTTTATTTTACTCATAAAAATGTGTCAACTTAAATAGAATAATCTCAATATAACTCTAATTCGATGAGGTGTGACTAAATAAAAATTAATTTTAAAAATTTTAAAAGGATAAAATTCCTAACTTTAGTTAAACTAACTCAATTTAATTAATAGATAACAACTCTTAAATTTAAACTCATTGATTTAATCAAATAGGCTTGACTAGTCAAACTAACTTAACCTAAGTTCATTTAATAATTGACTCAAACAACTAAATAAGTGTTTAGTTCAATGTCATCTTAATATTATATCACATAATTTATATATTATGACATTTAAATGTTATCTTTTGAGTGATGATTCTAATAATTTTTTAGAAGTTTATCTATGCATATCATTAAATCAAACAATTATTTTCTCTAGATAATATAATATAATATAATATCAAGATAACATTGAATCAAAACTCCTCAAAATCAAAACAAATAAGATTCAATTCAACTAAATCAAGGGTGCAAAATTGGCTTTGGTGCATCTCTAAAAAGTCCGACTATAATAAACTCTATAGGTTTTTGCATCATAAAATCTTCAAGAAGAAGAAGAATAGAGAAGTCACCTCTCTATTATCCATCAAGGATGTATTAGTTCTTAATGACAACTCCCATAATCGTTGGGTGAATCCCTGAAAACAAAAGCCACAACTTTCTATATTCCAATTAGTTTCCAAACTTATTGGCAACTGTGGATTGTTAGTTTTAACCATTTGCTTTGCACAAGATCCCAAGAGGAGTGTCTCTGCATATTTGCCCTTCTCAATTATTCATGCTATAAATCTATGTTTTACTTTGACGAATTGTTCAAGGTCTCATTCACTTTTTCCTTCACTGTTCCTCGAAGCACTAGTAGGTGTCCAAAGCCTGTATGCTGTTAAATTATTTACTCTAGAACTTTTCATGCTACTAATCACCTACAGCGGCGTATAGTTTTACCAGCCATTCTATATCGAAACCTCTTATTCAAGGCAACCAACTAGAGGATGAAATTAGGATAATGATGAGCAATGCCCTGTTCCCATACCTACTCAGGGTATAATTCTGAAGATTTATA
>JAEMOT010003226.1:1865-67415 GCA_019297695.1 Apostasia ramifera | reverse complement strand
TCGACCTTGGAAGTGACCGTTGGCCTATATTTATTCTCCAACGGCTAGCTGGGGGTCGACCTCCAGGTCTTCTCCAGCCCATTTTTCTAGCCGTTGGAGCTCTTGTTATATAAGGAGATAGGGGTTGTTGGTGTACTCTTGGCTCATAAAATTCTCTAAGTGCTCCCAACATTAACCTTCATTCTCCACCATCCTAATAGTTGATAAAAACATTCAAGTAGAGTTTCAATCAAGATTCAAGGCGATCTAGATGAACTTGGACTCAAGTGCTCAAACTCTTCATCCACTCTTCTTCTAGCTTTCAAGATTCAATCATAAGAAAAAAGTGTGAGTGATTTTCTTTCTTTGTATTATTTTAGTTGTTCTTTTCTGCCTTCACTGTGTGTGTGAAGAGGGCCTCCAAATAAGGGTTGGAGGAGGTGAGTGAGTGAACCCTCACTTAAAAGTGAGGAGGGCCTCTAGTGAGTGGATAGAGGAGAATTTGTATGGGCTTCTCCGCCTAAACCAAGGAGTGTGTTATAGTGATATCTTTCCGATCGGGGTTGGGTGGATTAGGCTCTAATTTGAGCCGAACCACGTTATATTGTGTGTTCTTTGTGAATGTGATATTTTCTTCTTGTCTGCATTTATATTTGCTTCCGCTTGTATTTTGCACTAACTATTATATTTAGTAAATTAAATTAAATTTTAATTACGTCTATTCACCCCCCTCTAGACGTCATACTTGATCCTACAATTCTATCTTTTCGTATATACCCACTCATCAACTTTAGTATCTTCATCTTTGCAATATTTATTTTACTTGTATATTTTCAGTTTATTAGCCAACATTTTACACCATATAACATTGCTAGTTTTACAAATATTCTATAGAATTTATCTTTGAATTTAAGTGAAATTTTTTATCATACAATATATTAAGGGGGCGTTTGATTTGTTGTTATCTTGGTGCTATGTTATCTAATCTAATATCTAGATGTCATCTTTTGACTAATAATTATATAATCTAATAGAATATTATTTATAGATGTTATTAAACCAAACAATGATCAAGAATGAGCTTGTCAATACCATTGTGGATAGAGATAGCCAAACAAAATGATCTTTGCTAAACTCATCCAACAACTAGGATTGAAAACGCCCTTCATCCAAGGCCTTAAGTTCTCTAGCGGATTAAGAAGGCCATGACGATGGTCAATTGCTAGTGCCGACTCCGCTTCACCATCGCCCAACAATATATTGACAAAGTGGTGTTCAAGGTTGTGATGCCCGCAACCGAAGACAACATGGAATAGCCTGTAGCAACCAGGTCCGAAGCAGGTGAGAGGTAAAGAAACTCCTAGCAGATTTTTACTAGATAACATAACATAACATTAAGATAACATCGAACCAAACGCCCCCTAAAAGCATTTCTTCACTTTAGCATCTTGTTTGAATTCTTTTGATAACATTCCCCACCTACTACATCGTTATTAATTTGTATAATCATTCCAAAGTGTTTAAATCGCACTCTCTTTAATCCAAGATATTAATCCATCATTAACCACGTGATATCAGTTCATGAGTATAACAAGGGAATAATTCTGCCACTTGGCCAGAACAATGAACAGCAAGATTGAAAGTCAGGATGTTGACGAAGGATGTAGGGGATCCCAAGGAACACCAAAAAAGAGAGAGTTCCGGGAGACGGCGGCGCGCAGAGAGGTAAGCCTGTTAGTGGAGGCTTAAGAGAGAGAGTTTGGGGCATCTAGAAGAGCACACAATAATTTAAGGTGGTTTAGGGAGAGAATCCCCTACATCCACCGGGCGGTCAGCGAAGAAGTTTCACTAATAGAGAGAGATAGCCGTGAAGGCTAATACAAAGAGCTTACAAGAGGAGAAGAGAGAAAGAAAGAAAGAGCTTTTCTTATTCTCAAGCTCTTATTTACAAGAGGTGATGAGGAGGGATTCTGCTCTTCCTGGGTGCTTGATGCCGGGAGGTCCTCCTGCTTACTATTCCGGGGTATTTATAGGCAGCGGATGGTGCAGCTTTATCCTGATTTTTCGGAGGAAAGGAGGTGAACAAGCTCTGGGTTCGCGTCGTTTGTCGGCCGCCGGAGGGGCCAGAAGCTGCGAAAGGAGGATGCTATCTTTTAATATTGGTACTACTTCTGGGGATCCGTGACAGCTGAGGCATGCGGATCCTTGACTTGCGGGTCTGGAAAAAGTGTCCTTGAACGGGAAACGACGCGGTCGGACCAAACTTGATTGTGACAGGCACAGTTTTTGAACATCGGGGACGATGTTACCAGGGATGGTCCTGGCTCGTCGTGGATGAGGTTTGGTTGCACCTTCGTGGCCGAGGTTTGACCGAGGTCTGACCTGTGAGAACAGATAGATGGATGGGTAAATAAATAAAAGCTGAAGGCTAGCTAGGCACCACGTGTACGGCAGGGATGCAGCGCTGGAACCACGTGTTAACATCAGCCCCCCACATTGTCAGGGCGCGAATATTAATATGGGTCCTGGAATGCGAACCGTCGCGAAGCGCGCCCGAGACCTGTTAGGATAAGATGGGGGGGCGCCCGCCGATCTGTACTCTCTTCCTTTGGCCCCTGAAAGTTTCTGTGAGAGAGGGCAGACTGTTAGAGAGATGGCAGAGAGGAAGAAATGGATGACCCTAGCAGGCATCACAAAGAAGAGAGCCAGCGATCCTTCGGCTGATGCTCCTCCTCCCGAGAAGAAGAGGCTACCGGCGCTATCTGAAGGATCGCCGAAATCGGCGACGTCGGTTCGTTTTGAGGCCTCCCAAGAGGAAGAAGTGGGAGCCACGGTTGTGAATCTGGAGGCGGAGGCTCCATCAATTAGGGTTGCAACTGTTCTGGCGTAGACGTTGGAATCTACGCAGGAGCCGGTAGTTGTGGAGGCCACAGAGGTGGTGGATGTTTCTGATTCTCCGGTCAAGCTGCCTCCGAAGGCTAGAGAATTGAAGGAGGTGGCTCTGGAGAGCAAAACAGCTGCTGGGGAGAAACTGGCGCCTGGGAAGATCTTGCTCAAGGATGAAGAGATTGAGCGGCTCCTTCCCAGGTTTGGGGCTCTTGCAGAGAAGAAGTCACCTCTGGTGGTTTGCGGTCCTGCCCTTCTTGTTATACCAACTCCTTTTGAGAAGAAAAGGAAACCCCTCTTCCCTTTTTTCCTTCCAGTGAACCTTAGGAATGATGAGGAAAAGGAAAAAAAGGGAAGGAAGGAAATGGTAACAAGATGGAGGAGGTGATTAAAGGGAAGAAGGACGTGCCTTCCCAGGTTGCTCCTGAAAGCACCCTTGGCATTGAAGGGCCATGAGGTGAGGTGGAGGGAGCGATTAGGTGGAAGGAGAGGGTTCCTCCAGCTGCCCCCGATGTCGCCCCCACCATTGGGGGGACATGGGGTGTGCTGGGAGAAAGGCTGTTTGAAATAAGAAGGGAGGAGGAGAAGATCCTTGGGAGTACCTCCAAGATTCTGGAGGTAGTAAGATCTCTAAAGGGTAAGGAGGAAATGGAGGCTCGCCACCTTCAGAGGATAGAGGAGTTGGAGGGCGCTTTGCTGCAAGTCACAAAGCGTTCCCAAGGTGATCACAAGGAGGAGCTAAGGAAGCTGTACAAACTGGAAGACAAGTTGGCTTCCCTGGCTCTGAGTAACACGGAATGGGCCAGTAAAAGTGAGGCTGCGAGGGGGGAGTTCCATCGCAGCCTATCGGATGTGAACCAAGCCCATTCTGCTCATGTCAAAGACCTCCAAAAAAGAATAAAGGAGTTAGATGATGAGAGGGAGGCTTTGAAAGAAAAAAGAAGCTGGCTAAGGGATGAGGTTGCCAAGGCCAAGGAGGCACTGTCGGGAGTGAGGGGTTGCTGAAGTCCAAGGTTCACTCCTTGCGGGCCTTGGTGGAGAACAGCTCCGGATGGCGGGAACGACGTATGGAGGACCTGGAAGAAGCGGTGAGGAGGGCGGTGAATATCATCAGTAGACCTGGGCACGGGCCCGGGGACCCGCCCGACCCGATCCGACTCTACCCGAAAAATTTAGGGCTTGGGTTGTGATAAAATTTTCATATTATTCTTTTAACCCGGCCCGGCCCGACCCGATCATTTTCATGATCGGGCTTGGGCATGATCATCGGGGCCCCGACCCGACCCGGCCCGACACTAAAGCTAACTTATCATTTTATAATTATGATTTTATGTTGTAGAGTTGTAATAAAATTACAAACATTAAATTTTTATATGGTATTTTGTATGGAGCTTAAATGTTTATATTATTTCAAAATTCAAATTATATAGTAATATTGATATTTAGGATTTTTGGAGTTAAAGCTTGTTATAAAGAAAAGCATAATAATTTTTTTACTTTGAGAAGAGTTTACCATTCGTCGACCCGGCCCGACCCGGCCCGAGGCCATGTTGGGCTTGGTCACGTAAATTGACCCGAATGTATATGTATGGGTGTGATTTAACATACTCAATGGGTGACCCGGCCCGAGTTGACCCGACCCGAGCCCGGCCCGAGCCCGAAAGATGCCCAGGTCTAATCATCAGCGCCTCGCCGATAGGTCACCACGTGAAGAATCAAGCGGCTTTTGATGTTCTCCTGCAGACATTGGTTGATGTAAGCATCTTGAACCAGGAGAATATCAGAAATCTTGCAATTCTTCCCTTCTGTGGTCCTAAGGGACCAGACAGGTTCTTCGACGCTGGCAGCCACTGCCCAGAGGAGGTTCCTCCAGCAAGGTCCTATGTAGGCTGGGGATATCACCTATCTCCCCTACGCAGGAGTCCTGAGGAGGGCCAGACTACTCCCCTTGAGGCTAGGTGGTTAAGCCGAAGTGCTCCTCCCGAAGTCCAGCAGCAGGATCAGCCAGGGAGCCAGAAGTGATCTGCCTCCGTCCTCAGCTAGCTTCTTAGCCTCATCATCAACATAATATTTGAAGGAGCCATAGTTGAGGAGAGAAGTTCTGGCAGCTTTGCTGACCACTGTCAGGAGTGTAATAGATTGGTCTTTGCCTCATTTTTGAGGTTAGCACTATTACACTAGATGTCTAAGTTCTGAAGCCTTGTATTTTCTCTGTTTTTTCTGTACTCATGAGAGAAATATGTAAGAGAACAGAGAAAATAAAATTGTAACAAGTTTTATCATTAATGAAATGCATTTTTTCTTTCAAAAACTTGTTTTGGATGAATTCTGTTTGTGTGTCTTTTCTTTTGTGTTTGAAACAGGTACCACGAGATCAGAAAAGGGAGAACAGGAATTCATAAGTCTGAAAGTATAAAACCAATGATAAATTCTAAGTCAAATGAAAAATTACTATCCTCGTGCACGATTATAAAACATCGGACGATAATAGTAAAGGGGATAACCGAATACCGTTTCAAAATATTGTGCACGATTATGAACCGTCGTGCACGACGTACGACGAAACGGGGGGAAGCAGCGCTTCAATGACTGTGCACCGCTTCGAATTCTGAACTTGTCAGAAGATACGGACGGTCTGATTGCGCCCGCGCACTGATCGAAGAGATCAGACGGCCAGAAGACGAAAGGACACAGCTGCCTCCCATAAAAGTTTTCTCCAAGGGGCAACTGGAGTACTTGTTCGTCTTCAAACCCTAAGAGAAAAGAAAATTTCGCCCGTCCGTTGCGAAATCAAGCCATGGGAGGTAGAGAGATCGAGTGGTCGGACCTGGCCGATCAGTTCCACAAAGATACCAGTTACCAGGAGAGTCTCCTGATGGAGCACGAGGTGCTCAATACGACCAGGGGGTTCAGAGGGAACCCCAACCTGACGATTATTCCTCCTACCGCCAACTTCCGACCGAACAGCCCTCCCCAAGGGTCGGTATGTGTGTACCGCGCGCAGGTGGAGTACGGCTTGATGTTGCCGCCGCAACCAGAGTTCAAGGAAATCTTGAACTCGTTTCAGATCGTCCCGGGGCAACTCTCTCCTAACGCCGTTGCCTACGTGTATTCCTTCCTGAAACTGCTGTAGGCTCAAGGAATACCGTGGACCTTGACGTTGTTCAGGAGCCTGTTTAGCTGGATGACGGTGCCAGGGTACGGAGGATGCTTGGCCCCGCGGTCAAAGATGAGAAAGGCGATGTTCTCAGGAGCGAGTAGTTCCCACTCAGACTGGAGGGACTACTACTTCTTCGTCGGGGGGGGGGGATTTGGGGATCCCCCTGATGCCCGGTACATGCCCTCCTGAGATTGTGGGTGATGCTAAGTGGATGGCAGGGCAAGACACCCTAAGAAATCTGGAGAGGTTAAAGGGGCAGAGCTGGCCCTTGAAGGACTTCCTCAAACATGTGAGGAATGACGTATCCCTGCACGCCAAGCCGTTGGGGTATGTCGTTCTCAAGGAAGTCGTCCCACCTCTTAGTACGGTTCTGATGAAGAGGGCCAGGGGGGGCAGCCTCCTGCCACCCAGCTCAGCAGAGAGAACACTGAGGTGGGGGAGGAAGAGGAGATAGGGGTTCCGGAGCCAGTCTGTGGCGGAACCGCCGTCGATGTGGTGTCCTCTCCTGAGGATACTACAGACGACAGGAAAATCTTGGTTGAGCTAGGGTACACGGGAAAGGGGAAGGAGCCCGTGTCAGCCGCCAAGCCCTAGACAGTCCCTAAGGGTGCCACAAGGATTGTCATAGGGAAAAGGAGGAAGGGAATAAGGCCAACAGAGACCAAGAAAAGGAGAGGGTGGAGGGACCTTGCCTGGAGTTAGTTCCCAAGGAGGTTCCCGGAGAGAAAAGGGGTCCCTCCGGAAGCACAGGCCCAGAGCCCCCATTAAAGAAGGCGAGAAGTGTGGAGGAGGAAGGCTTTGCTGCCAGGGGAGAACACGACTGACAGCGGAGTGTAGAGCCCCCCTTCAGTACTAACTTCGCCGGGATCTTTAGGGACGAAGGCACAAGAATGGCGGTGAGGACGAAAGGGGATGACAGGAGATTGACTATCGTCACCGTGCCAACCGCGAATAAGAGTTGTGTCTATCGAGGAGAGGTAGGTCTGGCTCTAGGGGGCGGTCTGGTGTCAAAGGACTTGGAGGATAAATTAGAGACGACCTCTACACCAGACCTCTATTCGGGTTTTGCTAACAGGATAGCTACGGTAAGGATCCTCTCTCAGGCGTTCTCTCCTGTTTATTCCTGTGAGCTGACTTATTTTTGTTGCAGGTCCTTGCTCGCTTGTCGTTGGCTTTGAACAGGGCCTTGAGGACAGAGGAGCAGGTGCTGGAACAAGGACATCAGCTTCATCAAAGGGATGAAGAGATTGAGGCCTTGAGGGTCCAGCTCGCGATGAAGTCTTCTCAGCTTGATGCTGTCCAGGAGAAAAAGGCCAAACTGCAGGAGAAAAAGACCAAACTACAAGAGGAACTTACAGTACGCAAGTCTGCAATGGGCGCGATGAAAGCTAACAATAAAGCCCTGTGGGAGAGGCTTGCCAAAGTTGTCGAACACCAGGAGGCCGTTGTTGCGGAGAGGTCTACGACTGTTGTAGAGGCTTACAAGATGAGCTTACCTTGCAGGAAGGAGAGATTAGAAGGGATCAAGCGATCATGGGAAGGATTGGCTTCTACTTTGATCTAAGGGGGCAAAGTCACTGCCCCCGATCTTGGAGAAGTGGATCCCTTTCCTTGCATGGCCGCTGACCCACTTACAAGGAGGAGGGTTTTGACCTAACTGACGACCTCATCCATCAGGTGTTCGATCTTTTGGATGGGATCAACGAAGGCTAACCCACTCTCTTTGTAAGATGAGTGAATTTGTAATCTTAATTTTTTGTAATTTAGAAAATGAATAGAAAGTTTGTTGTCTTTCATACCTGTTTTATTCTGATGTGCATGAAATGAACAGGTACTTCTGCATGAAACTTGAGATATTCTGATTGTAACTCTGAGAAAACCCCTTGTAATAAAATAATAAGGAACTTTGAATCACATAGAATACCCCGAGTTTGACTTTTGAAACTTCGTAAGTCCGCATAGGGAGTAATGATAATAGGAGAAATCCCGCCTAAGAGGTATTATTTGACCCAATGCCAAAAGGACGAAGTGTCTGAAATATCACGTCCGATTGTTTATACTTAAGGCATGGGACTGACCTCGAGGGTTTCATAATTTCGGGCTTGAGATCATATCCCTTTATGTGCCTGCACAGAAAAGAAGTAGTAATAGTAGTGGAGATCCTGCCTAGGAGGAGTTATCTGACCCAATGCCAAAAGAATTTGATCGTCTGAAATATCGTGGTCGATATTTGTACTTGAGGCAAGGGCTGACCTCCGTTAGAGCGGCAGATCCAAGTGGGAAGCGAAGGCACTCTGCTTAGGGGGGACCTGTATCATAAGTAGATAGCAGGGACTGCCCTAAGGTTACGAGCAGGCCTCCAGACCTTCCACTAGCCGGATGGGCTTATGGAAGGGTTCCAGATGTATGTAGGAGAACCCCGTCTGCCAGGCGTAACTAGGCTCAGTGACCGTCGTATATGCAAAATTAGTTATGACCAATCATCGTGTACGAGGTCCAGAGCCTCGGGTACGATGGTCGAGATTTGAGGTTGAAATCATACCTGAATGATAGACGTTAGGTTGATATGAATACCTCAATATCATTTAATAGGCATAAGATTTGTCGTCATAAGAACCTCGAAATTCAAGATACAATCTCCGGGACAAAATAATGAAATCCGGATATGCTTTGGAAGAAACCCAGATGTGTATTAATAAAGAATGCCTCAGAACTATTTGATTGAATCGGTGAAATAAATTTCTGAATGAATCTGTACAAACAAATGCTGTATAAGGAGTATAAAGATGAACTGCCGCCAAGAATCAGGCATAGAACTTCTTTAGGTCATCTCCACTCCAAGTTCTGAGGAGTTGGATGCCTTCAGAAGTCATAAGATAGTATGCGTTCGGTCCAGCAATCCCGCGCATGATGTAAGGGCCTTCCCAGTTAGGCTCGAGCTTGGGAACCCCCAAATTACTGCCAGCGAGAAGCCGCCGCTTAAGTACCAAGTCTCTTTGAATGAAAGCCCTGGGATTAACCTTGCGGTTGAAATACCTTTCAATCCGGTGTTTGTGCTCCAGGCGCTTGAGTGCGGCCAACTCTCTTTTCTGTTCCAAGAGGTCTAGATCGACACGTCGCGAATCATCATTTTCACTCGTCCAGGTTTGCAGGTGTTCGAGTTTGAAGTTGGCTGCAGTTTCTACCCTGGGGGAGGAATGTTCTAGCTCAACTGGTATGACTGCGTCCATCCCGAATGAAAGAGAGAAAGGAGATTCCTGGATGACCTCAGAAGGAGCTGTATTGTAAGCCGAGAGAGCGCCCGGTAGTTCTTCTAGCCAGCGGGCTTTGGCGCCGTCAAGGCGTTTCTTCAAGATATTCAGGATATTTTTGTTAGCGGCCTCTGCTTGCCCGTTGGTGTGAGGGTGCCAAACGGATGCATACTTGAGATTGATTTGGTGTTTGCCACAGAAGTCATGGATCCACTGATTAGCAAACGGGGTACCATTATCTGTGATGATCACCATCGGTATGCCGTACCTGCAGACGATATTAGCCTATAGGAAATTCTCCATATTTTGAGCAGTAGGATGAGTAAGTGGCTTAGCCTCAATCCACTTTGTGAAGTAGTCAACAGCCACTAGTATCCACTTATAGTTCCTCATGGCCGTAAGCATTGGGCCCAGAAAGTCCAGCCCCTAAATAGCGAAGGGCCAAGACGAATTAATGGGTTTGAGATAACCGGCGGGCTGCCTTTGCATGTCAGCGTAGTACTGACATTAGGAACATTTCTCCACAAACACCTGAGCATCCTTGTAGATATTTGACCAGAAGAATCCCTGACGGAGGATTCGCATAACCAAACTTCGGCCTCGAGCATGAGTTTCGCACTTCCCTTTGTGTACAGCCTCCATGACCTCTTGGGCTTCCTCAGGCCTCACGCACTTGGTGAGGGGCTTGACATAAGACCTTCTGTAGAGCTCCCCATTGATGAGAATGTACTTGGCACAGTCAAGCTTCAGTTTCTTCGCCTCTTGCCTATTGTCGGGCTGAGTCTCATCTTTTAGGTAATTGAGGATCCTATCCATCCAGCAAGGCGGATGCTCTTCAGAGTGGATTTCTGCACATTCAAAACTGGGTCTTTCGAATACTTGAGTTCGGCAGAGGTCGGGGAGCCCCACCTTTGCGAGCCGGTCTGCCACTTGGTTTTCTTCTCTGGGAATATGTGTCAGGGAGAAATCTTCGAACTGAGAGATCAAGGACTGGGATTGTTGCAGATATTTTTTCAGAACCTCGCCCTTCGTCTTGAATGCATGATTCACCTGATTGACGACCAATAGGGAGTCGCTGAATACCTGTATACACTTCACAACCATGCTGAGTGCGAACTTCAGTCCTGCGATGAGAGCTTCATACTCCGCCTGATTGTTTGTAGCCTTGAACTGAAGTGTCACGGCTTGGTGCAAGGTGGCTCCCATTGGGCTGGTTAGGAGAATCCCAGCCCCCTGGGACTGCAGTCCAGACGCACCATCAACATGAAGGGACCAGAGGTTTGTCCGATGTCTGACGAGTGGCGGCTCTAGAGTAGAAAGCTCGGTGACAAAATCCGCCAATGCCTGTGCCTTGATAGCTGTCTGTGGGACATACTTAATATCGTATTCTCCGAGCTCAATGGACCATTTGAGCATTCTTCCTGAGACCTCAGGGGTTCGTAGTATCTTTAGGAGTGGTTGATCAGTGACAACCTGGATAGTGTGGGACTAAAAATATGGACGTAGCTTCCTTGCTGTCATCAGAAGAGCTAGAGCAAGCTTTCTTAGTGTGGGGTACCGGCTCTCAGCATCCAGGAGTATGTGGCTGGTGTAAAAGATTGGATGTTGTACCCCCTTATTGTCGTCTACGAGGACTGCTGAGACTGCAGCGTCAGACACACCCAAGTATAAAGACAGGACCGTCCCTTCCTTTGGTGCCACTAATATCAGAGCCGAGGTAAGATATCTCTTCAGTTCTGTGAAGGCGGCTTCGCACTCGTTGGTCCACTGACCCCCCCTTGTTGTTGCGCAGGCACCGAAAGAAAGGCAAACATCGATCGCCGGCTTTCGAGATGAATCTACTCAGCCTGTTGATTCGCCCTACTAGTTTTTGAATTTCTTTTGCCGTTTTAGGAGAGGGCATGCTTAAGATAGCTAAGATTTTATCTGGGTTGGCCTCTATTCCTTTGGCTGAGACTAGATAGCCCAAAAATTTTCCTAAGGCTGCATCGAAAGTGCACTTGGCAGGATTAAGCTTGAGGTTAAACCTTCAGAGGGTGTCAAGTGTCTCCCTGAGGTCGTCGAGGTGTCCCTTCAAGGTTCTGCTCTTGACTAGGATGTCATCAACATAGGCTTCAAGGTTCCTCCCCCTTTGGTCCCCCTTTGGTCCCCTTTGGTCCTTGAAGACGGCATCAATCATGCGCTGGTAAGTAGCGTCGGCATTCTTGAGACCAAAGGGCATGACGTTGTAGCAGTATGTACTATAGTCAGTGATGAAGGCAGTCTTCTCTTCATCTTCCTTGGCCATCCGGATCTGATGGTACCCAGAAAAAGCGTCCAGGAAGCTCATAACCTCATACCCGAAGGTATGATCTACTATCGTATCAATGCGGGGGAGAGGGTAAGTATCTTTAGGGCAGGCCTAATTCAGTGTGCGGAAGTCCACGCACATTCTCCACTTTCAGTTGGCCTTTTTCACCATGACTACGTTGGTGAGCCATTAGGGATAGTGGACCTCCCTGATATAACCTGCTCCAAGCAATTTGTTGACTTCTTCTTTGATAGCGTCCTGCCTCTCTCCTGCCATTACCCTTTTCTTCTGTGCTATAGGAGAGGCAGTCTTAGATATGTTCAGATAATGCTCGCAGACAGCCCTGTCAATGTCTATAACATCTTCAGGAGACCATACGAAGACATCAATGTACTCAGAAAGCAAGACGATGACCTCCGCCTGCTGCTTGTCATTCAACGAAGATGATATGTTTACAATTTTAGAAGAGTCTTCCCCCCCCTAAAATTATATTGATGACCCCCTCCTGTGGTACAACTGGTTGAGACTCTCTGGGATTCAGTTAATCGACGACAAGCTGTGCTGCTATCTGGAAACAGCGGGTAGCCTGCCTGGCAACTCCTCTGGTGGTGACAATACCGCTGTAGGTAGGGAACTTCGCGCATAGGTGAGGCATGGAAATCACCATCCCAAAGGAATTGAGTGTTGTCCTTCCAAGGTGGCGTTATAGCCTGACTTAGCTCTGATGATAACGAAGTTCACCATGTTCATGGCGTAGCCGTTGTCATCGCCAAAGGAGATGGGCAAGGTAACGAATCCCAGAGGTTGAACCCTCTCCCCGGAAAAACCGAGCAAGGTGGTTCCAGCGCGGAGGAGGTTTGTCTCTTTGAGCCCCATCTGGAGGAAGGCAGATTCGAACAAGATATCGGCGGCGCTCCCTGAGTCGAGGAGCACCCGTCGAACATCGAAGTCAGCTATGCAGGCAACGACCACGATCGAATCGTTATGTAGATTGCCCTACTAGGGGAGATCTTCTTGGCAGAAAGTGAGAGGGATGGACAGAGAGTGTTGCTCAGAAATACCGCTGACCTCGGCTTCGTGGCGGCGAGCAATAGCAGGGTCAATGCTAAAGATGGCATTGATCGTCCTGGCGACAGGGGGGTAAGGACGCCTTGGTTGATTGGGGCCTGGAGACGATATAGTCTTAGTAGGGGCCTCAGTAACTTCGGGGGCCTTTCCTTTCTGGGCAGCAGTGTAGGTTGGTGCCATCAACATGAATTTCACGAGCTTGTCCTGATTCATCAGTTTGTCGAGCAGCTCTCTGAGGCCTCGGCACTTGTGGAGCTTGTGCCCATAGTTCCCGTGGAACTTACAATAATTGTCGGGATCCACTCCGACCGGAGGCGCTGGCTTGGGTCCGGCAGGTTTGACCCAACCTTGTTTGACGGCCGCCGCGTAGACCTCGGGGAGCGGCCGAGAGAAGAAATGCTTCTGGTGCTAGACGTGTCGTGGCTTCCCTTCGTCAAGATCCCGGCTCTTGGCCATATGTATCTTCGTGGCCGGGGTTTCATCGCCCCGATGTTTTCTCTTTCTTCTCTCGTGCTTAGCTATAGAGGCATCGGAGGGGGAGGACTCAGCGTCCTCCAGGAGCATAAATTGGCTGGCTCTGGCCACCAGCTCTGGGTAACTCCGAGGTTTGGCCAGCTGCAAGGATTTAGACAGATCCCCCACCTTGAGTCCCCTCCGAAAATTGTGCATGGCCACCGCCGGGTCGACATCTTCAGCTTCTGTCGCGGCAGCAAAGAAGCGATTGGTGTAATCCCGGAGGCTCTTTTTCTCGCCTTGCTTAATGTTGGCGAGCACCATGTCGAAGATGACCATTCGGGTCCGTCCGATGAAACGGGCCATCAACTCCCATTTCAAGTGTTCGTAGGAGGAGATGTGACCCCTGGGTAGCTTGATGAACCATCTAAACGCCGCCCCTTTCAAAGTGTTGGCCAGGAGATGGCACTTGGTGGCTTCGTCCGGCTGACGGTAATGGACTGCGGCCTCGAACCCCTGAACGTGCTCGCGGGGGTCGGTCGCGCCTCTGTAGGCCTCAAGCCTGGGCGGCCTAAAGTCCTCTGGGACTGGGGCCAGCCGGATGGCGTCAGAAAAAGGGGCATTGCCATCCATTGGCCCAAAGAAGGGGTCAGGCCTATGATAAAGGGTCTGAGCGCGTGGAAAGAGGGGATCTCTTCCGGCGAGGAAAGGAGGAAAAGCAGGTGGAAGGAAAGCAAGCTGTGATAGCGGACATGGTGGAAAAGGATTCTGGTGAACCTCCTGGAGACGAAAGGGGCGTCTGGGCGGTTGAGAAGAGCCAGATGTCTGAATGGAAGGCGCTGCGACAGGAAGCGCAGGAGCAGAAGCCTCAGCGACCGGAGGAGGGGGTACAGGGGCCTCCGCTACCGGCGAAAGAAGCCCTGGAGCCGCCGCGACCGGCGGAGGAGCAAGGGCCATCGCTACCGGCGGAAGAGGGAGTACTGTGCATACTGGTTGAGTTTGCCTGAGAATCACGGCCTATTGGGCTGTGAGGCCGGTGATCAGGTCAGTAAGGTTCGCCAGCATCTCCTGAAGCTCTGAGACACGGGTTCCCCTGGAGGAATAAGCAGATTCAGCGTGACGCCGAGAAGTTGAGGTCGAAGCCCTGTCGTCCGGTGCCCGAACGGAAGGTTCTCCCTCATGCGTACTGCGAGCAGCAGAGTTGGTTTTGCGCGTTCTGGCCACCATCTTCCTGAGGTCTCAATGAAAGCACCAGAAGATGTTGACGTAGGATGTAGAGAATCCCAAGGAACACCAAAAACGAGAGAGAATTCAGGGAGACGGCGGCGCGCAGAGAGATAAGTCTGTTAATGGAGGCTTAAGAGAGAGAGTTCGGGGCATCCAGAAGAGCACACAACAATTTAAGGTGGTTCAGGAAGAGAATCCCTTACGTCCACCGAGCGGTCAGTGAAGAAGTTTCACTAATAGAGAGAGATAGCCGTGAAGACTAATACAAAGAGCTTACAAGAGGAAGAGAGAGAAAGAAAGAGAGAGCTTTTCTTGTTCTCAAACTCTTATTTACAAGAGGTGATAAAGGAGGGATTCTGCTCTTCTTGGGTGCTTGATGCCGGGGGGGTCCTCCTGCTTAAAGACTGTTCCGGGATATTTATAGGCAGCGGATGGTGCAGCTTTATCCTGATTTTCCAGAGGAAAGGAGATGAACAAGCTCTAGGTTTGCGCCGCCGGAGAGCCCAGAAGCCGCGAAAGGTAGATGCTATCTTTTAATATTAGTACTACTTCTGGGGATCCGTGACAGCTGAGGCATGCAGATCCTTGACTTGCAGGTCTGGAAAAAGAGTCCTTGTACGGGGAACGGTGAAGTCAGACCAAGCTTGATTGTGACAGACACCGTTTTGTAACATCGGGAACGATGTTACCAGGGATGGTCCTGGCTCGTCGTGGACGAGGTTTGGCTGCACCTTCGTAGCCGAGGTTTGACCGAGGTCTGACCTGTGAGAACAGATAGATGGATGAGTAAATAAATAAAAGCTGAAGGCCAGCTAGGCACCATGTGTACGGCAGGGATGCAGCGCTGGAACCACGTGTTAACACAGGACATTTAGGATTTTAGCAACATGGAATAGATAGCAAACTCACATAAGCTATACTTCTCAGATTAAACAAGTTTTCAGTAAGTTGAACACAGTTCATAACAGCAAACAAGAATCATAGACAAAGTTTAGTGAAACAGAGAAAATAGAGAAACATCACTGGAAGACAAATAGAAAATCAAGACATTTAGCAAAGCAGAACAACAATATATTAGGGAATAACATAGAACAGAAGCTCTAAAATCACAATGAACCTCAAGCCTCGAGACTAGCCGTCACAGCCCTTCGCCACTTCAGCTCCAAAGTGGGTCGCAGCAGGGCGGGGCGTACCCCCTGTGCTAAATCGGCTCAAACAGTGAAGAACACTCTCTTCTTTCAACACTCTTGCACATCTCGGTACCGTGCGCTGATGGTGAAGGACGGAGATCGTGGCACTGTGCGAGTTCTTCTCGTGCGGCCGAAGCGGAGATCAGCCGTGGCTTCGCGAGCTAGAGGAAAGGATCGCCCGCCAGGGTTGAGAAATTTAATGGCATTCTTGTAGATTAGTCCCTCAGCTTCAATTCCTTCACAAATAAATCCTAAATTAAATTCGAGTTCCATTTGATTCAAATTGAATTCAACTTGAACTAATTTGAATCTAGTTGACTCAAATCGACTTAACCTATTCACAAGACACACGGTGAGCATTCCTATCAGTATAAACAGTTTGTTTGACTCAAACAAATAAAATGTATATGCTCAACTCAAAAACATAAAATAAATTAAATAATAGGTCGATCATCACTTTGACGTGAAGACGGTGTCAATGCATCTGTCAATGACTGAGATGCGCTTGCATCAATTATACATTCATTTTGTATAAAGGATACAAATTATGGAATTACTAATTATGAAATTGGCCACTACATTGGCCCGGCTCGTTTATGAAACTAAAATGTAAGTGAGCTGGTCAAATCGGTTAAAGTTCATGTTTCATTTAGAGTGGCCTTATCAAGTGCATATTAAATTTTAATATTTTCTTAACTTGGTGTAATTATTTGTGTGGATTGATACTAATTTTGATTTATATATTTACAATTTAACCGGTAACTTATTCAGAAATGATTACAGCAGTAGTTTTCTCACATTTTTCTATTCATTGTTTTACCTCTAATTTTTAAATTAATTTAAATTTTTATAAATATTATTTATAATATTTATAAAATAAAAGATAACTATTATGTGATAATAAAGTTATTTGATTGAACTAAATAAAACATAAAGCAATCACTTGATCAGTTCGAGCTCGAATTTGATCATGAAAACCTTGCGAACAAGTTAAATTCATAACAACAAAATGTTATCGATGAAATCTAATACATAATATTGGAATCTGTCACTAATTCTAAAAACTTTGTTAAATTTCGATAGCATACATATACAACTAACAACCACCACCACCCCAACCAATCCTTTAATTAACTTTCATACAACCACCCCTAAAATAATTTAATTTTCATACCACCACCATCCAAGTCCAGCAAACAATTGAAATCAGGTCTAAAATTTATTGTCATTTCTCAGTACCATAAATATCTCAAATACTTCATAAAATAAATCTACTGTATTTGCATAAGCAATACCTTAGTTTTTCACTTCTACAACAAAATTTGGGTAAATCTTTTGACAAATCAAATTAGACACAAATATAGCAACTTGCCTAGGATTCAAATCAGTAAATTTGAGCTACAAATAGTCAATATGGTGCCTAATATACATTCAGAAAATTTGAATGCCATATGAGTACTCATAAAAACTATGATTATAAAAATATAATGCTATATAGATTTTGATACTGTACACATAAATCTCCCATATTGTTACAGTATAAATGTTAAATTCTTAAACTCTAGATTGTGCAAAGATAATAGAGGTGCAAAAATCTGTTAAAAAAAATAATAAATAAAAAAAAATAAGTTCATCAACAAAATACAACACAATTGCCAACTTTGCAGTATCAGCTAATGATATCATTGCATCAATAAAAAGCATCTGATAAAAAGAAATACATATAGAACATTTCCAGAAATGCAACTCCTCTATAGAACCACATAAACAAGCAGCTAGCTCATCAAACTAAAATGAAAATTCTTTGTAAACTTCACACATTAAGAATAATTAGGAGAAGGGATGAAAAGGCGTTTGAAATTTTCATCTTCCATAGGGGTGATAACGGCTCCCATATCCGCGGCCTCCGCCGTATCCACCATAAGCTCCTCCGTACCCACTGCCACCACCACCGTATGAATTACTTGCATCATATCCACCGGAGCCATACATCGGACCGGCATAGCCAGGACCAAATCCGGTGGCACTGTAACCGGCGGCAGTTCCACCATAGCCATAGCCCCGACCATAGAATGCACCTTCCCTTTCACCATAATATCGACCCAGGGAATTATAGCCACCACCATAACCATAAGAGCCACCACCACCGCCACCATATCCATATGAACTACCAATGCTGCCCCCATAGCCACCTTTCTTGCTGAATCCTGGATCACCACCAGCTTTCTTGGGTTCAGCCTTCTTAATTTCAACCTACAAGGTTCAGTTTTTGTAGCCCGTAGTAGAGTGTAAATAAAAGATAATTAACAAATACTTGATAGCAAAAAAGTAATCTCCATTTATCATCTCACACTTAGAATACTATAAGGATGTATCATCACCATCAATGATCTTATGCCAACTACTAGGAAACAGCCATAATTTCTTTTTTTATGTTTAACCTTAATTTCATTTAACAACTATCATATGACAACTATGTTAAGTATGATGATATGGAAATTGAGAGAATATGGTGAAGATTTAGCAACATAATATTTTATTCAGTAAATTGCATCCAGGCCCTTGAGATAAAAAAAGCATTGCAAATTGGTCTTAACATTTTAAAAACCTTAATGTAAGTCTCTGAGGCTATAAAAGCACTGTCATTTAATCTCAATTAAAATATAATTATTAATTATATTATCATTATGCATAAGATTATTCTCAATTATTAATTTTTTTAACTTTTAGAATATAAATTTGAAATATTAATATTTACATTTTCTTTTAGCTTTAAATTTTAGAGCAGAGAAGGTAATAGATCAAAGAAATTAAAATTTAGAATTTTATTAAATTTTTAAAAAAGCGTAAGGATAGTTGGATATAATGATCCTTTAAATGTATAAATGGTTCAAATTAATCAAAAAATAATCAAATTTTACATTTTCTATCAAAAAAAGACTAGCAGAAAACACAAAATTTTGAAAAAGGAACCATACTGTAGTGCTTTTACAACCACAGAGACCAAATCGAGATTTTTCAAAAGTTAAGTAATGCCCTCCTAACCTCAAGGCTCGAATGCAATTTACTCTATTTTATTTGATATATTGGAGTATTTTTTATTCAAAAGGATCATATTTTCCTTTTAAATATTGTCCTTGATCGTTTTGCATTTTTAGATTTTCGCATATCATGGGAGGGATTTTTCCTCTTGTACATCACTTCCTAAATTAAATAAAGTATATCAACCCTCAAAAATCCTGAGTCTTCTTCTTGATCTTCTTCTTCTTTTTCTAGTTTTTCCCCTACCCTAAGCTCTCTTTCTTTTTTCCAGGTTCTCCTTCTCTTCGTCACCATCATTCTTCTTTCCTCTCCCCTTCACCTTCATCCACTTGCCCTTTTACATCAGAAATGCTGAAATTCAACAAACAATAAATTACCTGCTTCCCAGCAAGATCATGCATTCTACCCTCTGACACAATTTTTTCGACAGTTTCCTCACTTTCAAAGGTGATGAAAGCAAAGCCTCTGGAACGTCCAGTGCGATGATCCAGCATTATTTGATTCTCAATCACTTTACCGTATGAGGAGAAATGTTCTTTCAACTGATCTGCAAGATAACAAAGATGATATATGATATATACAGACAAATCAAACCAACTGAGTGGTGAGGAGCATGACAATATTATAAGTACCTTCGGTAAAGGTTGGAGGTATTCCACCCACAAAAATCTTTTTGGTCTTTGGTTCTCCTTTTGAAGGAACACCCTCCCGTGGAACTGTTCTCTTGACTTCAACCTAAGTCAGAAGCCAACAGATCCCAATAACAAAAGTGCAACAGTGTTTCAACAACATAGACAAAGAGCTGCTTAAAAAGGTATCATAATCCTACCACCCGCCCATCAATAAGATGCTCATCTTCCAAAACCTTGTCAATTACAGATGGATCAGCAAATGTAACGAATCCAAAACCACGAGGCTTTTGAGTGAGTTTATCCTTCATCACAACAGAATCGATAATTTTCCCATACTTGGCAAAGTGGTTGTTGAATGTTTCTGACATGCAAAAGCAAGAATAATAAGAAGCAAATATAAGTATCGTTCATTAAAGAAAATCAACACAACAACAATAACAACAAAAAAATCTTAATTCGAACTATTGGGGTCAGCTATATGGATTTCCCTTGTCCATTCAGATCTTCCACAATGCACTGCTCCCCATGAGCACAAGTAATTTAAAATCACTTTTTATGACCATATCCCAAGTCATTTTTTAGTCTATCATTCGTCACTTTGACATTTTAACTTAGATCCACTCACATTTACAAATAGAAGGCCTCTAACACTTGATAATAGATATGGCCAAACCACTTTCAATGTACTTTCCTCATCTTATCCTCAATTGGTGCTACGCCGACCCTCTTCCTAATGCAATCATTTCTACATTGTCCACTCTAATGTAACCATACAACCATCTTAACATTTACATCTCAATCACTGATAACTGATCTTATGAATATTTTATTCATTAAAAAAAGATTAATAATCGGAAATGGATGAATGGATTTTAAGTAAATCATTTTCTTTTGAAAAATTGAAAAGGGTTGACCTGTTGGATGATTTAAACTAGTCATATAAGTTTGTTATTATTTTAATAAAGGTGATTGTAACACAGTATATTAGACTCTTGGGTTCTCCAAAAACGGCTATCAAAAGATCGAATCATTATGCAGGTCGTGGCTTTGGTAGTTTTTCATATTGCATTGATCAAAAGCCCTCTAAGACAGGGACAATAGACAACGTGCTTTTCATTCTATGACAAAGAATAAGAAATGCTGTGTTGGGTCGACAATGATACCAATAGCGTCTCATTTGGTTGGGGACCCAAAAGGTCACAAACCAACAGTTCTAATATTTTATAGGGGTAATTTCATCCAAGCCTTTGAGGTAGACCTTTAATTTCACGCATGTCCACAAAAACAAAAAACGTGTCATCTAGATTCCACTGGTCCAAAACTTTTCCACATGGTTCTTTTTTTGGGTGTGAAGTTGCTATTTTAAAAAATTAAAAATACATGCTTAAGCACTAAAATTACTATTGTAGTTTAGGATATAAAAAATGAAAATTAAGGTTATAATAGTAATTGAAAATGCTTAAATACATTTTCAATGCTTAAATATGTATTTTATATATTTTAATATAACAACTTAATGATCAAATTTAATGAAATTATTAAAAAACTTACATGGAAAAACTTTTAATCAGTAGGGACCCAAATAACATGGAATTGAAGATCTATGTCAAGGGCCCAGATGGAATTATCCCTATTTTATATTTATTTCACATCCTTTCAAAATGTCAGAAGTCCTCTATTCTGCCAAAGGGCTAAAACGACATTGGCATTAGAAGGACAGAACTAACTTTTGTTCGCTTTACTAAAATTCTCTAAAGAAAGCTATGAGATTCGAACCGATGCCATGGCATTACAATTGCAATGCTCTAACTTCTAAGTTAAGTTGGCTCATATAAGAGCAATATTCATTTGTAATTATCAACTAAATGAAGAGAAATTTTAAAAAAATGCTGCAGATGTTTGTGTCGTTAAAGTAAAGTTTGCGATTGTTATCATTAAAATATGACAAAATGGTGGCTGCAATTCAAGAGTCCAAAGATTCAGCAACTTTCTATTCAAAAATTAATGGACTTGCGGCAAGTCCACGAGCAACAAATGCTAAAGAAGATGGCAGAACAGTCTATGAAGGAAGTTCTAAAACTGAAATTTGAAAAGAACACAGAAATCCAAAACGGATACGACACGGGCAAAGAAAAATCTAATGTCACATGCTAAAATTGCAAAAGGTATGGGCATCATTCAAATACATGTTGGAACAGACAGAAAAGCAACAAAATTATTAACAAATATGATGATCCCAAAAGATGGATCCCCTTTTCAGATTTAGGAGATTGCTTTAGAACGTCAACAATGAAAAAGCTACAAAGAATTACAAAAAAATGAACAAGTATAACAGGAATATGCTGAACAACCAAGCCTCTTCATAAGTCATACAAACTAATTATATAGTGTTAGTGAATACACATGTATCTATAACTATTTGCAAATGGATGTGTCCATGTAAAACGTGATACAAATTGCCATTGTAAATACTTAGTTTAAAATAATTTTATTTGAATAATGGAAAAATTACTTAAGGTTTAGCCCGCGTCTATGAAGCACGAGTACAATACGACAGCAATATGGATACAATACGATACAAATACGACGATACACTAAATTTAAAAAACCTAGATACAGAAACGTTAAGATACGACTGCTATATATGTGTGTATAATACGTCATATTCTCATATTTAAGATGTAACTTTATGGTAGATCAGAATGAATTATACATCTTATTGCTATAAATTTCAAAAATATCTTTAAATATCCTTCAAACTAATTACATTTTCTTAAACTTTCTTAATATTACTAAAATAAATATTATGGACAATTCAACTTGAAAAAATAAAAACATCCTTCAACAACGATTAAATTTCAAAAAACTATTAAATTAAAATAGCATCATAAAATTTATTTAATTACTTTTCCAACTCGTCACAGATTATCTAAGTAAGATGAGAGTTAAAATATATATCAATAGATTAGTTTTAGTTTCAAGTTAAATCCGACTCAAATTAATTAGCTTGATGCAAACGAGATACAATTGATAATAATACAGATGTTGTGACATAAACTCAGATATACTGGCCTAATCAAAGTAAATACATGTTCACTTCGATTTGAGTCCCTAACTAAATAAAAAGATAAAATAAGAAAAGCTAAAGTCCTATTCTTTTCGCAATATGAGCTTGATTAAAATAAAAAAAATGATCGACAATCAACAGAAGTAAAAACAATATCGGTTGAAATAGAAAAAGCAAAAATGACATTAGTATCTGTAAGACCACAAAAAAATGTCAGCTAAAGTAGATAACATAACTGCTTGCAAATACTAGATTTTTTTATTGTCGAAATACTAAAGTGTGAAACTTTTTGTGATTTCAATTGCGTAAACCCAATATATATCTCTCAAATTTAACAATTAAGTCTATACATAAGTTGTGTTTAATATATGAGATTTTTTTTATTTTTATCGAGTAGCTGGATCAATTGTTTCAATATTTTTTCTTTAATTAAAAATATTAGAAAGCATCGAACAAGCATCGAGCAAGCATCAGATAAATACTGTTTTTTAAAAATAAAAATTAATATGTCGCGTAATATATCAAATACGTACCAATAGAATATCGAGGAGTATTGGTATCTGATACGCATGCGATACAAATATGTTATGCTTCATGAAGTATTGGTGCTTCACAGGCCAGCATTTTCTATAGATCTATGTTTTTCGAATTGTTTCACATGGATTCTTCCTTCCAAATTTTCATCTCACTTTGGTCCCTAAGATTCAAATTTACTTCAATGTGAATCTTTCAATAGTTTCCATGAATACCTCATGTTTTAATTAATTAATTTACAAAATGTTACTCCTCTTTTATTATTTTCTCTTTATGGATCCTCTCTCTCTCACACAGTCATTCTCGTCCTCCGCCTACCCCCTCTCCTCCTCCCTTCCTATCCACCTCTCCTCTTTTCATAATGCAAATATTCATGAAAAAGATTGAACATTGGCCAAAGTGAGGAAGATTGCAAAAAAGAGGGGAGTAAGAGGGAAGATTGCTTGGGGCACCAACAAGAAAAGAAGACAAACAGAGTAAAGTCTAACAACAAGTGAAAAGATTTCAAAGTAATGCACTCCATAAATTTAAATGTAATTAGCAACCAGGCTAGCACTATGGGCAATAGAGCCATAGGCAAAACTTTACAGTGAATACTCATCTACAAACAACATGGTGAACACCTAAAGGAGAAAGAAGAAGCTCCTAAGTATGTTGAGTAAGGAGAGCAGATGTTGAGTAAAGAGACTAGAAGTTTCAACATCCATGGCTTGTTTCCATCTTGGATCTACAAGAATCTTCGAATAATTCCTAGTTATACAAAGAAAAGAGAGAGCACAAATTGCAAAAAAGATGGTTATGAATAATCAAAGGATGTGAAGAGAATAGGGGATGACCTGTGCACCTATGTTTCCCATATGAAGAGCGCGAATAATTCAAGGTTAGTAAAGGTAGAGGTGGAAGGATCCTCGAGCTAGTCAAGCAATGAAGTGAATCAATCAGCGAAAGAAGCTGACATCACAATGCATACACCCATCTGCGGCTCTTCCCTTAGAAAGTCTAAACAAGAAACAACCTTCACACATTGCCAATATGAAAATTGATCACAATCTTTTGCACAGAGTATGGAAAACCCAAGAACCACCTTGTTATATAAGGTTAGAAACAAGCATGCCTATTGTCCATACTAGGTAGGAGAAGTACGCAGTTTAATGCTCAAACCCAACTTATTTTAAAAGACTTATGAACAATAGAGATATAGGTTGGAGAGGAGAAGGTTGGCTTAAGCATGTAGGGCATTTTCTAAAGAAATTTTATATGTTTGCTCAAGAGCATTCAAGATAGTTTTGAGGTAGATTTAAGAGGGTAGCTGGTGAAACACACCCTCAAACAAGACAATGAAATTTCACAACAGTTAGACAACAAAAATGATTTTAAACTTTAAGAAGAAACTAGTCATTTGACTAAAATCATTGTTCTCTGTAAGTTATGATCCACATAATATTAGTTATACAACTCTACTAACATATATTATAACCTACGATATGATATGCCATCTTAAGAAGAGTAAACCAAAGTAACAAGTTCTACATAGGGTCAGCACATGGCATGTAATAAGAAGAATAAGTTATGACAAAACACTATAATATGCTACTCATTGACTGCCAAACCTATAATCCTTCTTTGGTTCATGGCATGATAGAGCTCAAACTAATATTTTATTAATATTTCAAATTCATCATAAATTTCAACGATTTTATTTTACATCCAACATAAATTTCAACATAAAATCTACTTTATTTCACATCCATCACAAATGTCAACATTAAAATAAATTTTATTTTACATTTTATATACATCTCAATATTAAAATAATTTTATTTCTTGTCAAACTTATAAACTAAAATATTCTCTCTTACCCAAAAACAACTCTCCCACTAAACGAGTCCATGGCAACAAATTTTTACCTTAATAGGTCTTGCTTATTATAAGTAATGACAATACCATGGGCTGCTTAAAAGAAAGTACGAGTCCTAGTTTGTTCTGGCAAAATAAAAATTTCGAGCAACTATTCAATAAGGTACACATAGCTCAACGTAAAATATAATGTTCTAAAGTAGAAACTGTATTTTTCACAGACAAAAATTATCTAGTTCTAAAATCACAGAAATCTATATCTAGCAAGTTTAACACTCATGTTTAGAATGAATCTTCAAAGTTGGCAAATTTACCCTTATACGAGGAGTTAAAATCTAGATAAAACTATTCAAATACCACTGTAAAAATCATTGACCAATGTTGAAGTTATCGGTTTATCAAAGATAATTGATATAACAATTTAGTTATGGGAGATTAGTCAAAAGATATATCCTACTGGATAATATCTAGCTAGTCCTTTTTGTTAGGATCTATCTAGATGGCTATCCTAATTCTTAGGATTATAGTATTTCTTTTTCTTTTTTATAGGAAATAGTGGTTATTTTCTTAGTTTATAAATACTTTATACATGATTTACAGAATGAATGACTAAGAATTCTCCTCAAAAAATGTAATATGATATCGGGGAATTAAGTATCCTAGGCCTTCTCTTCCTCTCTTCCCGTCCATCCATTATCTATTTTCCGTGAAAACTCAAGAAGCTCCTGAAGGTTATCTACATCAATTCTCAACATCAGCTTCTGGGGTAGTCCACGCCAATAGTACAGAAGTCTTTTTCTTACACCAGGTTAAAGAATCTAAGCATCTGCTATGATCAACTAAGGAAAACTCAAAACAGTAAATATGGAGAGGGAGAATACCAAGACAGAAGCTTCATCCTCAGCCACGTCTAAACATGTTTCAACCCCAGTGCCCTCATAAGCCGTTGGTGAAGGATCATCATTGCAGATTACTAATCACAAACTCAATGGAAAGATTATCCTACAATGGTCGCAGTCAGTTATACTTGTGATCAGAGGATGGGGGAAGATGGGCTATATCACAGGTGAAGTCTCACGTCCAAAAGTTCAAGATCAAGCCTATGCTAATTGGGAACTTAACAACTCCCTAGTTATGGTATGGTTGATAAATTCAATGGAGAACCCCACATCAGTCGGTACATATCTTTTTCTTTGAACAGCTAAGGCAATTAGGATGCTGTTAAGGAAAATTATTTAGATCAAAAAAATGCCTCAAGCATTTGAAAAAAAAAGTTGAAGGACAATGGCAAGGTAACTTGGATATTACTAAGGACAAAGGAGTATTGAAAATGCTCTGTCAAGAATTAGACCTGCATTATGAAAGACTGGGGAGATCTTGAAGAAAATATTAAGTTTAAATGACATCTTGAGAAGCAAAGATTGTATGAATCATTGGCAGGCCTCAATAAAGATCTTGATGAAGTTCGCGGAAGAACTTTAGGATGAAGAGCTTTGCCTTCTACTGAAAAAGCATTTGCAGGAGCCAGATGTGAAGCTAGTAGGCGACGGGTTATGCTTAGTGGGAAGAAAGACACGTGTTACTCCTTTGTGTTAAAAATCTATTGAAACCACAGCCTTAGCCAAAAAATCTGTTGGAGAACAGAGGAACCATCAATGTGATGGCAGACCTTGGTGTAGCCATTGTAATAAAGGACACACTCAAGATAAGTGTTGGGACATTCATGGTAAACCTCCAGATTGGAAACTAAAAAGATTCAACAAATAAAAGGGATTTCAAGTGTTACTGAAGAAAAAATTAAGTCAAGTACAACAAGTGATTCTATAGGTGTGTTTCTAAACAAAGTTCACCTTGAAAGACTACATCAACCATTAAGTCAGTCAGAAATTGCCAATTCAATCACAGCAACTTGCAGTATGGCTATAAAAGGTACTAAACTTTGTGTGCAAAACAAAGACTCCTAGATTTTCGATTCAGGAGCCTCTGATCACATGACAGGTAATTCATCCCTATTTTACTCTTGTACCCTTTGTCCTGGGAATTTAAGAGTTAAAATAGCAGATGGAGCATACTCTACTATTGCTGGAAGAGGTTCAGTTCAATTGACAAACATTACTCTCCATTTAGTTTTGCATGTTCCCAATTTAACTTGCAATCTGATTTCAGTAAATAATTTGACTAGGGTATATGATTGTGTAGCTAAATTCTCTTCAACTTGTTGTCATAGTCAGGAACTGGAATTGAGGAGGATGATTGGCAGTGCTAAAAAGTATGGTGGACTCTACTACTTTAGCGGCAATGAATGCATAGATAAGCAAGCTCCGGTAGTTCAAAGTAGTTCTTTTCCTGTATCTAGTCATGATGAAATAATGTTATGGCATCATAGGTTGGGCCATCCAAATTTTCATCATCGTAAACGATTAGAAATATCAACAAAGATCCTAGTAGTTTCAATTGTGCAGTTTGTCAATTACCAAAACATACTCATATTTCTTTTCCTGCACATTCTGTTACCCTTTCTCTCTAATCCATAGTGGTAAATGGGGAGCCTCACGTGCAAAAAATGTTTCTGGTACACGATGGTTTATCACTTTTATAGATGATCATACTAAAGTATGTTGGATATATCTTCTTAAAGAAAAATCCAAAGCTGTCAAAATCTTTTATACCTTTCATTCTATTTATAAAAAATCAGCACAATACTTCCATTAAAATCCTGAGAACTGATAATGGGAAAGAATACTTCCATTCTATTCTCGGTGATTATTTAACAACAAATGGGACTATTCATCAAAGTTCTTGTCCAGATACACTGCAACAACATGGTGTAGTTGCAAGAAAAAATTGGCATCTTCTTGAAGTTGCTAAAGCATTAATGTTCACCATGCATGTCCCAAAGTATCCAGTTCTAACAACTTCTCATCTCATAAATAGGATGCCCTCTAGAGCTCTCAATTTCAACTCTCCAAATTCAGTCCTTCTACAAACATATCCAAATTTTTGCTCAGCCTCTTCACTTCCATTAAAAACTTTTGGGTGCACAGCATTTGTTCACATTCCACCTCAAAACCAATCAAAACTTGATCCTAAGTCAATAAAATGTGTATTTCTTGGTTATTCATCTACTCCATCTCACTGTCCTGTTTTTGTATCTATGGATGTCACTTATGGGGTCTCAATCTTATTATTCCAAATCTTCCCTTCAGGGGGAGTTCTTGGGTGAAGACAAGTCTTGGGATAATTTAGATTGTTCTGTTGATCCACTACCCAGTCCTCTTATTCCTGATGTAATTCAGGAATCACCACATACACTGCAGTGTTCTCTCCCTGATCTACCAACGTATACTCTTCATGATCCACTACTGCAGCCTACACCTACACCTATTAAAGAAAATCTGGAAACAGGGGCAGAATCACATAAATTACTTGTGTATTCTCACAAAAATCACGCTCAAAGTAGGGACAAATATGAGTCTCAGCAGGTCAATAGATTCTGGGCCCAGTTATTGATATTGAGACTTTTAATGAACTTGTAGATGTTGATATTAACTGTCCAAGTAAAAAAATCTAATATGGATATTCCTGTTGCTCTCCGAAAAGGGATCAGGACATGCACACATCATATTATATCCATATATGTATCTTATGAGCAGTTGACTCCTGTTTTTCGAGCATTTACTATGGCTATTTCAAGAAATGGTGAACCAAAGAATATACTAGAAGCACTTGTTGATCCTAATTGGTACAGGAAGAGATGAATACACTAGAAAAAAATGGGACATGGAAAGTGGTAAGATTTCCCCAAGGGAAGAAAACAGTATGATGCAAGTGGGTCTTTACAGTTAAGTTTAATGCAGATGGAAGTGTTAATCGATGTAAAGCGAGACTTGTTGCCAAATGATTCACACAAACACATGAAATAGATTATCAAAAGATATCTGCTCCTTTTGCCAATCTCAATACAGTAAGAGTACTTTAATCCTTAGCATCCAATCTTGACTAGACTTTACAATAATTAGATGTAAAGAATGCTTTTTCAAATGGTTAACTACATGAAAAAGTTTATATGGCTTCTCCAGGATTTAAGAAAGGAAATTTGGTGTGCAAGTTAAGGAAACCATTACATAGGTTAAAACAATCCCCAAGAGAATGATTTGAAAAGTTTACTCAGAGAAAGGTTTGTGCAAGGACAATCTGATAATGCTCTATTCTACAACATTCTACAGATGGAAGAATTGCCATTTTTGTAATATATGTGTATGATATTATTATATTATAACAGGAGACAACAAAGAAGAGTTGGAAGCACTAAAAGACTATCTCGGATTAGAATTTCAATTGAAAGACCTTGGTGGCTTAAGATATTTTCTTCGAATGGAGGTGGCCAGAAACAAGGTCAGAATCTCCGTATCACAACAAAAATAAATACTTGATCTCCTACGAGAGATGGGTATGCTTGGGTGCCTGCAACAACTCCAATGGAACTAAATGTGAAACTAGAAGCTGATGTTGAAAGGAGGCCAATCAAGAACAATACCAGAGGTTGGTGGACAAGCTGATTTACTTTATCTCATACCATGCCAGATATTGCCTTTGCAATAAGTGTTGTTAACTGATTCATGCAATCACCAAAGGAAACACACTTGGGTGCAGTTTTTAAAATTCTCAGACACTTGAGTACTATTGAAAAAAGTTATTTTCAAGAAGGGAACTCACAAAATAATAGAAATTTATGCTGATGTTGATTGGGCAGGTTCTTCAATTGATCGAAGGTCAACATCTGGTTATTGTACAATGGGGAAATCTTGTGACTTGGAGAAGTAAAAAACAACAGGTGGTTGCTACAAGCAGTGCGGAAGTAAAATTTCGAGCTTTGGCTCATGGTATATGTGAAGGGATATGGTTAAGAAGACTATT
This sequence comes from Apostasia ramifera, assembly GCA_019297695.1. NCBI lineage: Eukaryota > Viridiplantae > Streptophyta > Magnoliopsida > Asparagales > Orchidaceae > Apostasia > Apostasia ramifera. The sequence continues at coordinate 37,862 of JAEMOT010003226.1, read as the reverse complement.
AAGTGAGATTAAAATCACTATTAGTCCTTCAATAAGGTCATATTGTGATCACAAAACTGCAATCAACATTGCACACAACCCAGTCCATCATGATCATACTAAGCATGTGGAAGTAGATTCTCACTTTATAAAGGAGAAAATTGATAATGGAAGTGTGTATAACCTACATCACAACCAAAGAACAGAATGATAAATATATACATTCCAGCTTGAGGAGGGGAGTTGAAGTTATCAATTTATCAAAGATATTTAATAAACCAATTAATTCATGGGAGATTAGTCAAAGATATATCCTATTTCATAATACCTAGCTAGTCCTATTTGTTAGGATCTATCTAGATGGTTGTCCTAATTCTAGGATTATAGTTTTTCTTTTCTTTTCTTATAGGAAAAAGTGGTTATTTCCTCAGTTTATAAATAATTTATAGGATGAATGGCTAAGAAATCTCCTCCAAAACTTTTTTAAAAAGCCTATGAATATGAATTAGATCAAAAATGAAACTTTATCTGTTTATCATAAACATAGTCAAATCAAATTTTTAAACAAACATTACCCTTTTAAAAATTTTACAAACTTAAGCTAATAGGATAAAGAGGCATTTTTTGTTCAAACACTTTGAAACATTACTCATGAGAAACCACCTATCCAAGTTATGGAACCTATGAGAAACCATTTATCCAATATAAAAATCGATTAAGGAAGACCAACATTGTATATTAAAAGAAATAAGGACCATCGAGAAAGTCTACTTAAGCTAAACCTATCTTCTAATATTTACAAAATTTGCCACAAATAAATAGCTAAAATGAAACTAGATTTGAAGAGGTGAAACACTCAGTTCAAACTTTTTCCCTCGGCATTTCTCCACGAGTTGTCAGTTGTATCCAACTTCAACATCAACATTAACCTTAAAAAACAGTATACTATAAAAATTACCATCTTAGGTTTGTTACCACCAAAAGTGTATGCATTCCAAATTTGGCTCATTGGGCTAACAAATATATCTTCTCAAAAAAAAAGAATGCAAAGGTTTGTAAACCGAGGCTTCCGGCTACACATGCAGACCAAATTATTCCATAATTCAGAACATACTCATTTTCACAGGTCATTCTTTGCACTTAATAAAGCTGATAATCCTAGGATCATTTAATCAGAAGAAGCACCAAGTATGTTGATATTTAGAGCAAGTTTTCAGGAGCAAGTTTATGGTAATAGTCACATATGAAGAATTTGTGGAAATTTATCATAAGATAATAAACAATATATTAAACCTAAGCCTCCTATTTCAAAACATAATAAACAACATAACACGTTTACACTTCCAGGTATTTTACATAAGACAACCAGAGATAACTGTAAAAATATCAAAAGGTTGAAGTCAACTCGAAAACCACAACTACAGATCCATAATCACACCTACTTGGGTAGACCATGGATCTATTCTCCAATTAAATCTATGTAACGTCACGCTCTACATGAGTGCAAATGATTCAAGACCACTTTTTATCCTAACCCGTCATTTACCTCTCCCTCTTCTAACATTGTAGCCAGTATCCCCAAAGATTTGTGCACCAGGGCCTCTAATAGTTGACATTGGACCCAAACAAATGACGTTAAAATCATCAATAGGTGTCACATTTACCCTCTATCTGATATAATCATTGCTGGCATGGTCCACTATAATGGGTCCAGCCATCCATCTGAACATCCACTAAACTTATGAAAGTGTTGTCATTTTAGTGCCAAACCACCACTCCCACACAGCATAGCTAATTTGATGATAGTTTTATGAATTTTCCCTTCACCTAACAAGCATCTTCTTATAGCATAAAAATCCTTTCACATTCTTCCATTTTAATCATCATACCTTGAATTGATGATTAACATCACCCTCTAGATAATCATTACACTAAATATTGAAGTTTTTTGCATGACGGGAGCATTGTCCCACCTAGTCTTATAGCATCAACATTTCCTTCATCAAGTTCATCAAAGCTACAATGCATATTCATTGTCTTACTTCTCCTAATTGAATCCATTCAATTCTAAGGCACTCCTCGAAGATTGAAACTTTATATGATCTCCTCCAAAGTCTCATCTATTATAGCTATATGGTTTGTAAAAATATGCATCATGTAATCCCATCTTAAATATACTTAGTCAAATCATCTATCACAAGAATAAAATGATAAGGACTCAAAACGTTACTGTAGTCCAATCATAACAGAATCTCCTTTGATATCACTAGAAATCATCACAGTCGTAACCACTGTGTCATATATATTTTGAATGATATTGATACAATTGAAGAACAAACTCTTTTCCAATACCAACCAAAAAAAGCCTCATCAATACTCTATCATATGCTTTTCAAGATCAACAAAAATAATACGAAGATCCTTTCTGTCCTTTCTATACTTTTATATCAAATCTTACAATAAGAAATATAGCATCCATATCATCAAAGCATAAAACCAAAATGGTAGTCTTACATTAGTTAAATTTGCTTAACATTTGTACAATAATTCTCTCATAATACATCCAATTTTTCTTCAAAATAGGAACACAAGTATTCTTACTCCATTTCCTCAAGCAACTTCTTAGTTATGAGTACCTTACTAAATACTCTTGAGCCACTTAAGAACAACGACACGTGTAGACCTCCACACTTCGATGGGGATCCCATCAAATCCACAACCTTTAGTGTACTTCATCTTCTTTAAAGCTTCTTTCACTTTTGAAACTCGAATATCTCACTTGAACTCAAACTTATGTAGAGAAAAGTATATTTTAAGTAACTACACAACATCATATTCCATGTTCAACCACATAACATTATACAATTTAGCTACCAATTAATCATATATACTATAGTAAACTTTAATGTAGGTACAAATAACTAGCTAACAACAAAATTTAATTCATGCTTTACAAACATAAGTTCAAGCAAAAAAAATGGTGATGACATAAAAAGGAATTCCCTGCCAACAACATAAGCAATCAGTTTACGCTCAGTATTAGGAGGGTCATTAAAACCTCAATGAGAGTGATGGTGGCCAACACATTTGGCTTTAAAATTAGCTTAATCACTAACCTAGTAAAGCAATCATAAGTAGAATTGACTGAAGCTAAACATCATATCGCAGACAAATTTCTTATCATTTGTAGCCAAACCAACAAATATCACACTTCACATAAAACAAAATGAATTCATCACCCCATGATATTAGATGTCCAGTATGTTTGTTCCATGCTACTCAGGAACAAATAAAAAGATCCTAATGTAATACAAAAATTAATCCACTGTACTGGCCTACGAGTGTTGCCAAATCATGGCAATCCTCAAACGCTGAAAAAAACAATTCACAAATTTCTAACATAAAACTGTAAAACAGCCTGCATTCACAAATATCCAACGAGTGAGCAGAAAAGGTAAGCAAATAAGTGGTTTCCATAAAATGAGACACTAACAAAATAGTATTCTATAAAAGAGAAATGGTGAAGCTTTAAAAAGAAAACCAACGTAAAGCAGGAAAACTATTCTCGGTGCTCAAGAAAAGGAACAAGCAGTCAACACTGGCAATAGAAAAATAATTCTCACCTTCAGTTGTCTCCCAGGCAACGCCACCAATGAAGATTTTTCTACCAAACAAAAAATAAACCATGGTTATCTTGTATTCCCCATCTCTCCGCGGCAATCAAGAGGGCCAGAATATGACCCAGACCAACCGCTAACCCTAGATCTAGAAACAGGATGATCTAGAAGAAACAAATGTATGAAGAATAAACTAATCAATCCCTTACTACACTACTAACCCTGAAGAAGATGATGCGCTAACGGGATGCTGCATCTCCTCGCCGGCACTATCTATCTTATCTATCCTCTTTCCAGGAGACTCCTCCTGCTCTCCTTCTCTACCGCCTCCTGCTTCTCCTCCCTCTTCCTTCTCTACCTCCTCCACTTCCTCCTCTTCGACCTCTTCTACTTCCTCTTCTACCTCCTCCTCCTCCTCCTCCTCCTCCTCCTCCTCCTCCTCCACATCCCCGCCGCTAACGGCATTCAGCTTCTCTTCGGCGACATCCATGGGTTTCCTTCTTTTCTATGACCTACCAAACCTGCAAAGGAGCAAAGATTATTTGACTAAACCCTAATCTCCTCTGAATCGGAGGAAGTACAAAACCTACGTGGCGCCTCGTTGGTTCTTGGAAGCACCTTTCCTACCTATCTAGGGTTTTACAGTCGGAGCTCTGCAGATCTCTTTCTGACGGAGGTATCGCCGGAATGGAAATTTTTAACCTGCCGGCGGCGTCCGTAGGTCGAACGCAGAGTGAAGGCAATCGATTTGTTGGACTGGGGAACGATCGGCTGGCTTAAAAAGGGCTTTTCTTTAGGGCAGACACGATATATGACCATTTGAAATTAAACAATTTTAATATGAAAACTAATATTATATGTAACATAAAATTATTTTTATGTTAAAACTATACATATGATTTAAAATAAATGTTATTATTACAATTAAAATCTATATGAAACAAAATTAATTTTTATATTAAAATATATTTGTGATATAAAAAAAATACAAAAAATAGATATCTTTTTTAGATTAATGTATCATTATTTGTGAAATACTAAAAAATCAATAGAATATTTTTTTTTTGGGATATAAAAAAAAAACTGCCATTATCATTTGAAAAAGATGCAATTGGTAACTTCTAAGTCTGCACAATCAATCTACACATGAAGCTATCCTCATTTAGTTTGAAAATTGAATTTTAGATGAAAAAAAAATTTATTTTATAAATTTAATAAAAAAAATATTAGTTTGATATTGAAAAGTGTATAAAATATGAAATAAAATTAATTGTAATATTCATCTTTAAATATAATATAAAATAAAATTAATTGTAATATTTGTTTTTAAATATAATATAAAATAAAATTAATTTTTATAGTTAAAATTTATATTAAAGAAAAAAAAATCTCGAACCAAACGGGCACTTATTATAAACATCAAAATAGTCTATTCACTCTTATAATAATATCAAAACAAATAAACGAAAATGTACCAAATCAAGGATATCAAATGAGATCAAATATTTTTCATAATTATAAACATGCCTAATATTTGTTAAAAATATTACCACTCCATCAAGTATTTTAATTTTTATTGTTCATAACCTAAATGATTTGCACTTAAAATCATTATCTATTGAAACTCTAATCCCATTAAGTATATAGTAGAAAACAAATATTTAAATCAACAAATTAAGTATATAGCACATATAATAAAGAATATTTAGAATTCACAATCAATAAAATAGTAGAATTTGTTTTTAAAAGTGTGAAGCATTTCTCCATTCTTTTCTAAATTTGAAGCTATCTTCTTTCCTTTTGACTCGAATCTAATCATGTTCTACTTACAAAACTTTCGTTTTTATCACCCATTTTCTCATATATTCTCTTTTGTTAATTTTTCACTTAGGTTTTACCTATTCTACATTATTAAAGAAATTATTTGTTTGCTCGAAATTAATCTATCTGTCATTGTTAGTTAAATGTAAATCAATTTTACTCTACTATCTTAGTAGCACATAAATGACCCTAACAGATATATAAAATACTGTAACACCTCATATTAGAATAGAATTTACTCAGCTATACAAAGAACAATTTCCTCTTGTTATTTATTTAATTGGTTGTGATGAAAATATTTATAATGCACTAAAAAAAATGTTAACTAGCATCGCGTTTTAAGTTTCAACTATTACAAGTTATCAAAAAAAAAAAAAATCTACTGCAGGTTCAGGCCCAAATTTGCACTTTTACCATTGATTTCAACTTTTTGTAGGCCCATCCATCGTTAATCTCCGTAATGGGCTTAGGCCCACTAAAAGTATTGGGCTTAACCAGTTTAGGTTCAAATTGTAAAATGTGGGCCTTGTGGAATATTTGGAATAAGTTTTCACACAGCTCGGTTGATAATTGATAACTGTGCGTTTCATTGGATGATATTTTGATATTATATTATATTATTCAAAAAAAATAATTATTTAATTTGATAATATATATATATAAATAATTTTGCAATATATTATAGCATTGTCACTCAAAAGATAATATCTAAATATTAAGGTATTTAAATAACATAATATAATATCAATATAACATCAAACTAAACGCTACTTAAATATATTTATTATTTACCACAAAATGTACTGTAAAATGTGGTAATTATAACTTAAATATAATAAATTGATGAGTTACTTTCGGGACTTTGATGATAAAAAAAGAATGTAAATTGTTTCTAGCTTTTTAATTTTGTATGTCAGATTTTTAGGTAACTAATACTTTAGGCCTTATTTGTTTAGTCAGATCAAAATTAACTTAATTTAATTTTAAACAATCATATCATATTATATACAAAATTTAATATTAAAAATTAATTATATTTTATATCTTATAGATATACTAAAATAATGACTGACTTATACCACATCTCGTATATATCCCAACATAATAACTAATTTTATTTCACATTATTTATAATTTTTAATAAAAAAATATTTTCATCTAATTTTAATTTTAACATTATTAAAACTAAAATTTACAAATAAATAGGCTAATATGCTCACATTAAAAAATATTATATTTTTCAATTTTACTTCTTGATAATTATCACTCTTAATTATATTCTTTTATTTTAAATCTTAGAATTTTAATTTTGACTTTAAAATTTAAAAATAAAACTTATTATAAAGATAATTCCTCACTCCTCTCTTATTCTCTCTTTTATGAAATTTTATGTAAAAAAATTTTAATTTTAACCATTAGAATTTTGAAAAATAAAAATTTAATTTTGGGATAAATTTCATTCCAAACTTAAGGTTGGGTGCACATTGCAAAAAAATCACAAGAATTCTATTCTCCATAAAACCTTTTTTATCATATTTCATTAAAAACACATTTTGGGTTAGCTTGAGCTCAAAATTTTAGTGATCGCTGGTGAGTTAATTCAAATTTAAATTTTAGATTGAGTTATAGGAATTACTCAAAAATCGCCAATAAATAATTAGAATTATTTTTTATTTAGAAATAAATAAATAAATTTTAATCTAGGTAGGTGAAACTTGCACAAGCCCTTGCGTAAACCAATGGAGTTCGAGTAAGCTGGTGCCAACACAAACTTGAAATTATCAATTATAGCTGAACTCAAAAAGTTCGAGCTAATTTTACTCGAAATCATTCAATCTTGACCAACTTCAAATTTATTTCAAGCCAGCTTAAACCGATTATTTTTATAAATTTCAAAAGTGGTTAAATTATGCTTGGATATTGGATATAAAAAACGACTTAAGTAGGAGCAAGAATAATACGAGTACAACTTAATAAATATTATAAACACCTTTAATACATATGTATGTACAACTAATAAATAACTATATTAAAAAATAGAAGCCGAACTAAGCTCATCAGTTCTGAACATTGCTCGTTACTCAACTCAATGAATTAGAGTCGAACTGGATTCAAACTAAATATCAATTCGAACATTGAGCTGATGTTCGAGTCATGCTCGATCTCACTGCAGGTGGGCTTTATGTTGTAAGGTTGTAGCTCAAAGATCTCAATCTCGAATCAAGCTTAGATTCGAGTGAATATCGAGCGTGCTTCGAGCCCCCAAGTTAATTTTAGATCAGCTAAATCTGTAAAAGCTCATTTTTAACTGGACGCGATCACAGTGTTCACCTCTGTCCTTCCTTTCCCCAAATCCCCACCCCGTGATTTCTCTGCTCTGCGCCTTCGTCACGTGATGTCTTCAGGACGAAGGGAATGATAGGAGAGAGAGAGAGAGAGAGAGAGAGAGAGAGAGAGAGGAGTAGAGGGCGAGAGAGGGGACAGTGCACGTGAAGAGCATAGGAAGAATAGTTACCAAGGTTTCAAACTCATTTTTAGTTTCAGTTTCTCTCATAAATTAAATTAATAATTTTAATATAATTTTAACATAATGTATATCACTATTTTAATTTTTAAATTAAACATAATAAATTTCGAATCAGTCTTAACGAAATTGAAATAAAATGAAAAAAAATAATTAGTTTCAAGGAACTTAAAATATGATGTCAACTGTAATCAGAAGCGGTAACATTCGATAAACACAGCTAAAATTTAACTTAGGGGGCGTTTGATTCAGTATTATCTTAATGTTATATTATGTTATTTAGAGAAAACAATTATTTAGTTTAATATCATCAATAAATAATCTTCAATTAGATTATAAAATTATTAGTCAAAAAATGATATTTAGATTACATAACATAACACTAAAATAATAATGAATCAAATGCCCCTTTATCTTAATCGTATACGAACCAAACTTATATGAATTTGAGTAATAAACGATAAACCTGCATATTATAATATGTAAATGATGCATGTATAAACTAGTTTGTAACTTGATCAATATGTTACTCACTAATAACATTTCAATTAATATTTATATTTGTTAATTTTTAGTATCAATTTGAATATTAATTGTTAAATATTTATTACAAATTTATTTTCGTGATTAAAAAAATGTCATATATAGCCACAATAACAAATTTATCAGGTGGATAAAAATATTAGAAAAATTTAATCACAAACATAAAAAACTAGGTTATTTTCACATTTAATTTACACATAAGATATTCTAGAATGATTCAAATTTAATCACCTTTAATTTGTTTCATTCTCACGCAAGAATGCCAGATGCATGATTTATGATTTTGAAGACAGAGAATCTATGATTTTAAAGGCCATTTAGTTCAATATTATTTTAATATTATAATAAATATTATATTTTGAATGTTAAATTTATAATTTTATTGATATATATTATTAAATAAATGTTTTTTCTAATTAATAATATAATGTCAAAATAATATATCTTGAATTAAATAATCTTTTAGTACACGTGATCAATGAAGTCGTTTTTATTGGACTAACTGTTTTTTTCCTGTAAATTTAGCAATATTTCTAATAATATAAAATATAAAAAAAAATTAGAGAAAAATAATATAAGTGAATACATACAAAAGTTGCTAAATAATTTAAGTTCTACACATATCACTAGATCATAATATTAGGATCAGCATGAAAGTTGGCAATCGATAATTATACAGCATGAGACGTAACAGCTTAGTATGATGATCCTTTTAAAGTAGAGATCACGGAGCGATGAAATAACTCAACCTCATCTTATGGTGCCCGTCAACATCATTTTTTCAGAGAATCAAATATGACGTTGGTTGGGACGGAATCAAACCACTAATTAATTTTCATCCAACTAAAATCGATCTAATCTCAATTTATTTATTAGGCATATATTCCTAATTAATTTGGATTTAAGTAAATTAGAGGCAATCATTGTGATAGTTTAGAAAATAATAAAAAAATCATCTCTAAAAGGATCATCTTATAATTATGAGGCTGAAAATGGGGCATTGACTCTTCACTCATCACCCATGGACTTTGAAAAAGGAGACTGGGTCCCTTTTTCAGCTATGATAGTCAACGTCAGCATGCATGAGGTCAGATCCTTCAGAGAATAATTTCATTCTTTTTAAAAGATTGATGTGTCTACGTTGCTTGACTTTAATGGAGGTAGGTATGTTATTTTAACCAAAGTTTTGAGATTATAAATTTCATTTCACATGATTTCTTTTCTATATATATTTTTACTTATAAATTTTTGATGTAGAGCCATGATTTCAATATTATATAAGAGAAAAGTATTATGCTGTAGATTTCTCGAATATTATATAAGAGAGAGATATTATGCTGTAGGCTTTCAATTATTTTTCAAAGACTATTAATAATATTATATGTCTTGGGAAATATTGGACTGACTGACTTATAATTACTGGTAGTTCCTACCAGTGCTGATATTGCTTGCTAATTATATTTATCTAAGCAGTCAATAGAGAGCCATGATTTCTTTTCTACATATATTTTTACTTATAAATAATTATATCAATCTTAAAAGGTTGACGTGTCTACGTTGCTTGACTTTAATGGAGGTAGGTATGTTATTTTAACCAAAGTTTTGAGATTATAAATTTCATTTCACATGATTTCTTTTCTATATATATTTTTACTTATAAATTTTTTATGTAGAGCCATGATTTCAAAACTAACAATTCGAATCAACACAAAATCGATATTATATTCAAATTTCGATACTACTTATTTTCTCTTTATAATTAGTAGATAATTTTGTAAAATAATTATGAAAATATCATTCAAAATATAATATATAAATAAAATGACATAATATTAAGATAATATTAAACAAAGATCTAGTTTTCTAAATGTATTTCACATTTTAGCAGCAGTCGAGTTTCGACAATCATTTTTATCTTTTTATAAATTTATAGTGTATCCACTAACTATTTTGATGAAGTTAGAGTAATTAGTTACTTTAATTTGCTAGTAACATGATTTTGAATTAATTTGAGCTATTTATTAAAATATAGAGTAATTATATTTTAATGTCATGATTATAAATAAAATTGAATTTTTATTTAAATATGTAATAATAATAATTTATAATATTAAAATTTACATAAAAGGTATAAAAATTACATACATATTACTAAAATTAAATTAATTTTTAAATTTGACACTTAAATTTTTAATATTACATATTAACTGCAAAAATCACATGAGAATTACAACTCAATCGGACGTAACTCATTCTATAAAATCGTGACATATATGTGACAAATATTGTAATTTATTTTTAAAACAATAGTTATATTTTAAATTCATGAATTAATTAATTTGTCAAAGTGAGATTATTAGATTAAGGAATGAGAATTTATTCATTTTTACAGATTAGACCCTGCTCATTTGCTTTTTACGAATTTACCCTCTCTCTGGCTTTGCAAAAGCTGGGCTAATGCCCCACGCATGTTCATTCTTTTTTCGAAGGGTTCACGAGACTGAAAGCATCACTGCCTCTCAGCACGAACGGAGTCAGAGGAGGAAAGAGAATGTCTACAAAAATAAAATAATTTAGAGATAGAGAGAGAGAATGTCTACACCATTCGTTGGTTGGCGAATGGTGTGTCATTGTTCGTGATGATCACCATCGATATGCCATATCTGCAGACGATGTTAGCCCATAAAATTTTTTCGACATTCTGCGTAGTAGGCGTAAGTGGCTTGGCTTGGCTTCATAAAATTTACCTTATGAGGATAGAGAAAGAAGAATACTAGGACCAGAGATTATTGAAATCAGCTTGCAAAAGATCAAGATAATTCGAGAACGACTCCTAGCAGCCTATAGTTGACAAAAAGCCTATGCGTCAGAGTCAAATTGACTTAAATTATTTGATTTGATAATATGTACAATAATTTTTCAAAAAATTATGAAACTATCGCTTAAAAAATATCATTTAAGTCTCGTGATATTGAACAAAAATTACCGCTTTGCAGTGCCTTCAAGTAGAAGTTATATATGTCCGATATACTGCGCCCATTTACAAGCATGATTGTGATGCTGTCCTCTTTCTTGTTGCAAAAAATGCTATAATTTTTTCTTCGTGAGCAAGCAAGCAATTGTTAACAATCCGATTTTGAGTTGATCAGACCTCAGTTTTTGAATAAACTAAAAGTATTTTATTCGACCTCGATCTCATTCAAAATATGAATAAGAAGAGCTCGATCTGATCTCGATTCGAGCTAGACCTTGCATATTTATTATAGATTCAAGCCGATCCAAGCCAAAATCAACTCAACTTTCGGTTAATTTTTGATCTTTTCATTCAAATTGTAGGGATCCAACTTAAATTATGTTTTTCATCTTAATCTAATTATTAAAGTAAAAATAAAAAGTTAGTTCACATTAATCAATAGAATTTGAACAAAAATCATAAAGAAAACTCTAATATGATCATCCATTAAACTATTGCAAAAAAACTTATATACTAAAATAATTATATATATATATATATATAATGTTTTTTGTTTTTTAAATTAATGAGATTCAAGCCTGCTCGATTCGATCTTACGCAGTTTCAAAATTGGATGAGTAAAAATTTTGAACCATAACAATAGTTCGTTAGCTAACTCAATTAAATCGAGCTAATTTTAAATTGATTTTAGATCTTTTTTAAGTCAATTTAACAACTAAATAGCTTTATATACATCTCTTTAGTTTAAAGTAAAAAAAATGTTAAACCCAGTAAATTAACTCAAAAATCAAAGGCCAAAGCAATTACATTAGAACAAATGTAGAATTGAGGATAATTACATTCAGGTCCTCATATTTTTTGACTTACAATATCTAAATAATTTCAAATTTATTTCAATGTCTAATATTTAAATATATTTTTTTTATATATATTCCAAAAGTTTTAATTTTATATTGACCAAGGGAGAGAGAGAGCCTAGGAATGATAGCACATCACTCTCTCTAGCTCTTCTCTTCTCCTTTTTTCCCATTTATGCTCTTCATCTGTTCTTCTTTTGTCTCTCTAGATTGTGGTATAAATATTGGAGAAAGAGAATAAATAAAGATAGAGGGTCAGAAATAGAAATATAGAAGGATTATGGCACAGACTTATAGGTCTAAAATTAAAGATAAAGTAAAAAAATTTAATATTATATTATAAAAAATTATTTTATTATATATTAAACATTGCGATGAATATTAAATAAGATTATTTTTCTTTCAAATATGAGTAAGTGAAGTAATTTTTAACATAAAATTTACATAGAATATAAAATAAAATTATTTTTTAATATTTAAATTTATGTATGAACTAAAGTAGGCTAGAATAAGAATAAAAGGAGAACATAAAACAATTAGCAGTAGCATAACAGAATGATAAATAATGAGAAATATAAATGCGAGAATACAGAAATTTACGTGAAAAATTCTAATATCACAAAAAAAATTAACCACAAGCACAAGATATTGAAATAATAATGTGTACAAGGAGAAGTGCATGGTGGCTACAATTTCTTCAGAATACCTCTGCCTTAATAAATGAAACAACATATATAGAGCAAATAAACTCTAGACCTATGATTAAGTAAAAAAGAATAGGTCGACCTACCCGCATGATTCCTCCACTTTCACCGTCTCATGATAAATTTTAATTTTTACATTATTTTTTTTCCTATGACTTAATGCTATACATCTTTTATAAAATGCTCTTAAATATTGAAATCAACTAGAATTTCTTATGCGGCGCCACCATTGCCACATAAGTCAAGTTAATTTTTTGTATATATATATATATATATTTATGACATTATTGATTTATAAAAATTTTAAAAACATTTAGTTCAATATTATATATCTTATTAATGTTACATCTCTAAATAATTACTTGATTTGATATCATGTATAGATAATATTTTAAAAATATATAAAATTATTATTAAAGTAATGAAATTTAATTATCAATATATCTAAAATATATGAAATAATATTAAGATAATATAAATTAAAAATTATCTTAATTGAATTTAAAATTTGAGCTGATTTATCATATCACAAAGCTCGTTTTTCCTCTATCTAATTCTCCACTAAAGCAAAAAGCTCACAACTTTAGTGATAAAGCAGAGAGAGAGAGAGAGAGAGAGAAATTTGGAGAGTTATGAGAGAGTAAAAGAGAGAACTTTGTACCAATCAGAAAAAAAAAAAAGTGAGAATTTTGTGAGCCCTAAGCTTGTTTTGTCTCCATCAAAGGCCCGATAGACGAGCATGAGAACAAAGGCAAAAGACCCTGCAATGAAATTACAAAAGACATCAAAAAGCCTGCCTCTTATAGCCTCTCTCTCTCTCTCTCTCTCTGTGTCCCATTTCAGCTCTCTGTGTGTGTGTGTGTGTGCTCAGAAGAATGAAACATGTGTTTGGTAGAAGCCATCTAATTAGAAAAGTCCACATATGCTCAGCACTCATGATGAGTGCTTCATAGAAAAGAGTACCAAGGCTGATAACTACTCGAGTTTGAGCAAGTTTTTTTCAAATTAAATTTAAAATTCTCGAGTTTAAGTTGACTAAAATCAATATAATTTCGAGTTGATTAAAAATTATATGCATCATACATCTACTTATTCATTATTAATCTTATTAAGATATATATTGTAACATCCCGAAAATTTAGATTTTGATGTGTATTATAAATTAGGATTGTATGTACAAATTTGGGTGATAAATGATATTTACGGTATTTTGGTATAGAAAATATAAAAGAAATTTTGGGTGATACCTTTGATTTATAATTTGATCTCCAAAAATGACATAGAAAGAGTGATAAAAGAAATATTAGATCTAGAAATAATTTTTGTAAGATCTAGTATTTAATTAAAAATATTAAGAGAAATATTAGAAAATTATTTTCTTGAATTTATTTAAAATATCATAATTTATTTGAATATTTATTGATTTAAAATTCTCATGAGGATATTTATCAAATTTGGAGATATTTAAGGGATATGGCTATGAGTTAAAAGATGATTTATTATCATTATTTAAATTTTGAGTTTATGAGACTTAATTATTCCTTAATTTTAGCCTTGGAAGAAATACCAGATCTACCCTTAGATTGAGTTGTTAAAGGAAATAATAATTTTCTTCTCTCATACATCGATTCATTCCTCTCCTGATTTGTAACCGCCGGCTCTAGCCCTCTCCTTGGCTGAAAATGAGAAAAGAAAAGAGAGAGAAGAGGGAGAGAAAGGAAAAAAGAGAATTAGAGATCCAAAGCAACACAACCTTTCTCCTTCGAATTGGCAACCACGGAAGAAGGATTTCAAAGATTCGAATGCAAGAGGAAAAGGAGAAAGAAAAAGAAAATATTTTCATGATTCCTTGAGGTAGGAGATTTCTCTAACTATTAGGGTTTAAATTAATCAAGATAGGAATTCACATAATTTAATTTACAATAATTTGATAAGAATTGATTAAATTTAATATTTAATTATTTGTGAAATTTTATTTTATTGTATTGCTAATATTTTTTTCATATTTATGACTGTAAATTTTATTTATGGACTTAAATTATTTTATTAGAGAAATTTGTTTAGATATACACACATTGTATATTGCTCAAATATTTTTTATTTTGGATCTGAGCTTGTTAGCATTAGTTTGAGTTATCAAATAATCTCGAATTTTGATGCACATTGGTGGTAAGTTAGATCTTGAAGTTACCTATTACTTTCATGAAGAAATTTTTGATTAATTCGGAATAAAAAGTATGATTTCGGTGTTATTAGTAAAATCTGACAGAAATTCGAATTTTTTTGACCGATTTTAGTTCATAGGGGATTTAGTGTACCAAATAAATTCGGATTGACATTAACATTTTTATGAAGATAGAGGACATATTATACTACAACTTTTATGTAGAAATCTTTCTTTAAAAAGTTTATTTTAGATGTGATTTTGCTAGAAGAATTTGGCATAAAAATCTATTTTTAAAAGAGCTTATGATCACATGTAGATTAAATGAAAATTTCTTACGTCGAACAATTGCTTTTGAATGTAAATTTGGAGATTATTAAATTATTTATTATATTTATATAATGATTTTATTAATTAGCCTAGAAATATATATTTTATTGTTAGAAGTCCAAACAATTGAGTTACTTTGGCAGAGATGTTAGTTATTATATTTAGAAGAATTGGACTTATGAAATTGATTTCAAATGCTATGACACAATGAGGATTGATGATTTAATTATTCTTTGACAATTTAAAGTTTAAAACTTATGCTAAATAGATTTATTGATAGATGATTTGATTCGAATAGTCATGGTATTTTTATAATCATAGAGTATAAATGTGAAATTTAAAATTGATCATAATTCAATTTGATTTATTTTAATATAAGACTCAAATGTGAATTATAATTATATTAATAGCTCTAATCATACTCTCATCAAACTTTGATTGAGATTTTGTAAATTATATGTGAAAAATTAATGATCTTTATTAATTTAGATTAAAATATTTTTGAAGATGATATGATTGTTTTTATTGGTGACTGCTGGATTACTATATAAATTTGATTCAAATAAGAGAGATGACTTAAAATTAAATTATCGAGATTATGAAGTACAAGATGGATTGTGAAAGTTTAATAATGTATGATGCATATAAATTATTAAAAACTAATTGCTGACTCTGTTTATTTTTTCAATGATGAGATAAATATATGATACAATGATATGCTTCTTTTCATTGACTGTGATACCTACGGGAGGACAAGTGTACGGATTTATCGTCACATTAGATGTGAATATATTTACTCGTGACTGTGACACCTACGGGAGGACAAGTGTACGAACTTGTCGTCACCTTCGATGAGAATATGTTGACTTATATTTGTGATACCTACGGGAGGGCAAGTATACGAACTTGTGTTCATATTCAAAGATATAATATAATATTTAGGCAAATGTATGAGTTTGCTATGTGATTAAATTATAATCAAGATTTTAAAGGCGATAATAGATTAAAAATTAAATGTGATTTCTGTGGGATTACGCACCTGCCTTAGCTCGAGTATATGATATATAGGCGTGACGGCGTCCATTGCCATTTTGGGTCAGGGTGTGAAAACTCCCAAAACTGATTGAGGACTTTACATTTTAGCCATTATGGGCCATAGCCTACGGGGCCAGAGGATGACGATCTCCAAATATGTAAAAGACAACTGATGCGTAGTACGAGAAAACACGGGCCCAAAAAAATAAAATAAAATTAATTAAAAAGAAACTTACTCATTAATTATATTTTTATATTTATTCTGTTATTATGTTTATATTATAATTATTAGACGAATTATGTTGCACTTATTTATGTTTAGTATTCGTATTGTGCTAATTATCTATCATATATTTATATTGTTCAATTGTTCATAAAAAATTCATGATATACACGCTCATTTATTTGATAGTACTCATATTATGAATTCTTATTTGATATCTTTTATTATACAATTTAAGTACGCATAATTATCATAGTTATTGCTATTATGCTATTTATTCATTTGATATAAGTTCATGAATATTACTGTGTATGCATGTAATAATTTTCTTAAATCTCAAAATAATAAATTTGTGATCATGAAATTTTATTAAATATTTTATGTGGCCCATAGATAGTTGATATCTCCTACTGAGTTCTATTGGTGGACTAACGCCGGTTTTGGCAATATTTTTACGGGTTTAGCACAAACATAAGAGCCATGAGTGAGAGACAATTAGAAGATTATTTTAAATTGTTTGTGTTTAAGATTTTATATTTATTTATGGTGTAATATAGTAATTGTATATTGAGATATAGTGAAATTATTTGAGGATAAAAAAATTGGGTAACTGCCAAGGTAAAACTAAGGATGTTACATATATACCTGGTATAAGATATTTACATATGCAAAATATCATAAATATGCATCAAGAAAACTTTAATACATATCATTTGTATAGATATTGAGTCAGTACGAGACGAATGAATTTTATTAATTACAAACGAGATTACTAAATTTTGAGTCATAAAGAAATTGAGTAAAATGAAGCGAGCTAGTTTATCTTATGACTTTTTTTTGCATTATATATATTTATAGCATTAAAAATATCTTATTCGCATGCAGAAAACTTAATTTTAAGTATTTCATAATTTCACACATTATATTAAGGGGGCGTTTGGTTCGTTGTTATTTTGGTGTTATGTTATGTAATCTAGATGTCATGACATTTAGATGTCATCTTTTGACTAATAATTTTATAATCTAATAGAAGATTATTTGTAGATGTCATTAAATCAAATAATTATTTTCTTTAGATAACATAACATAACGTCAAGATAACACTGAACCAAATGCCCCCTAAATACAATCTATAGTTTAATGAAATTTTAAAATTTGAAAATCAACGAAAATAAGATTAATTAATTACAATGTCAATTAGCACTCACACATTGTAAATTAATTACAATTGCATTAATTGCAATATTTGAAAAGCATTTATATCTCATCAAATCATTTAGATTTTATGTTTTTTTTTTTTTTTTTTTTCACTTCTTCATATCACAGGTAGATCATAGATTAATTCCTTCATGCTACCTCTATCATACTTAGACTTTATGCATTTATATCACAGATCATAGCCCCCTTGTTTTAAAGGTATGCTAGCTTTTCAAATACAATATTGAAAATTAAAGAACTACAAAAATTGTTTAAAAATAAGATAATATATAATTTTTTAGGAGCAATTAGATTCGTATACAATATAATATTTAGTAAATATTATAAAATTTATATTCAATTCTCAAAAATTATAAAATAAATAAAAATATCAAATATAAATTACATTTTTCACATTCTGTTTTTTTCTTTTCAAATGATTTTACCTAAGTTTCACTTTTTTTTAACTATGATAAAAATTTCAAATCTTAGTCATCAATTTAAATAAGATAAAATTTCGATCAATATTCAAAATAATATTGATATCTGTATAGTTGTTTAGGATGGATTTTGGTAATCCAAAAGCTAATTATAAATGCTAAACTAGACGATCTTATTTGATGCTAATTTACTTTACACGTTAAAGACTAATTAAGGCATATAAATAGAATATTTCGTTCCAAATAATAATGCATACAAATACTGATCATGCGTAAAATATAATTTATAATTGAAGTTCTTTATAAATTATAATTTTTGAAAATTTAGTATAAAATTTATAATATTTGTTAAATATAGTGTTGCATATATAATTTTCTCAATTTTTTTAAAATTTGTTTCTGAAAATTTAAAAAATTATATTGAAAACATTAACCACTACTTTTTAATGAATCACTAATGGAACTATGTTGAAGTAATTAAACATAATTTCCATATTTATTGAGAAAACAAATTAATAATGAGATGGCCAAAAATTAAATAATGAGAATTGAGAATTTAATATATAAATAATATACATGTACAATAGATATTATTGTGAATATAATAAAGTAATTAATAAAGAGAACACAAAAAAATATCCTTCATGATTGCAACAAAAATCTATAAGTGATAATAAAGGAAACTGCGATAATATTTGATAGAACACACCAGATTTACATCGAAAGTCTCAACTCCAGAGAAAAATATGAAAACTCGTAACAAACTTGCATCCAAAAACTCGAAAAATTTACCACATGATAGTACTGGACAGTGTAGTATGATTTCTCTATCGTTTATTTCCCACAAATTAACTATCTATTTGTTCTTGAAATGGATCATCCGGTCGAGTATTACGATCATCTGATCCAAATTAACTTTATGACGTCTAAAATTATATATCTCAGCATGTGTCAGATATGTCCAATATTGACTCCACACTGACATATCATGTAATTGAATATTTTTTGACATATTAATTTAAAGACCAAAAATGCAGTTACGATATTTATGTGTTCCAGGCCAACACGTGCGGCGCCTCATGAAACAGTCGACACCCACACGTGCGGAACCTCAATGCTAGCTTCAAAGAAAATGAACAAAATACGGTGGAAAAATTTTATTAAAAAAAAAAAAAAAAACATATTTTGTTTTTGAGACATTAATTTATTATTAATTACCATGGCTTCTTGCTCTGCTGCTCAAACGGAGAAGACGAAGAACTACTGATGCAGGGCTCGAATCCCGCCATGCTGAGAAAATCTCGCTGAGAGAGCGCTCTCAGCCCCAAGAAGTCTCTGGTCAACCCTTCGTTCCCTCCTTCCTCGCTCCTCCCCTGCCCATTCTCTCTCCTCGTTGACCTCAGCACCCCCCCAAATGACCCGCGGTCGAACCCTGAAGCTTCCGGCAGAGAACCCATCATCAGATCCTTCAGGAATTGGCCGGAGCCCGACGAACCATCGCCGCCGGTGACAGCTTCTTGCCGGGAAGACGACAACCCGATCCCGCTCCTTGCCGGCCGGCTCATCGTCGCTCCCATCTGGGCTGCCTTCTGCAGCAAGGCCGTCGCCGACATGTGCGCAGGAGCCGCGGCCGGCCCCGGGAAGGGAGGCAGGGGATTGTCGTGGGGATACAGAGAGGATGGGAGGTCGGCGAGCCAGGATGGGACCGAATCGAACGACGGGGGCTGAGCTTCTCTCTTCATGGTGAGCTCTCGGAGGCCGTTACCGCAGCCGCTGTTGCCGGAGGCGACGGCGGCGTCATTCGAGGCCGGCCTCATCAAATGGGGAAGCTGTGGGTGAAGCGGGAGATGCGGCAGTGGGTCGAAGTTCGCCGGCGGGGCCGGCGGCGGCGGAGGAGGAGGGAAGAGGAGGTGCTGCTGATTGGTCAGTAATGGGTTGGCTGCCATCGCCCTCACGCTCTCCTCCGCCAGTGCGTCGCAGAAGGCTCTGTGGGTGATGAAGCTGTCCCTCCTGCCAATATTTAATTAACAATATTAATTTTATGATAAACTATTATTATTATTTTAGATCAAAAAAATTATGATGATATTAATGTAATAATATGCAAATGTTTTGCATCACATGCACCTATAAAATTATATGCACCTTTTTTTCTTTATAATTCATCTAGTAATTTACATATTCTGATTTTATTTTTGTTTCTACAAATTAAGTGAAATGATGAAACAGTGTTGACTCCATGGTCATTTAAAATGCACTCTTATGTTATATGCATATACATGTAACATTAGTGCTAAATTGATATAAAAAAGGGAATTAGTGCAAAAAATATGTCATTTACATAATAATTTTGCAAAGTTTTTTTAAACTATTTTTATTCATTTATTTATCAAATAAATTAATTATATGTTCCACTGGGTAATTTGCATGACAACTGATATGTCAAAAAACAAACAAATATATGAGTTCATATTAAAGATTTTATGTTTTTTTTTTTCAATAATTTATCTCAATTTTTGCAGAGAAAATTTGATTTTTCATTTACTCACTCTATAATTATCTTCATTGGTGGCATTGGGGATCAGCATGAGAGAGCTAGCGAGAGAGACAATAAAGATAAGATAAAAAATCATTGTAACAATATTTAGTAAAATTTTAGATGAAAAGGCCTAACTTATAATAAATATTTAGGTGTCTCATTTGATTTTAATAAATATATATATATATGTATATATTCTACATTTTATTCTATATCTTTAATTTATCTCTATATATATTAAACACCAATAATTAATTAAGTAGATTATCCTTTGACCACGAACATAATAATAATAATAATAATAATAATAATATTAGGCATCTATATGGATGGAGAACTATTGTATATATTAAAGGTGGATGAACATATTTATTTGATTTAATATGTAAATATTTTCGAAATGAATTACCGGGAGAAGAGGGTGCCGCAATCGCAGCGATACTCGCGAGTTCCGCAGATCTTGGAATGGGCCTTCCAATCAGATTGGACGGCGTACTTCTTGGAGCATTTCTCACACTTCCACTTCTTCTCGCCGTGTTTCCGGCTGAAGTGCTTCTTGATCCCGGTGAGGTCGCCGAGCGCACGCGTGGGTTCGTGGTGCACGCACGTGACCTCCGGGCAGATGTACACCTTCTTCCTCACCTCCTTGCTGCTCCTCTGCTTCAGCTTCCACGGCAGGTTGTGCCCTCGCCGGTGCAGCTGCAGGTTCTGGTCCCGCTGAAACCCCTTGTTGCAGATCTCGCAGATGAACCGGTTCGTCGCCATTAGGGTTTTCGGCGATAATGCCACCACCTCCGCCTCCGGATCTGATAGTACGTTATATTACAATATTTATTCTTAATACTATTTCATTTTCTCAATTTTTTTTCTTATCGCGCCTATATCATGAATTATATATATATATATATATATCTGCTTATATCTCTTTAATTGGTCCCCGTGCACTCATATATACAAATATTATTCTTGAATCTCTCCCATTACCAATTGATCACTTTAAACATTCAGATTTGATTCACAGATCAGAATTTATATATAACATCCTTTTGTACATGGTTAAAAATTTCTTGTTTTGTAATAACTAATAGTTGTATGTCATGATAAATTAATGAACTGCATGAAAAAAGACAGATACAAGTCATGTATTGTGCACAACTTATAAAAGTCGTGTACGTAGCCTTAATGACTTACGTGATCGATTGTGAACAGTTCACTATTTATCTAATATGGGTATGCACATTTTGGAATATTAAGTTGTGAACTATATGCAAGCTGTGTAAGTCATAAATGTGTAGCATTTCACTTGTAACTAAATCTTGGTAATTTGAAATCGATCTAGCAGGTATCTAATATGGAGTACAAGTTCTGACAAAACATTAAGCACTGATTTTAAAAATTTTAATACTTCTTTTTAATTTCAAAAATGTAATTAAACTCGATATAATATTTTTTTCATTGATTAATTACTGGCTATATATTCAATTAATATATAAATTCATGCTCCCCTCCTTCCAGTCTGCAAGCTAATTTAGAATAATATTTAGTTTTTTTTTTTTTAATTTTATGCTAAAAATAATGGGAGGAAAATTGCGTTTGAACATGATCAAAGCACACGCATACATATATATATATATTTTGATTAATAGAATTGGAGTGATTAAGTTTGAGATCTTGAGACCTGGGTTCCCCGGGAGATTGCGCTTCTTCTTCGCCGGCAGCGGGGGGTTAGGGTTGAAGTTTGGGGAGATGAAGGAGGACTGCTGGTTGGAGGAGACGCTGGCTTCGCCGGAGGCGGTGGTGAGATTCGACATGTTTTCGTCTGCTTGCTGCTGTTGAAGGGGAGTTATCTTCCCTTTCATCATAGCATGCTGAGGAGAGAGAGAGAGAGAGAGAGAGAGAGAGATCTAATCCTTGGGCTACGGAAAAAGGAGAATCAGACAGAGCGCAAAAGCCTGGGATGCATCTTCAATGCATATCCCAAAGTTCTGCAAGAGAAAAAGATAATCAGTGATCAGTAAAATCTACGCAAAAAGAAAAATCGATTTTTTCAAGGATTTTCTGCAGGGGATTCATCATCTGTATATAAGAAGATATATAGTTTTCAAGATCTAATTTAGGTGAATAATTAGAACACAACATCTCGAAGAAAAGATCAGCAGGGGAAAGTGGAGTACATCTAGATTGAAGTACTGCACCAAATCCTTCCTCTATTCATCATCAAAACTTTATTTTCAGAAGAAAAATCAAATCTTGCTAGCAGAGATTGAGAAAACAGAAGAAAACCTCTCTGATGATCGATTCTTTCTTGCCGTAGAACTAAAAAAGGAGTTCATGAAGAACAAAGGAGAAGAAGCAGAGGAGAAAGGAAAAGAAGAGAGAGAGAGAGAGAGAGAGAGAGAGAGAGCAGGAAGCTGCAATCATCCAGCAATTCAACAGCCACAGGCTACACTGACGTTGGCCTTTCTGTCTTTACCTTTGTTTGCATCGCAAACCAAGGAATTCCTTTCTCTCTCTATCATTTTTCTACATCATCTTCCTACAGGGCCAGGCCTCGGGCTTATCATCAACCCTAGCATGATGAGATTATAATACTGCGGTTCGGGCGAGCCGGCCACTGCTTTGTGCTAGTCCGCTTATTATTCAAACACCTTTATTCCTTCCTCAACATACAGTTCATTTTTTATTTTTTTATTTCATTTGAGATTAGAGTTTGCTTCCTCAATTCTATTTCATCTTATCAAAAAAGTCTGCAATGCAACATTTTTTTAAAGAAAAAAATATAATATAAAAATTAAATTTTAAGATCAAATAACAGTAATATAGAAATTGGGCCGACAGTGCTGTGCTTATTATAGAGAAATTATTCTAAATATGTAACTTATAGCTGCCAAAAGTGATTTCCTCTATGTAGTATTCATTTTTTTTGTTATAATGATTTTTTTTTGTGCATGATTTTTTTCCAACATTAGGGTCTGTTTGTTTGCAAGGTTAAATTTAAGAAGGTTAAAATTAAACTTAAATAGAGATATTTTTTTATTAAAAATTGTGAATGATGTGAAATAAAGTTAGTTATTATATTGGGATATGTGAGGGATGTAATATAAAGTTAATTATTATGTTGGGATATATGGGGGATGTGATATAAGTTAGTTATTATTTTAGTAATGTGTGTAGGATGTGAAATAAAATTAATTTTTATTATTAAATTTTATGTATGATGTGATATACCTGGTTAAAATTAAACCAAGTTAATTTTTAATGGCCAAACAAACGGGGCCTTAGGTTTTGTAGGTGTGTCTATGTGTGCTTATCTTTGTATTTTTTATTATTTATTATTAAGTGTTTATGGTTTATTATTTTACTATTAAAATTTATTATAAACAAAATCATGTATAAGATCACCATAAAAATTGAATGTATATGATGATGTAAGAAAACTCCAACTTGTTAGAAAAAATGCATTTTTTTTGAAAAATAGGTATCATAAAAAATAAAGTAAATTAATTATGATAAAATTTATGGTAAATTAGTTATGATAAAATTTATGTGAGATATGTAGTAAAGTTTATTGATGTTTTATGAATTATGCAAGATGTGATGTAAAGTGAATTTTCTTATACTAGAAATTTTATAGAATGAGAAAAAATTTATTTTTTATTACAAATATTTTTTTATATCTATGAAAAATTGTTATCATATTTAACCATTTTAGTCAAATATCAAACACTCAGTAAAAAATATCCTTATGGCTTAACAGGACCTCCAAACCTACTCACAATTCTCAGCAGATGGTCTTAATTTGCTATGCTAGTTGACTCTTGACGAACTCGTTTGGTTGAAGTTAGATTTTGTATTTCAAAAAAAAAAGGAGAGAGATAGTTGGTTTTGATATAAAGAAGAAAAATTATATATATTGAAATTTTTTATTAAATAAAATTATTTTATTATGAGAGTTGGTCTATCGAATAAAATTTATTTTCTTTATTAAGGTGCAAGACACAATTAATATTCCTTAATACTGCATGCAACATATGATTTTAGATGTGATATAACTAATACAGGAGATTGATGGGTTGATTTTTGAAGTTCTTACCAAATTATAAGTGTGTATAAATATTTGTGTATGGAGAGATAATTAGTGTACATATACACACATATGTATAAAATTAATGTTTAAATTATTAACATTATATTTATTTGAATAATATATTATACTCTTTTTATTCTCAGTATATTATAATTTATTTGGTAACATATTATACATATATACTTATATATTAGATCACAATAAACTTGTATTGATTAGATTCGAGTTAAAATAATGAATTTTCTTGTGTATGCTCACGAAGAGAAGAGTCCTAAGAAGATCGTGATAGATTTTTCCCAAGTGAAGACTAGAGTTATAGCATATTCCTTGCAATGGAGATGAATGCATAAGCAACTATGAAAATTGAGAGCACAAAGAGAAAGGAGAAAATAGGTGATTTTTAATTTGGTGCTTCTAGTCTTTCTTTGTTGTAATGAGTGTGCATTTCGAATGTGAACAAAAAGTCCTAAGGAGGAAAGACCCGATCTATAGAGAAGGAAAGTCAGCACTGTAGCAAATTGGGGAGATGGTCATATATTGTCATAGATAATAAAAAAGAGATAGAGGCAAGAAAGAGATCAAATGAGGAAAGATGTATCCAAAAATCATACTGTCCCGAGTTATCAAATAAGCTTCATGAAGATGGTGTTTTTTAAGTACTGTATGAGTATACAAAGCACAATATGTTAACTCACAATTAGTCCACAAATATATAGTCCAATTTAGACGAGGTGGCTTGTCTCGACATTTGACTTGATGAAGCTTTCGGGTCTAGGGAGTCCAATTATCGGATGACAAATGTGGACGACCAAAATTTAAGCATTGCATATTCATAAATAATATGAAATGTATTAAAACTAAAAAGATACTTAGCCAAACAAAATCTGACATGATCCAGTCCAACAAAGTATATCTTTTGAAACTCCACATTCTCCAATATATATATTTTTATTCAACTTAAAACAATATATATAACAAGATTAATAATAAAATGTGAGTGGTATATTATGTTGATAAACAATGATTCAAATGTGAATTAATTATAATAACTCTAATGGATTACATTGATGGTGCTTGAGTTTTTGGATCGATGAAATCATGCTACGCAGGGTTTTAGTTCAAATCACAGTGTTTCCTCCCAAATATAAATATATGATCATGTATTATTGCATGAAATGTGTGTATATGTACACTAATTAGATGTACATATACACACATATCTTGAAACCTAATGCTGATCTCTAATGACTCAAATTAATTTGATAACAAAATTTTGATTTTAAATAAAATATGAATGTGTGATATCTCGTACCCCAGATGTAAAAATGTGTAAGGATGTTTTCTTTTTCCTTTATACTATTGAGGACTTGAGTACTTTCCGTAAATTTTATTCATTCAATACTATTTTAACTCAAATATGCTTAATTGTATGTAGAGTTTCTCATTATTAACTAGCCATGATAAACTGAATAACTAACTCCTAAAAATAAGAAACAAACTTGACTCAATCAAACTTTGACAAATTCAGCAGTCCTAAGCATGTATTCTAACACTCCTCCTTGCTTTAGGAGCTGCGAATACCAAGTTTCTGCCTTAGAAACTCAAACTTGCTGACTGGAAGTGACTTTGTAAACAAATCTGCCAACTGATCTTCAGATTTGCAATAAACCAGAGTCACAAATTTTTCTTTCTGCACTTCTCTTAAGAAAAACAACTTGATGTTAAAATGCTTAGTTTTCCCATGAAACACAGGGTTATGGGAAATGGTAATAGCAGTTTGGTTGTCAACAAAAATCTCAGTACTTTCTTTCTGCTCCAAATTGAGATCCATTAAAAACTTCCTCCAAATCACAGCATTCTTGATCATGACGAAAGCATCCTTTACCTTGAAATCTCTCGCTCGGAGGAACTTCAGCAGGGCACTGCCGCTCTTCTCGTCGCCGAGAAGATGAACTCCCCAGATAAATACCTCCTCCGCCGGTGACACCGGCATCTTTTCCTCTGCTACTGTTTTCTTGTCTTTCTCCGCCTCTGCCGCTGGAATCACCTCTTCGGGGGCGGAGGCGGGTGGTGCAACGGGGACGACGGTCTCCTTGATAACCTCAACAGTCTTGGCACCGTCCTCGTCAACCACCACGGAATTCGTCTCCGTCGCCAGCAAGGCCTCCACGGGCCCCTCACACTTCGGGGATCCCGGGACTGCCGGAATCGCAGGTTCTTCGGCCTCGGCTTCCTCCTTAGCTGCAGGTGCAGTTTGCTCTTCAGCTTTGCTCGACTCCGGCAGGGGCTCCTCAACGTTGGTCTCCGCCGGGGTTCCCTCGGTAGCGGCGGCGGTGTGTTCATCGACCTTGGATTCTGCTAATGAGGGAGTTCTCTGAGGGCCAGAAACATCCGTGTGGAATGTCGATATGTGATCATCAAACTCTGGAAGATCAATTGCCAACCTTTTGGACTTCATCTGCAGTAGCCCTTGGTGGTGATCGTGCCCGAGCTTTTTGTGCCACACCATTGTGAGGCTTTCTTTGGTTACAAAAGCTGATTGCTCCTCTTGCATTGGGCTGAGTGAAAAGCTCCTCCCCGCCATCTTAACTTCGAATATCTTTTGGCCTGTAGCATCCTCTATCACACAGGACTTTTCCATGAACATCACTTTGAATCCCTTCTCTATTAATTGACCAACACTGAGCAAGTTTTGATCAATATCTGGTACATAGAGAACATCGGTGATCAACTTGGTTCCTAAACAGCTAGCTAGGGCTACGGTGCCCTTTCCCTTAACTGCAATATATTCACCATTCCCAATTCTGCCCTTCTTGGACTCGGTGCTCTTCAATTCTTTGAACAACTCCTTGTCATGTGTCATATGATTAGTGCAGCCACTGTCAACAAGCCAAGTCTCACTTGAGCTACTGCTTGCAAGGCAAGAGGCCATAAACAACTCCTCCTCTTCCTGTTGAATGGCAATTTGGACTGCATTTTGTTGGATCGCATTTTGTTGTTGATTCTTACTATTGCAAATCTTTGCAATATGTCCAAGCTGGTTGCATTTGTTGCATCTGACATCAGGTCTCCTCCAACACTTATAATAAACATGATTTTTCATTCCACAATGCTGACAAGGAGGATAACTTTCCTTGTTATCTCCTCCTTGATTTTTATTTCCTGTTGACTTGTTCTCATTGTGCTGTTTCCACTGCTTTTTCTTCCCTGTGGTGCTTTGAGAAAAAACATGTTTAGCTTGCAAGGCTCCTTCAACCTAACCTTCTTCTCTCATGAGCTTCCTTTGCTCTTGTGCCTGTAATGCATTTAATAATTCTGCCAAGGTAATATTTGACAGATCTCTAGAATTTTCAAGAGAAGAAATTGTTGTTTCAAACCTTTCTGGAACTGTAACAAGAATTTTTTGAATAATTCTTGAATCAGAAAAATCAGTTCCAAGCAATCTCACCCGATTTGTAATGCTTAGAAGTCTGTCAGAATATTCCTTGACTGTTTCCGACTCCTTCATCCTCTGCATCTCAAATTCTCTAATTAGATTCAGCACTCGCATGCCTCTGATTCTCTCATTTCCTTCATATTCCTGCTTGAGAAAATCCCAGATGGCTTTTGCTGATTTGAGACTCATAATTCTGGTGAAAATTGTTGATGAAACTCCTGTGAATAGACATGCCTTTGCCTTAGACTTTCTTTGCCTTCTTTCCTTTTGATTCTTGATCTGAGCCATGGTTGGATTGTTCGGCAATTGAGGAATTTCATAATCCTCTTCAATAGCTTCCCAGAGATCACATGCCTCAAGGTAGGCTTGCATCCGAACAACCCATACCTGATAATTCTCTCCAGCAAATATCGGAAGAGAAGCCGCTGTGAAAGCTGCATCAAAATCCATGATGTTTGATTCTTTTAACTCTCACAAGTCCCTTAAGAAGAAAAGCTCTGATACCAATTGTTGGTATTTTTCAATGAGAAAAAGAGAGAGGAAACTGAAACTAATTACTGCAGATTGAAGGGAAATCAGAATACTTTCATTAACATGAAGCATTACAATTTAAAGCTTGAAAAAATAACAAACTCCTAAAAATAGCCATGATAAACTGAATAACTAACTCCTAAAAATAAGAAACAAACTTGACTCAATCAAACTTTGACAAATTCAGCAGTCCTAAGCATGTATTCCAACATCTTCGATTACAAGCGTCACAAAGTGGCTGCGCTGCGACTATGTTCATGCCAAATTAACCAACTTGGAGTCATGGATGATGCATGGGTGCAAGTCCCTCAGGTACACCACCATCCTGGCTGCAAACTTGCAATTTTGTTTAATTTAGAGAAAGAAAGAGGCTGGAGGGGGAGGTATGTTTTACTTTATTCATGATCATTATGTGATCATTAGATTATTATAGCAATAGCTTTATATTTTATGTAATTTAATATGAGCTGAGGTGGGCTGAAAAGAGTTCATGATGTGCAGGAGAATGATGGGCCATTCATTAATAATAACATGAATAATCACATGATTGGGCCATTGATTATTTGATAGATTAATCACTTATTAGATGTTGGCATGCCCACTATTTGCATGCCCTTTGAATTTTCGAATATATATATATATATGATTATTTTAAGGGGTAATCTTGTAACGACCTCGGATTTTACCTCGATCGTTATGTAATTTTTTTTTATCCTCAAATAATTCCACTACATCTTAATATAAATTTATCCTCAATATACAATTACTATATTATACCATAAATAAATATAAAATTTTGTACACAAATAATCTAAAATAATCTTCCAATTGTCCCTCATCTATGCTTTTTATGTCTGTGCTAAACCTGTAAAAATATTACCAAAAATATCATCAGTCCACCGACAAGAGTACTCAGTAGGAGATGTAAACTAGCTATGAGCCATATAAAATATTTAATAAGGTTTCATGATCACAAATTTATTATTTTGAGATTTAAGAGAATTATTACATGCATACACGAGAACATTCATAAACTTATATCAAATAGATAAATAACATAATAGCAATGACTATGATAATTATGCGTACTTAAAATGTATAATAGAAAATATTAACCAAAAATTTATAACATGAGTAAATGAGCATATATATCATGAGTTTCTTATGAACAACTGAATAATATAAATACAGAATAGATAATTAGCACAATACAATACTAAATATAAACAAGTGTAACATGATTTGCCTAATAATTATAATATAAATATAATAACAGAACAAATATAAAAATATAATTAATGAGCAAGTTTCTTTTTAATTAATTTTATTTTACTTTTTTTGGCCTATGATTTCTCGTACTACGCCTCAGCTGTCTTTTACACGTTTGGAGATTGTCACCCCTCATGAATAGCTTTCCGTAGGCATATACAATGGACGTCGTCGTGCTAGATATCATGTGAGGACCTCTAGTGGATTCGTATCCACAGCAGACACGTATATGTTTTGGGGATCGTCATCCCCCATGACAGTCAAAAACTATCAATGGACACCGTCATGCCAAATATCATATACTCGAGCTAAGGCAGGTGAACAATCCTACTGAAATATATTTAACTTTTAATCCATTATCACTTTTAAAATTTTGATTATAAATTTAGTCATATGACAAGCTCATACACTTGTCTAAATATCATATTATATCTTTGAATGAAATGACAAGTCCGTACACTTTCCCTCCTGTAGATGTCACAAACACAAGTCAACATATTCTCATCGAATGTGATGACAAGTCTGTATACTTGCCCTCCGGTAGGCGTCACAGTCGAGAGTCAATAAATTCTCATCGAATGTGACGACAAGTCCGTACACTTATCCTCCCGTAGGTGTCACAGTCGTGAGTCAATATATTCATATCGAATGTGATGATAAGTTAATACACTTATCCTCCAGTAGGTGTTACAGTCGAGGAAAAGAAGTATATCATTATATAACATATTTATCTCATTATTGAAGAAATAAATAGAGTCAGAAATTAATTCATAATAATTTAGATGCACCATATATTGTTAAACTTTTACAACCCACCTTGTACCTCATAACTACGATAATTTAATTTTAAGTCATCTCTTCTATTTGAATTAAATTTTTATAGTAATCTAGCAATCACCAATAAAATCAATCATGATATATACCTTTAAACATATTTTAATCTAAATTAATAAAGACCATTAAATTTCCATATATAATCCATGAAACCTCAAACAAAATTTAATGAGAATATGATTAGAGCTAATAATATAACTATAATTCACATTTAAGTCTCATATTAAAGTGAATTAAATTAAATAATGATCAATCCCAAATTTTACATTTTTATCACTCTATGATTATAAAAATATCATCATTATTCGAATCAAATCATATATTAATAAACCTATAATTTAGCATAAGTTTTAAATAATAAATTTATCAGAGATTAATTAAATCATCAATCCTTAATATCTGATAATATTTAAAATTAATTTTATAAGTCCAATTCTTCTAAATATAATAACTAATACTTATGCTAAAGTAACTCAAATGTTTGGGCTTTTAATAATAAAATATATATTTCTAGGCTAATTAATAAAAAAATTATATAAATATGATAAACAATCGAATAATCTAGTAATCTTCAAATTCACATTAAATAGAAATTATTTAACATAAGAAATCTCCATTTAATCTACATGTGATGATAAGCTCTTTCAAAAATAGATTTTTATGCTAAGTACCTCCAACAAAAATTCATCCAAAATGAACTTTTTTAAAAAAAAATTCTACATAAAAGTTGTAGTATAATATGTCCTCTATCTTTATATAAAGTTTCATATTAATTTAAATTTATTAGATATACCAAATCCCTTATGAACTAAACTCGGTCAGAAAATTCGAATTTTTGTTAGAATTTACTAATAATACCGAAAACATGCTTTTTACTCCGAACTAATCAAAAGTAACTTCACAAAAGTTGTAGGTAACATCAAGATCTAATTCACCACCAATTTTCATTAAAATCTGTGATCATTTAATATCCCAAAATAATTCTAAAATGCTCAGATCTGAAATAGAAAAATTTCAGTAATATACAATCGTGCGTATATCTAAACAAATTTCTCTAATAAAATAAGGGGCATTTACATACATACCCCTTAAATTATCTTGAATTACATATTAAATCCCTCATTTTTTAATTTTACAACTTAACCTCCTAAATCATCCAAAAATAAAAATTAGTAGAATACATATATTTACAAATATATTTATAATATTTGTATATACATATTATTGGTAATAAACATCCAAATAATTATAAATCAGCAAAAAACATACTTTGAAAATCTTGAGAAAGACCTAAATATTTATTTTTGGATGATTTAGGGGGTTAAATTGTAAAATTAAAAAATAAGGGGTTTAATATATAATTCAAGATGATTTAAGGGATATATATGTAATTCTCTCATAAAATAATTTAAGCCCATAAACGAAATTTACAGTTATAAATATGAAAAAATATTAGTAATATAATAAAATAAAATTTTATAAATAATTAGATATTAAATTTATTCAAATATTGTTAAATTATTATAAATTAAATTATTCAAATTCTTATCTTTGATTAATTTAAACTCTAATAATTAAAGAGATTTCTTACCTCAAGAAATTATGAAAATATCTCTTTTTTCTTCCTCCTTTTCTTCTTGTCTTTTATCCGGATCTTTGAAATTCTTCTTCCATGATTGTCGAATCAGTAGAGAAAGATTATGATGCCTCAGATCTCTAATTCTCTATTCTCCTTTCTTTTCCTCTTCTCTCTCTTTTCTCTCTCTACTCTCATTTTCTGCCAAAGAGGGGGCTAGGACCGGCGTTTACGAATCGGGAGAGGGTGAATCGATGTATGAGAGAAGATAAATATTATTTTCTCTAATAACTCGATCTAAAGGTAAATTTGGTATTTCTTTCAAGGCTAAAATTAATGGATAATTAAATATCATAAATTCAAAATTTAAATAATGATAACAAATTATTTTTTAACCAATAACCATATCCCTTAAATATCTCCAATTTTGATAAATATCCTCATGAGAATTTTAAATCAATAAATATCCAAATAAATTATGAGATTTTAAATAAATACAAATTTAAATCAAGAAAATAATTTTCTAATATTTTTTTTAATATTTTTAAATAAATATGAGATCTTACAAAAGTTATTTCTAGATTCAATATTTCTTTTATCATTCTTTCTAAGTTATTTTTGGAGATCAAATAAATCAAATGTATCACCCAAAAATTTTTCTATATTTTTTATATCAAAATACCATAAATATTATTTATCACCTAAATTTGTACATACAATTATAATTTATAATACACATAAAAATTTAAATTTTCGAGATGTTACAAATCCTATTTGGCCATTGAAGTATAACTCATATTTAACGAATGTTTACAAAAAGAAAAATGTGTCATTTAGGTCGTGCACAATTAAAATTTTTCCATGTGTATAATTTTTAATAGATTATGTTAAATTTGAGTGCTAAGTTGTCATTTAGAAAGTTAAATATATATAATTATTACAAATATATTGAATTATTTTTTATTATCATTCTAGCCTTAAATAAAAATTTGGTAATGGATTCAGACTAGACTCAGACCGGATTCAAGCTCGGCTAACCAGTTCCCGACAGGATCCGAAATCAGTTGAAACTGGACCGAACTGATTCCAGGTCCAACCAAACCTGGAACTAGTGGAACCGGTGGAATCGGTTGAACCGGACAGGATCTGATCCGGGCCGGTCCAATTAATAGGCTGAGAGCCTGAGAGAGAGAGAGAGAGGGGGGCGTGGGGGAGTAGAGGGAAGGGAGAGAGATCTAGAGAGAGAGAGCGTGTGCGTGCGCGCGAGGAGGGTGTGGGAGCAAAGAAAAAGAGACGAGCAGGAAAAGGGTAAAGAGCGAAGGAGAGGAAGATAAAAGGACTACTTGATAATTAGATCAAAGTTTGGGATGTTAACAATTAAAAAAATAAACTTATGTGATGTTATACTACAAATTTAAAGATTTGAGTATAATTTACCCTTTTTTTTTTTCATGATTCTCTATCTTCTCCTTTCCACTTCTTTTTGTGCATGCCCTGCCACCTTCATGGTGCAATTGTTGATAAAGTAGAAAAAGAGGATTGAGTGAAGAAGATGGGAAAAAGAGGAAAGCGAGAGGGATCGAAGTAGGGGGAGAAGAAAGAAAGCGACATGGGCTATATATAGTTATCATGCATGAAAAGGATTTGTTGAAAGGAAGGGGAATATATGGTAGAGAAAATTGAAGGGTAATTTGAGATTTAGAATTAAATTAATGATGAAAACAATATTGATAGATGCACTTAGATGAAACAACTAAGGGAACATCAAAGTAGGATGTAAAAGAATTTAAAAATTTTTACGGATAATTACATACATAACACTTCATATTACTATAATTATGTATATCACACCCATTTTCAAAAAATTACACTGCAGCTTTAGAAAAAGTATGTGGAGTGTAATTTTTAAAAAGAAATATTTGATATGTAAATATGGTGATATGAAGTGTTATGTATGTAAATGTCCCAAAATTTTAAACCCACATGAAAGGTGTATTCATACGTCAAAAACTTGAGTGTAATTTGTCATTAATTTAATATTTTATCAATGCCCTTATTTTTTAAAAAAATAGGACTATATAGAGCGGAGTTTTAGTAATTCATCTTAATTGAGATGAATCTTTTTTTTTTCTTTTTAGTCCTAACACTAATAAGAAAAAAAGGAAAAGTTACAACAAAATTTTTATGTTGTTGATTCTTATTATACCAATAGTATTTTTTTCGTGAAAAAGTAGCATTGGCTCTCATTCAATACAGAATTTGTACACATAAATTTTCGGTAATTACTTAAAATAGATAATTATAGCATCTAAGAATGCATCACTCGAGAATACGTGATAAAAGTAATTGCTCTATCCTTAAACTTCGCGTTCATTAAGTTTTAGAGTTCTTCTATTAATTTTTTTTTCTATTTCTAACTATTTTTTACGTCTTTAATTAGACAATGATACATATTTCACGTAGAGTCGAGTTTTGACTTAAAAATTAATTTTATTTTCTACTAGGTTGACCCAAATATTTATTTTTTTCAAATTAATTTTAACTTAAATTTAAATTGATTTTATAAATCACGTCATATTGTATATAAATTTTAGTATTAAACCAATAATAAATTATAATGCGAATAGTAATATATACTTACGTAGAGTCGAGTTTTGACTTAAAAATCAGTTTTTCTAAATTAATTTTAACTTACATTAAAATTAATTTTATTAATCACATTATATATCTATATATAAAAGGATCCAACAGAAACTCTATTTGGCACGTTATTATAATAATTATTACTAAAATTCAACAACAATATATCATATGGGTTTATTTATTTGCAAGATTAAATTTAATAAAGTTAAAATTAAACTTAAATAGAAATATTTTTTATTAAAAATTGTGAATGATATGAAATAAAATTAATTATTATATTAAGATATACGAGGAATGTGATATAAAGTTAGTTATTATATTGAAATATGTGAGAGATGTGATATAAATTAGTTATTATTTTAGTAATGTGTGTAGGATGTGAAATAAAGTTAATTTTTAATATTAAATTTTATGTGTGATGTGAAATGTCTGATTAAAATTAAATTAAATTAATTTTTAATTATCAAATAAATAGGATCATAATATTATAAACTACAAGCTGTACCTAAGGTTGAGGGAGCTAGCATTGAATATTATAAAAATCTTAAGAATTTTCAAAATAAATTAAAATAAACACTCTAATATAATATTACCTTATTATTTCTCTAATATATATATAAGAAGATTTTATTTATTTTATATTTTACTAAGTGTTAACACGTGGTTCCTGCGCT
>JAEMOT010003225.1:93314-116531 GCA_019297695.1 Apostasia ramifera | reverse complement strand
ATTGATATATCATTAATCAGACCTAAAAAGAGCCTATTCTCTGAAAATTGATCGATATAGTGATAAATAAAAGTGTAATTATAGGTATTACATTAAAACGCAATCAAATGCCCCTAATAGATCGCCAAATATTAATTTTCGATTAAAATACATCAATATAGCAAACATTAGGTGTGTAATCAGAGTATTATGTTAAAAAACTTTCATATAGACAAGAATAATATTAAATTGCATATATTCTCTTCAAATACAATAAAAACTAATTAAATACACACACAATTGCTTTTATTTAGTTAAAATAACTTATTATGCAACGAATTGTACTTTAAATTCTTGTACTCCACTTGAATTCAATGTAATGCAATGAATAGCTGCAAAAATATCACTATTCAACTCAAATTCATTGATATGTCATAAATCAGACCCTAAAAGAGCCTATTCTCTTAAACTTAATCGATAAACTGACAAATAGATGTGTAATTATAGGTATTACATTAAAACACAATCAAATGCCCCTAATAGATTGCCAAATATCAATTTTCAATTAAAATACATCAATATAGCAAATATTAGGTATGTAATCATAGTATTATGTTAAAAAATATTCATATAGATAAGATTAAAATTAAATTGCATATATTATCCTCAAATACAACAAAAACTAATTATATACACACACAATTGCTTTTATTTCATTAAAATAACTTATTATGCAACGAATTATACTTTAAATTCTTGTACTCCGCTTGAATTCAATTTAATGTAATGAATAGGTGCTAAAATATCACTATTCAACTCAAATTCATCGATATATTATAAATCAGACCCTAAAAGAGTCAATTCTCTTAAAATTAATCGATATAGTGATAAATAGATGTGTAATTATAGGTATTACATTAAAACTCAATCAAATGCCCCTAATAGATCACCAAATATCAATTTTTGATTAAAATACATCAATATAGCAAACATTAGGTGTGTAATCATAGTATTATGTTAAAAAACATTCATATAGAAAAGATTAATGTTAAATTTCATATATTCTCTTCAAATACAAAAACAACTAATTGAATACACTCACAATTGCTTTTATTTAGTTAAAATAACTTATTATGCAATGAATCGTACTTTAAATTCTTGTACTCCACTTGAATTCCACGTAATGCAATGAATAGCTGCAAAAACATCACTATTCAACTCAAATTTATTGAAATGTTATAAATCAGACCTAAAAGAGCCTATTCTCTTAAAATTGATCGATATAGTGACAAATAGATGTGTAATTATAGGTATTACACTAAAACGCAATCAAATGCCCCTAATAGATCGCCAAATATCAATTTTGGATTAAAATACATCAATATAGCAAACATTAGGCGTGTAATCAGAGTATTATGTTAAAAAACATTCATATAGATAAGATTAATGTTAAATCCATATATTCTCTTCAAATACAATAAAAACTAATTGAATACACACACAATTGCTTTTATTTTGTTAAAA
The DNA here is from genome assembly GCA_019297695.1 of Apostasia ramifera. Lineage (NCBI taxonomy): Eukaryota > Viridiplantae > Streptophyta > Magnoliopsida > Asparagales > Orchidaceae > Apostasia > Apostasia ramifera. The sequence continues at coordinate 115,028 of JAEMOT010003225.1, read as the reverse complement.
TAACTTATTATGCAATGAATCGTACTTAAAATTCTTATGCTTCAATAATTGCCGGTATTATAATAAAACTCAATCAGATTACTCAAATAGATTACAAAATATCTATTTTCAGCTAAAATTCATCGATATAACAAATATTAGTTGCTTAATCATAATAGTTTGTTAAAATGCCTTCATATAAACAATATCAATGTCAAATTGCATGTATTTTTATCAAATATAATAAATTATAATTAAATACTTGTAAAATTACTAGTATTCTATTAAAATCACTTATTATGCAATGAATCGTACTCGAAATTCTTGTATTCTGCTTGAATTCAACTTTAATGTAATGAGTAGCTATATAACCGTCATTATTCAAATTAAATATATTGATATGACGTAAATTAGTCTATAAAAGTGTTGATTCGTTTAAAATATATCGATTTACTGAAAAAAAATGTTTAATTGCAGTATTACATTAAAACTTTATCAGATATCTCTAATAAATTGGTAAATATTTATTTTTGGATGAAAATACATTAATATTACAAATAATAGTTGCCTAATCACGGTATTATGTAAAAATAACTTCATATAGACAAAATTAAGGTCAAATTGCTTGTATTTTCTGGAATTACAATAAAAAGTGAATGAATACTTATATAATTGCTAGTAATAAGTTAAAATAACTTATTATGCAATGAATCATATTGTAAATACTTATATTCTTCTTGAATTCAACATTAATGCGATAAAAAGATATAAAAATATTACTATTAAATTCAAATACATTAATATGTCTCGAAAAGTGCCTATTTGCTTAAGATAAATTGATATACTGTTAAAAAGAGGTGTAATTACCGATATTACATTAAAACTCATTCAGATGTCCCCATTAGATCGCCAAATACCTGATTTCGGCTGAAGTACATCCATATGACAAACAGTAGTTGTCTATTCATAGTATTATGTTAAAATACCTTAATATAGACAAGATTAAAGTCAAATTGCATGTATTCTCTTTAAATTTATAAAAATATGATTGAATACTTTTATAATTGCTAGTATTCAATTAAAATAACTTGTCATGCATTGAGTCGTACTCTAAATACATGTATTCTGCGTGAATTCAGCATTAATGGAATGAATATCGGTAAAAATATTACTATTCAATTCAAATACATTTGTATTTTATAAAATAGTTTTTAAAAGTCCTATTCACTTAAGATAGGTCGATATACTGTAAAAAACATATGTAATTGCCAGTATTACAGTAAAACTCAATCAGATTACTCAAACAGATTACAAAATATCTATTTTTAGCTAAAATACATCGATATAGCAAATATTAGTTGCTTAATCATAATATTATGTTAAAATGCTTTCGTATAGAAAAAGATCAAAGTCAAATTGCTTTTATAACTTCAAAGGCAACAAACAAATAATTGAATACTCGTGTAATTGCTAGTATTTAAATTAAAATAACTTATTATGCAATAAATTATATTCTAAATGCTTGTACTCTGGTTAAACTCAACGTCAATGCGATGAATAGTTATAAAAACATCACTATTCAATTTAAATACTTTGATGTGTCATAAAATAGTCTCTAAAAGTGCCAATTCATTTAAAATAGATCGTTATTCTGTTAAAAAGATGTTTAGTTGCGGTATTATATTAAAACTCAATAAGATATCTCTAATATATAGATAAATATCGACTTTCGGATAAAGTACATCAATATTACAAATAATAGTTGCCTAATCACGGTATTATGTTAAAATACCTTCATATAGACAAGATTAAAGTCAAATTGCTTGTATTCTTTGAAATTACAATAAAAAGTGAATGAATACTTATATAATTGCTAGTAATAAGTTAAAATAACTTATTATGCAATGAATCATATTGTAAATACTTATATTCTGTTTGAATTCAACATTAATGCAATAAAAAGATATAAAAATATTACTATTAAATTCAAATACATTAATATATTTCGAAAAGCACCTATTTACTTAAGATAAATTGATATACTGTTAAAAAGAGGTGTAATTGCCGGTATTACATTAAAACTCATTCAGATGTCCCCATTAGATCGCCAAATACCTGATTTCGACTGAAGTACATCCATATGACAAACAGTACTTGTCTATTTAGAGTATTATGTTAAAATACCTTCATATAGACAAGATCAAAGTCAAATTGCATGTATTCTCTTTAAATTTAGAAAAATATGATTGAATACTTTTATAATTGCTAGTATTCAATTAAAATAACTTGTCATGCATTGAGTCGTACTCTAAATACATGTATTCTGCGTGAATTCAGCATTAATGAAATGAATATCGGTAAAAATATTACTATTCAATTCAAATACATTTGTATTTTATAAATAATTTTTAAAAGTCCTATTCACTTAAGATAGGTCGATATACTGTAAAAAATATATGTAATTGCCAGTATTACAGTAAAACTCAATCAGATTACTCAAACAGATTACAAAATATCTGTTTTCAGCTAAAATACATCGATATAGCAAATATTAGTTGCTTAATCATAATATTATGTTAAAATGCTTTCCTATAGAAAAGATCAAAGTCAAATTGCTTTTATAATTTCAAAGGCAACAAACAAATAATTGAATACTCGTATAATTGCTAGTATTCAATTAAAATAACTTATTATACAATAAACCATATTCTAAATGTTTGTATTCTGGTTAAATTCAACATTAATGCAATGAATATCTGTAAAAACATCACTATTCAATTTAAATACGTTGATGTGTCATAAAGTAGTCTCTAAAAGCGCCAATTCGTTTAACATAGATCGTTATACTGTTAAAAAGATGTTTAGTTGCGGTATTATATTAAAACTCAATCAGATATCTCTAATATATCGATAAATATCTATTTTCGGGTAAAATACATCAATTTTACAAATAATAGTTGCCTAATCACGGTATTATATTAAAATACCTTCATATAGACAAGATTAAGGTCAAATTGCTTGTATTCTCTAGAATTACAATAAAAGTGAATGAATACTTGTATAATTACTAGAAAAAACTTAAAATAACTTATTATATAATGAATCATATTGTAAATACTTATATTCCGCTTGAATTCAACATTAATGCAATAAAAAGAAGTAAAAATATTATTATTAAATTCAAATACATTAATATGTCTCGAAAAGTGCCTATTTGCTTAAGATAAATTGATATACTGTTAAAAAGAGGTGTAATTGCCGGTATTACATTAAAACTCAATCAGATGTCCCATTAGATCGCCAAATACCTAATTTCGGCTGAAGTACATCCATATGACAAACAGTAGTTGTCTAGTCAGAGTATTATGTTAAAATACCTTCATATAGACAAGATCAAAGTCAAATTGCATGTATTCTTTTTAAATTTAGAAAAATATGATTGAATACTTTTATAATTGCTAGTATTCAATTAAAATAACTTATCATGCATTGAGTCGTACCCTAAATACATGTATTCTGTGTGAATTCAGTATTAATGGAATGAATATCGGTAAAAATATTACTATTCAATTCAAATATATTTGTATTTTATAAAATAGTTTTTAAAAGTCCTATTCACTTAAGATAGGTCGATATACTGTAAAAAATAAATATAATTGTCAGTATTACAATAAAACTCATTCAGATTACCCAAACAGATTCCAAAATATCTATTTTCGGCTAAAAGCTATCGATATAACAAATATTAGTTGCTTAATCATAGTATTATGCTAAAATGCCTTCATATAGAAAAGATCAAAGTCAAATTGCTTGTGTCACTTCAAAACAATAAAAAAATAATTGAATACTCATATAATTGCTAGTATTCAATTAAAATCACTTATTATACAATGAATCGTATTCTAAATACTTCTATTCCGCTTAAATTCAACGTTAATGTAATGAATAGCTGTAAAAGCGTCACCGTTCAATTTAAATACTTTTATGTGTTATAAAGCAGTCTCTAAAAGTGTCAATTCGCTTAAAATAGATTGATATACTGGAAAAAGATGTTTAGTTGCCGGTTTTATATTAAAACTCAATCAAATATCTCTAATAGATCACTACATATCTGTTTTCGGATAAAATACATTTATATTGCAAACATTTATTGTGTAATCACGGTATTTTGTTAAAATACTTTCATAAAGATAACATTAAGGACAAGTTACTTGTATTCTCCTAAAATACAGCAAAAAGTGAATGAATACTCATATAATTGTTAGTAATCAGTTAAAATAATTTATTATAAAATAAAGCATACTGTAAATGATTGTATTCTGCTTGAATTCAATGTTAATTCAATAAATTACTGTAAAAATAATACTATTCAATTCAACTACATGGATATGGCATAAATCATTCTCTAACAGTTCCTATTCGCTTAAAATAGATCGACATACTGTCAAAAAAATGTGTAATTGTCTGTTTCATTTTAATACTCAATTACATATCCTTAATAGATCGTCAAATATCTGTCTTCCGCTAAATTATATCGATATAGGTAATATTAGTTGTGTAATTAAAGTGTAATGTTAAATTGTCATCATATAGACAAGATCAAAGTCAAATAGCTTGTGTTCTTTTTAAATATAATAAAAAGAGATTGAATACACGTATAGATGCTAGTATTCAGTTAAAATAACTTATTAGGCCATGAATCATACTCTAACTGCTTCTATTCCACTTGAATTCAACGTTAATGTAATAAATTACTATAAAAATGATACTATTCTATATAACTACTTGGATATAGCATAAATCATTCTCTAACAGTTCCTATTCGCTTAAAATAGATCGACATACTGTCAAAAAAATGTGTAATTATCTGTTTCATTTTACTACTCAATTACATATCCTTAATAGATCGTCAAATATCTGTCTTCTGCTAAATTACATTGATATATGTAATATTAGTTGTGTAATTAAAGTGTATTGTTAAATTATATTCATATCGACAAGATCAAAGTCAAATAGCTTGTGTTCTCTTCAAATACAATAAAAAGAGATTGAATACACGTGTAGTTGTCAGTATTCAATTAAAATAACTTATTACGCCATAAATCGTACTCTAACTGCTTCTATTCCACTTAAATTCAACGTTAATGCAATGAATATCTGTAAAAACAGCACAATTCAATTCAAATATATTGATATGTCATAAATTAGTCTGTAAAAGTTCCTATTCACTTAAAATAGATCGATATACTGTAAAACAAAAGTGTAATTGCCAGTATTACATTAAAAAATAATTAGAAGTCCCTAAAAGACTGCTAAATATCTGATTTCGACTGAAATACATCGATATGACAAACAATAGCTGTGTAATCAGAGTATTATATTAAAATGCCATCATATAGGCAAGATCAAAGTCAAATTACATATACTCTCTTCAAATACAGAAAAATATGATTTAATACTCTTATAATTACTAGTATTCAGTTAAAATAACCTATTATGCAATTAATCGTACGCTAAATGCTTGTATTCCATTTTTATTCACCGTTAATGCAATGAACAACTATAAAAATATCACTATTTAATTCAAATATATTTAATTATCATAAAACCGCCTCTAAAAGTGCCTACTCGCTTAAAATACGTCGATATACTATAAATAAGATGTATAATTGCCGGTATCACCATAAAACTTAATCAAATGTCCCAAACAGATCACCAAATATCTGTTATCGGCTAAAATACATCGATACAATAAATATTAGTTACTTAATCAGAGTATTATGTTACAATACCTCTATATAGATAAGTTCAAAGTTAAATTACTTGTATTCTCTTTAAATATAATAAAAAATAATTGAATACTTTTATAATTGTTAGTATTCAGTTAAAATAACTTATTATGCAATGAATCGTACTCGAAATGCTTGTATTTTGCTTGAATTCAACGTTAATGCAATGAGTAGCTATATAAATATTATTATTCAATTTAAATATATTGATATGCTATAAATTAGTCTCTAAAAGTGCCAATTCACTTAAAATAGATTGATATACTAATAAAAAGATGTTTAATTGCCGGTATTACATTAAAACTCAGTCAGATATCTCTAATAGATTACTAAATATTTATTTTCAGATGAAATATATTAATATTGTAAATATTAGTTGTCTAATCACGGTATTATATTAAAATACCTTCATATAAATATGATTAAGGTCAAATTACTTGTATTCATCGGAATTACCATAAAAAGTGAATGAATTCTTATATAATTGCTAGTAATTAGTTAAAACAACTTATTATGCAATGAATCATACTATAAATACTTATATTCTACTTGACTTCAATTTTAATACAATAAATAGATGTAAAAATATTACTATTAAATTCAAATATATTAATATGTCTCGAAAAGTGACTGTTTGCTTAAAATAAATTGATATACTGTTAAAAAGAGATGTAATTTTCGGTATTATATTAAAACTCAGTCAGATATCCCCATTAGATCGCTAAATACCTGATTTATGCTTAAATACATCCATATGGCAAATAGTAGTTGTCTAGTTAGAGTATTATATTAAAATGTCTTCATATAGATAAGGTCAAAGTTAAATTACATGTATTCTCTTCAAATACAGTAAAACATGATTGAATACTTTTAAAATTGCTAATATTTAATTAAAATAACTTGTTATGTAATGAATCGTATTTTAAATGCTTGTATTCCGCTTGAATTTAACATCAATGCAATGAATATATGTAAAAACATTACTATTCAATTGAAATACATTTGTATATCATAAAACAGTCTCTAAAAGTGTCTGTTCGCTTAAGATAGGTCGATATATTGTAAAAAATATGTGTAATTGCCGGTTTCACCATAAAACTCAATCAGATTATCCAAACAGATTACAAAATATCTATTTTCGACTAAAATATAAGTATTGACATATATAGCAGTATTGGCACTACAACACAAATTATTATGAAGATTGCAAGCTACATTTATTGAGTTAATTAAATATGATATTGCATCATATTATTTAATAGCATATTTAGATGCCATTGTAAAAATGATTAACAATTAATATCTAGATAATAACAATCCTAATTATGGGACGACATCAATTCTTATAACAATGATATTATTCAATTGGCATTTTAAAATTAATGGTATTTAGATATTGTATAAAATTGGACATCCTAATGATAATTGATAGAGATGATATGGTTTTTTTTTTACCTTTATACCATTATGATTATATCAAAAATAAAAATGATTTATTTATTTTAAAAAATAAAAAATTAATATTAAATTAATATTTAATATATTTTATATAAATTTTAATATAAAAAAATCTACTTTATTTTGCTTTCTATATTATTTATAATACATCAATTAAATTTATTTTATATTTTTTATAAATTTTAATATAATTAATTAATTTTATTTCACATTATTTGTATATCTCAAAGTAAAAAATTTCATGGCATTACTAATTAGTCTCTTTGCTAAATAAAAAGATGAGATATTTAAAAATTGATGCAAAAAAGTTAATTAATGCTCAAACTCGAGTGAATTATAAAAATAAAATAATAATATTATTTTTTAATATAATAATATTAAACTAGCAAATAATAATTTACTGATGGTATGTGGATGCATTTTCTTGGTTAACGTCTTAATGGGCTTCGGCCCATTATGAATGGCCCTTTTATTATCTTATCGGGAGATTTTTTAATAAATTTCACGTTGAAAATTCGACGTAAAGCACCGCAATGTTTTGAAAATCAGATCAGATTTAAATTTGATAGAGATAAAAGTTGAAGGTTTTAAGCTTCAATTGGGGTCCACTGAACCTTGATCATTTAATAATAAAAAATAATATTCGTAAAATATGCTTACTTTTTTTTTATAAAAAAAATAATTTTAACAACTTTAATTTTACTATTTGATATATTTATAAAAAAATAAATTTTAATTTAATCTAAATATTTATTAAATAATAAAAAATTAGATAACATTCTAAAAAATTTTCATAATAGAAAGCCTCAATTTTTTTCTAAACGATTACTAAGTAATAGAAAAAATAATATTTATAAAAAGATTATTTTTTTTAAAATAAATACTAATAAAATAAGAATATTTTTATGTTAAATGATAAATAATATGAAATTTTTTTAAGAAAATTAATTAAAAAATTTAAAAAAAAAAAAGCAAATTAATCAAGTTATAGTTCATAGGAGCTATGTGCGTCATTTCTTGTAAAATTATACTCCCACATTACCATTTCAAAATTTAAGAATATATTTATATAAGTTTATAAAAATACTGAGTTAAAAATCAATTGAACTGAACGGCTCGGAAGTTCAACTCCGATTTTGTCCAATTTAATCCGATTCTATAGCAAGCTCGATTTTGAGTTTGGACTGGACTGGTCCAACTACCGATTCATGATTTAACCAGTTGAATTGTGTGGTCTGATTTTGTTTTTAAAACTCAAATATTACAAAGGTGCTTTAAATATTAATTAAATTTTTAATTTAATAGAATATCTAATGAAAGATGTTTAATTGAATTTTATTGTAAGGTGTTTATAAATATTAAGAATAATAATAATCTATTCAGTAAATTTTGAGACCTTTTGATATATTTTTAAAATTATGAACTGATATGATCGAATAAATATCAAGAGCCTAGTTGGAATTACCTTAAACTCGCACATAAATTCAATGAACATTAAATTATTTTGAATTGATTTTGAGAATGACTGCTTGCCCCACCGTGGTCTCATGATTTGGTCATGGTTGCCGGTCCCATGACGCCTTTATGGCTCAGAAAACTCCAAATATTCCCCCCATCCGCAGTGCCCTCTCTGTCTCCCCGAGCTCCGCAGCTCGGACTAGTCGCCGTAGGAGGACGACGAGAGAAAGAAGAAAAAGCTTCAATGTTGGATACCGTCAGCATAGTCCTGAGGGAGGAATGTGGAGCCGGATCGAAGCCGTCGTCAGCGCTAACTTCGGCGCAAAGATCGACTCCGGTGGGAAGAGCGGTGGTCGACACTTCGGCGCAGTTCCAGACGGTTAAGGATGCCGCGGCCCGATTTGGAGGGTGCGCATTGGAGAAATCGAAGCTCAAGCAGCTGATTCCCCTTCATCAGGTAAAGCTTGTGAATAAAAAATACAATGCATTTATTAGGATAATTTTTTTTTGTAGATTCTGTTGTTTTGTGGAATGTGCTCAAGATAAAGTTAATCAAAAATTATAGATGGTTTGAAGTTATTAATCTGTTTTTGTTGGTAAAACACATCCTTATGAGGAGGATGGAGAATAATGAAGTGGAGAAGGCTTGCTGAAGAAGCCTGCCGAAAAGATGTCCTCAAATAAGGTTTTTCAAGAGGTGAAATTGTCATGTAATCATGGCCAAAGAGATAACTTCGATGAACATCCGAAATCCTTGATGTAGAGAAACCTCAACTGAGGTTTGAACCCAGGGCTTGAAACCTTGATGAAGGATGCCATGAGCAAGGACGGGTGATGCTCGTATGAGAAAAGCCTTGAAGGAAGCAATCTTTGAGGAGTAATTTGTGAACTTATAGAGTTACTTGTTTTTTCATTCCTTCAAGAAGCGACACCCTCAAAAAATTGAACTGTTGTTCTAGAAGGCTTGACAAGTTTTAAATGGTTATGACGTGTGGTGTGTCAACTACTAGGTCATTATTTGAGATTGGTTACTCTGGGATTGTGATATACAGGGCATTCTCAGATCTAAAGGGGGGGTTGGTTCAATGCTAACTTGATTTTGTCATATTATTTAGAGAAAATATTTATTTAATTAGATAATATGTGTAAATAATTTTTTAAAAAATTATAAAATTGTCACTAAAAATATGACTTCAGATGTCATGACATCTAAATAACATGATATAACATTAAGATAACACTAAACTAAATGCCCCTAAGACAATTGTCGTATTTTCTTGCTGTAAAAGGGGATAAAAGTGTGATGGTAATCTAATGTTGCTACCGAGCAAGAAGCTATTGGAATGAAACCATATGTCTATAGAGAGTATCCGAAGATCCATCATCAAAGGTAGAAGTCCAGTGCTAGGATCTAAGTAGAGGCAATTCTATCTTTGAAGATCCTCGGTTGAAGAAGAATAAAAAGAAGAGCAGAGATTTGTCTATTTCTACATAGGTACAGACTTTTGGGTAAAGAACCCTTTAATTCTTCGGTAACGGTGAGTCACTAAAGAGAACCACCTAAACTAAATCTTGTTATTCCAGCTAGCTGTTGACCTTGTGGCAACCGTGGGTTATTATATATCCCACGAAAATCCTATATAACATTTAACTTCAAGTTAGTACAAGATTGTGGAAGCATGCCTTTGCATCCGCATTTTTGTTTGGTAATCGGAGTGTATTGTCAAAAATTCTCATTTTTTTAACAATTCTATTTTCAATGAGGTTTGAATTTTTTCTTTGGCTATAGCAAGTGGTATTAGAGTCTTTGGTTTCCTACTTCTTGAAGATGATAGGCGCATCGATATCTAGTATACAGGTCAGCCTCGACGGCAAAAACTACAGCATTTGGAAGTGAAGGATTTGGGACTCTAAGGTGGAAGGATTTGCACTTGCATATGTTGGGTTTGAAGAAGCCAACAAGCATAAAGAAATAGGTTTCATGTCAACATGAAGTTTTGAAAAGGAAACTCTGTCTCTAAAAGAGTCTAATGACATGCAAAGTATCATTAATCATCTTACTGAAATAAACATTATGCAGTTTCGATGATGAACTACAAACCTGGCTATTACTAAGTTCACTGCCTAATAGTTAGGAAACCACCCCCTGGTCTCCCTCAGTAACTCAGCATCATCCATTTACAACAACAAAAATGTTAGAGATATAGTGGCTAGTAGCGGCTCTTCTAACCACCTATAAGATATCGATGATGATATTGGATGAATGTCTCTCGATTCAGAGTTTTGGCAGCTTCATATTGTCCAATGCAATGTTGTTCGAATTTTTCTAAGCATTGTTTACCATCACCATTAATGGTGGGAGGTAACTAAGGTGAAAGGCAGAAGCACTTACTGTAAGTAGTGTTTAAAACAATGTATTCCAATAGGGAAGAATGATTCATGCAGTTAACATCAAGGTTAGTATATATCAATTCATGATTATAATATGTTCTGAAAACTAAAGATTGAATTACACATGTACCCTGAAATTTCATTTATCACTGTCTTTATCAAATTAGTAGGCACTTTATGTATTCAAGTTCTCAAATTTCTGCTTTGCTGACAACTACTTCTGCCGCAGCGCAAATGTACTTTAAGTAAAACATTCATGTAGAACACTGATATTTAACAAATGTGTTATATTGTGAATGAACTTAATTTTCCCTGTGAAATTCCTTAGTCTTTTATGTTCAGTGAAGTACTATGTTGACTGAATGCAATTAATTCACATCAGAATTTTGAGTTTGATCATGATGTTGAGCTGATGAAAATGGAGCAACAGACTGTTAGTCTTGAGAGAGAGGTCATTATGAAGGAAAGAGAAAACCTTGCTATATTAAATGAACTAGAAATGATGAAAAGGTTTATGAATGATCTGAAGTGCAAATTACCAATGGAAGCCTACAACCTCATCCCTGTCTCTAAGAGGACAAATTCAGGGAGCATGTATTTCAACTTGCATGCCATTCGAGACAATAAACGGTTGAGTTTGAAAAATATTCAGACAAATGCAAGATCTGTAGCTCTTTGCAAACCTACAAGGCAGTCTCCAGTGTTGATTTTAATGGAACTGAACCAGGCAAAGATGAACCTTAACCGGACTACCGGTGGTTTAGCTGGCATGAGAGCTTCTGTTGAGCATCTTAAGGTTAAAATAGCAGAGGAAAGAGCAATGATTGAGAAAACCCAAGAAAGGTTAAGATCGAATAGCGCAAAGATCAAGACCTTAGAAGAGGAATTAAGAAAAATTACCATGGAACTCGAACTACTGAAGGCTGCTGAAAGTAAACGGCAAGAAAATTCTGAAGATATTTTGAGTCGAATCACAAAGTTAAGCCTGGAAACAAAAAAGTTTAAGAATGTTACGGAAGCTAGCAAGACTGAAATTGATAAACTAGTAGTTGATATAAAGCAGACAAGAGCTAGTATAGCAGCTATGTCATATCATTATTCTGAAGCAACTAAGTTAAAAAATTCACGCATGATCACTCTTTCAGTAGCAGAGTACAGTCAGCTGATCCGCAAAGCTCACGAGGCTGACAAGAAATTCAAAGTCAAGGTTGAAGCTTTCATGGCTCAAGTAAGAGAAGTGAGCAGATCAAAACTTAATTTGCAACTGAAGCTCGAGGAAACAATGTCAGAAGTCAAAACCAGGAGGAAAGCACTCAAGGAAGCACTAGAGAGGGAAGAGACTATGAACAGAGGAAGGCTTACGGCTGAGGATGAGTTGCATGTATGGAAATCAAAGCAGATAAAAAAGAGATTTTTGGTCGAAAAATCAGCCAAATTCAAAAACTCCAGATCAAATCCCAATATTGTAGAAACTCAATTGCTTGATCTGAATGGTATGAGTTTGGTTACTGCTAGTAAGCCAAGGACATTGTGCATTGGGCAAATTCTTAACATGAAGCTTATGAGCCCTGAAGATCTTGAAAAGGAAGTAAAACTGAGAACAAGTGGTAGACAAAGTGTTCCTTTGGGCCAGCTTCTGAGTCAAAGGAGCCATCAAATGTCCCCTTCGCGGATAAATGAGAACAAATCTTGCATAAAATTTGCTGCAAACAGGAGCAAGGCTGGCTCGATTCATCTCTCCCTTCTTTGGGCAAAGCAAAATAAGAGCAGGAAGAACCGGAGACAAGGATGGAGCCTGCATACTGATTGCAGGGCGCTAGTACTGTAGATTTCTTCTTTTCTTATAGTTATTATGTTGAATGTGTTTGATCCTTGATCATGCAACTTTTTAGAGATTTTGCTTAGTTAAATGCATGTATCTTATATTTTTTTATTGTATTTTCAAACAATATGAATCAGATGATTGAAGTGCTTGTGAATCTGTGACCCATAATTGGTAGGAGTCCACAGTTTTTAACTTCGTTTTCTGAATCACACTTTTTTTTCTCGAGATTTTAATACTGTCTGGATCTGCAGTAATATAAAACTTTTAGGTAAATGCTCTGCGGATTCTTGAGGATAGGCTCTTGTCTTACATAGGTTCATGAAATGGAAATTTTTTTTTTCTGTAGGTCCTTGAGTTATAAAAATATTTCTTCACTACTAGTCCTGTGAACTTCCTCTTTAATTTTTCCAAAAATCCCCTCTTATATAAAGCCTATGGTTATTAGAGTTTCTTCTTTTGTCTGCCAAACATCCTTCCCCTTACAGGAGAGACGTTGAAGCACTGCCATGTGCTCCTCCTCATCCCTCGACCTCGTCATTAGACCTCCTCCATCCATTTCGTGACTTTGTTAAGCTCATCCAGCAACAATAAAAGCCAATTGACAGAAAATCAATTGCCCACGCTAGCAAAGTTGCCACCATTATATCTGAGGGGCTATATTATTAATCATCTTTCTTGTGAGATTTGTTGGAAGAGGGGTAATCTCGAAAGTAATATAATCATCTAATGGATACCCTAATGCAGGCATATAGGAGACAGGTAAGGGTATTTTGAGGTTTTTGATAAAATGACCAATGATTTTTTTTTTCTTCAATTTCAGCCAATGATAAATTAACTTTAAACTTAGGAATCCAGTAGAAAGAACTCAGATTTGTAGAATTAGGTGAAATAATGACTTAATATGGATTGGATTTATATTTACTTTAATTTTTAGGTGGGAGGTAGTGGAATTGAATTGTTTGATGGAAGAATGTTGTTCTCATTATTCAGTTGCATATAAAATAGAAGATTTGCAGATGAATTCCGGGTGTTCTTCGGATACTCATTCAATATAATTTTGTGGGAGAATATAAAAAAAATAAAAAAACTAAAGCTATATATAAATAAACTAAACCATGGATTGAGACAAGGTCGATATGTCCGAGTGGTTAAGGAGACAGACTTGAAATCTGTTGGGCTTCGCCCGCGCAGGTTCGAACCCTGCTGTCGACGGTACATTCATTTTTCATTTTCCCTGATTTTTTGAAATTAATTTAGGGATAATTACATCTAGGTCTTTGAGTTTAAAACTGATTAACACACAAGTTCACATTTTTAAAATTATAACATCTGGTCCCTAGTATTTAATAAATTATTATATGAATTTTTTAAATTTTTTTTATTATTAATTTTTTTTTTGAAATTACCATTATACTCTCCCCTCTCTCTCTCTTCCCGATCTGGCGCCCGCCAGCGGCGTCGAGCAGTCGCCAGCGGCCTCGCGGAATCGCACGCTTGCCAGATCGGGAGGAGAGAGAGGGACCTCCCCTCCTCTCTCTCCACCTGATCCCGGCAGTCACGCGAGGTCGCGCAGGAGCTGGATTGGGAGAAGTCAGAAGAGAGAGGGGGACGTCTCCCTCTCTCTGGATCCACGTAGGCGCCGGATTGGGAGGAGAGAGAGGTCCTCTCTCTCTCCACCCGATCTCGGCGGCTGCGCAACCCCGCGCGGCCACTGGCGGCTCGCGCGATGCCGCCGGAGGGCGCCGGATAAGGAGGAGAGAAGGAGGAGAGGGTATAATGGTAATTTTTTTAAAAAAATTTAATAATAAAAAAATAAAAAACTCTTATGATAATTAATTAAATATTAGAGAGCTCGATGTTATAATTTTAAAAATGTGAATTTGTGTGTTAATAAGCCTTAAATGTAGGGATCTGGATGTAATTATTCCATTAATTTATTCTAAAAATAATAGTAACATAAAGGTCTTCCTCTGCTGTCAGATACTCGATAGTACCAACCCCTGGCCCTTCCTCTTCAGAACAACCGAGATCACGCAGTACCGGAGAATCCTATGAATTGAAGTTCTTTTCTTCTTCCTTCTTCTCCCTCTGCGTCGCCTGTGGGAGAAATATGGCATCAAGATCTCGCGCGGAGTCCATTGTCTCCATGTTTGTTTCCGTGCATTCTCACGAGATCCCCGCTCTGATCCACTCTTCCTCCTGCTTCTTCTTCGTAATTTGTCCTTCCCACATTTTATTTTGTTTGCACGCCTGTTCTTCCGAATTTCCGGCTAATGATATGTTTGTGTTCTTGGGTGAGTTTAGCTTCTAAGCGCGTACTTCGTGATTCTTCCGCTGCGGGATGAGGGAGCCATATCTCTGGGATTAGACCACCTTCCAGCCCTCTTCGTTGGGTCGCTGATTCTGACGCTGGTGGCTGCCCCTGTCTCAACCCTAATCTTTTCGCTGCCCAATATGTCCAAAGTTAGGGTATGACTCTGCTGCTCTCATGTGTGCTTTCTGATGATGTGTTGATTATTGAAACGAATGCTGGGATAGGTGTAAAGTATTCTTGATTGAAAATTAAAGTGGGCGCGCGTGCATGAATTGAGGCTCAAATAATTGAGTGAAAATGCAATGACCTGTCTGAAGAGGGCAGTGATAGCCGGAGCTAATATGCGGATTGGCTCTTAGGAGGGATCTAGGATGGCACGGAGCATAAATGATTAGTGCCTTGTCGGAAAGATAGGGAGTCGGATAGATAGGGAAAGTTATTGAGTTAAATATGCAAGCTCTTATGCTAACACCTTGATGTGCTTTTTGAGTTGCAAACCCTCTATTATGCTCAACACGTACGCTAGTTGATGATGTATAAAGTAAGATTTTTAGTTTTGGATGTGAGGCATAATGCTTACTTCTATACCCTTTGTATTCTTATCCTCCATTTCCTCTTAATATTAAGATTAGAGGCAATCTGGAACCAGAGAGTATACACCTACAGTGGCACATCTATGCACACTATAAGATCTTCTAGAGATGGAATATCCTACAAACATAAATTCATTTTATGTTGGAGTATAACATGAAAAATTATGGTCTGTTTGAAAAATGAACAATGTATGTAACACCGCATGGAGATGTATTGATGTTTTTTAGGATAAAATGTAATGCAACTTCATCAAAGTGTTCTTTGTAACATAAACCATTTATATGGTTTTAGTTAAATTGTTGGATCACAAAGTCAGTCACATAACTAGGAGTGCCCTGTATCCATAGGAGAGAGATGGAAGACGTTCGATAGGAGTTGGAGAAATTATCTTTCAAAGTTTTGTAGAAGTGAAAGTTGAGGTTTATCAAACCCAAACTGGGAAGCAGGGGTGGTGGGGACACGGATCAGCATTGAATTGGACGGCTAGGATGACGCTATGTGCTGAATCAAAATTCAAATTCAAATTAATTAGAGCTATTGGAGATTTTCATATTAGCTTTATTTAGATTTAATTTGATTTGATTCAGCAAATTTGAGAGATTTGAAGACTCGTCATATTTGAAGCTGATTTTATTTTATTGTAATAGAATTAGTTCCATATTTGTTTTCATTTATTTGACATTTTATTTTCTGCATTGAACATGATATTTTCAATTTTTTTTATGGGATTTCTCTATATAAAGAGGTTGTATTGTGTTGTAATAAAAGTAGCATTTGATGAATGAAATTATGTTTAAATTATCTTGAAGCCTAATCCAGGTTAAGGGGTCGATATTCCGGTAAAGGAAAGGATAGGGTTAGCCTTTGGTGAGAATCTTCAAATTAGTCTAGTTATTCACTTTCCAAAAAAAAAAAATCTCCCCCATCTGTTGCTTTCTCTTTTTCCGGATCATCTCCAAGCGCCTCCAGCACTTTGCGCACTTGCCCGCCTCCGAAGCTTGCCCCCCTCTGAAATTCGCCCGCCTCTGAAGCTTGTCGGCCTCTAACGCTCGCTATCTCCTCGTTCCCCGCCTCTGACACGCGCTCACCTCCGCTGCACGCTGCTTCGCCGATTAGTGCAAGGTGAGTTGTCACTTTTTTCGCCGCTCAACTCGCTATATCACTTGAAAAACGTGCCACTCGAGCACACGGACCCAAGACGCCTGCCTCACTTACATCGCTATTACTTGAACTTATCATCTACTAATTGAATTTTTTTGGCTAAGATATAATTTTTTTCTGAATTAAATTAATCTGATTATTTGATTTTAATACAAAATTATTCTCTTAACTTGAATTATTCATTTAGCTCTAATTATGTGACCCAACATTTATTTGAGTGATAATTATTGTTGGATTTAAGTGTGAGACATTTGTCCGAAATTTCTGAACTTTGGATTTGATTTATTGAATTTAAATTGATGCTCTAATCTAATTTGATAAATTCTTATTTATCAGATGATCCAGTTTAATTTTTAATTTTAAAATATTTTTAATTTTAAAATATTTTTAATTTTAAAATATTTTTAATTTGCGAGATTTAAGAATCTTATTTATCATATAATTTATTTAGAAAATATTTTGCACTTAATTAAAAATAATTTGTTAATTAATTTTGTTGAATATAAATATAAAATATGATTCACATTTTTTGTCCCGCATCAACTTGATATCAGAGCATAGTTTAAATTAGGACATTTTATTTGATTATTTTTACATATTCTGCATTATATTTTTTTATTTTATTTTATTTCTTGCTGTTTGATATAAGTATTGTGTGAGTATGAGCTCTAAAATAGAAACTCTATTATTCGACCTTATAGTTAAGTTTGACCATATATTCTCATCTCCAAAGTTACATTTTATAGAAGAAGAAGTAATTAATTTTTATATTTCTGGTAATTTGAATTATTTATCATATAAAAAGTGAGAAAGTAATATAGATCATTATTTTGATTATTATGGTTGGAATAAGTTAGAGAAGGTTAAGTACACAAAATTAATTTTTCTTGATAAAGCAAAATATTATATTAGAAACTTGAGGATCAATGTCCTTGGGATGAGGTTAGGCCGTTTAAGACATAAGATGAAATCAAAACTTGCTTACATAGGAAATATTTTCTTTCATCACATAGAGTTAACTCTATAGTTCCTGAACATCATGATCCTAGACTAATATCTTTTGCTCCAATTTCTACTCCTATTGCCAAACCTATTGAGACTATATGAGACCCATCTAGTTCTCTCGCGAAAGTAGTAGTGAATGACTTCTCTACAAAGATCTTCATTCTTCTTGAAGTATTAGAACTCGATTTTTTATCTATATCTATTTATTTAGCAGTTCCTAGCTTAGTCCGAGAAGTATGAAGATGAGATGTACGAGAAAGATAATTATAAGATAAAAGTTAAAAGTCAAGTTAAAAAAATAGTCATAGAGCTGAGTCATAAAAAAAAATAGATCATAGATTTGATAGGGACCACTAAATCATCTTACTATGTTGATGAAACTATAGGTTATGATTGTTGTGAGGTCAATAGGTTCGATCTAGTTAAGCATATTTATGCATATCATCGATTTAGTAAAAACTTAACACCTATAGACCTATATAGACAAAGGGCGCATGAGATTGGGTGGTTGATCACATGAACATTTAGTTGGTGTGCTGTACAGTTTGTTAGATATTTTTAGAAGATTTTATGGCACCTATTAGGAACTACGTCTTTTGTGACCCTAATCTATTTTTTACATGTCTACAATCAGAATTAATCATTCAGTAGGCACTAGTAGGGACATGAGTTGAGTTTACATTCATTTAATTTTCTTTTAATATCGTATGTTTGAGTCTAACCAATATTTATATCTATATTTTATTTTAGTTTGTTGCATGTGTCATTTCTTTTATTTATATGTCATAAAATAAATAAAATCAGTAAAGTTAATGGTGAGTTATTATAATGAAGTGTAGAAAAGTTTTTTGAATATGTTGTTATGATAATTTAAGATAATTGAATCTCTAATTTAATTTAAAAAATTTATTAAATTAGGTTAAATGAATAAGTTTTATCATTAGATCATGAGAATGGTTGAGATTTTCAATATGTTTGACTTATTGGTTATTAGGATTCAGCAGTAATACCAAGTGAGGCCTTAGCTTTTTGTTTCCTTTGAGTATAACTTTACTCACGAGAGTCCACAACCAAAATCCATCTCAATATTTATTTAGAGCTAATTGAATAAATTTGTTGAGTAAGTAATTTTAATTGAATTCGATTATCAGTGATATTTGGATTGGTGAAGATTTTTACTTTTTCAGAAGTCTTAGAGGTTACAGATGATTTGATCCACTCGGAGACACGTGAGTCGCATGACCCATACTCGATGGGATTGAATTCCTCCACCATAGGAGAATTGGTGGGGACACAGATCAACATTGAATTGGATTGCTAGGATGACATCATGTGCTGAATTCAAATTCAAATTAATTAGAGTTATTGTAGATTTTCATATTAATTTTATTTAGATTTTATTTGATTCAGTAGATTTGAGAGATTTGAAGACTCACCATATTTGGAGCTGATTTTATTTTATTATAATAGAATTGGTTCCATATTTATTTTCATTTATTTGGTCTACATTTAATATTATATTTTCAAATTTCTTCATGAGATCTCTTTATATGAGGAGGTCGCCTTGCATTATAATAAAAGTAGCATTTGATGAATAAAATTATGTTTGAGTTATTTCGAAACTTAGATCTGGGTTAAGGGGCCGATATTCTGGTGAAGGAAATTGTAGGGGTAGCCTTTGATGAGAATCCTCAAATTAGCTTAGTTATCCATTTGTAAAAACAAAAATTTCGCCCATCCGTTGCTCTCTCTTTCTGGATCATCTCCAAGCGCCTTTAGCACTATTAGTTGAATTTTTTTGGCTAAGGTATAATTTTTTTTCTAAATCAAATTAATCTGATTATTTCATTTTAATGTAAAATTATTTTATTGACTTAAATTATTCATTTGGCTCTAATTACGCGACCCAACATTTATTTGAGAGAGATTTATTGTTGGATTTAAATGTGAGATATCTGTCCTAAATTCCTGAACTCAGATCTGATGTATTAAATCTAAATTGACGCTCTAATTTAATTTGATAAATCTTATTTATTAAACGATCCAGTTTAATTTTTAATTTTAAAATATTTTAATTTACGAAATTTAAGAATTTTATTTATTATATAATTTATTTAAAAAATATTTTGTACTTAATTAAAAATAATTTGCTAATTAATTTTACCAAATATAAATATAAAATATCATTTGCATTTTTTCTGTCTAGCATCAAAGGGGATATCCTTGTAAAACCATGTCTTAGATGTAATCTCATGGTTATCGGATAATGCGAATGATAGAAAGCTGCATGAGGGTATTCTTAGTACTTTAGCCATGAATGATTACTTCTTTTCCCAACTATGAGCTCCTAAGGGGGTTTTTACATTGGTTTCTTTTGTTGCACCACTGAAAGAACATTTGCTAAGTAGCGAGGCTACTATGTTAAGAGTCCACTATGAAAGCACTCTCAGTGATTCATTGTTGGTAGTGTTTACTCGGGAAGACTTGCAAGAAGGTTTGGTTGAGCAGACAGCAGGCCATTTAGAAATTTAGTTTCTTTTGAAGTCTTCGCGTATACAAAAGGTAATAATAGAGATGTCAATTCCCTGCTAGCCACCTAGAAATTGCCAGGTTCCAAATGAGGAAACCAAATCACTCTTTAAACTCAAGTAGTTGTCTGACATTTGGCAAATGTGAGAGGGTGCTCTCACTTTAAACTCTACGAAATATTCCATCTCGTCCCTTTGCTGTGCAAGTCTCTATTTTTGAGAAATATTATCTTTGGGGTTTGCGGTTTACTCTCTGAGATTTGTTTGACTAGCTGTGGGATTTTGGTGTTTTGCTTCCGCATCACAAGTGGTATTAGAGCACCACATTTTGTACTCATAGAAGAAGATGGACTTAGTGGTGCCTTCGAAAATAGTATGTTTAACGGTAAAATCTATGGCATCCGGAAGCATAGAATATGGGATGTTGTGGTATGTAAGAATCTGTATATGGCAATGCAAAGTTTGGAGAAACCCGAAAAGGCTGAAACCTAGGAGTGTAAAGGAGTAGATGAAATAGCAATTAGACTTATTCGAATGTAGTTAAATGAAGCTATGTTTCATCTGGTTGAAGAACAACTAATGCCCAAGCGATGTAGATGAAGTTCGAAAGCCTATATGAAAGGGAATACTACAACACCTTCCTAATCAAGAAGTGGTGGGGACACAGATCAACATCGAATTGGATGGCTAGGATGACGTCATGTGCTGAATCAAAATTCAAATTCAAATTAATTAGAGCTATTAGAGATTTTCATATTAGCTTTATTTAAATTTGATTTGATTTGATTCAGAGCATATTTGGAAGATTTGAAGACTCACCTCATTTGGAGCTGATTTTATTTTATTGTAATAGAATTAGTTTCATATTTGCTTTTATTTATTAGGTATTTTATTTTCTGCATTTAATATTGTATTTTCAAATTTCTACATGGGATCTCTCTATATAAAGAGGTCACCTTGCATTTTAATAAAGAGAGTATTGTGATGAATGAAATTATGTTTGAGTTTTCTCAGAGCCTAGATCCGGGTTAAGGGGTCGATATTCCGGTGAAGGAAAGGGTAGGGTTAGCCTTTGGTGAGAATCCTCAAATTAGCCTTGTTATCCACTTAAAAAAAAAAAAAAAATCTTCGAAGCTCGCTCCACTCGTTGCGCCGCGGCTCGCCTCGCCTCGCTCGGTCGCGTCTCGCACGGCCGCGCCTCGCCTCGCCGCT